>VWZW01006298.1:114059-249419 GCA_013397115.1 Edolisoma coerulescens
CCCCCCCCCCCCCGCCGTGGGAGCGCTGCTGGCGGCGCCGGGCCGGGCCTCGCGCGTCCCCTCAGTGCGGAGCGGCCGCCGCGGCGAGCGCGGCCTCCGCGGAGCCTCCCGGGCACGTTCCCGCTCCGCCACCGCTCCGGTGCCGCCACCGCAGGCAGGGGTCATGGNCTGGCTCCCGAGGCTCGGGGCAACGCGTCTGTCCCTTTCCAGCCTCTCCCCTCCCACCGCGGGGGCTCTGCTCTGCTTCAGGTACTCCTCTGTTGCTTCTCCTTCCTGCCCCACCATAAATCAGCCCTTCCTCTCCCACCGCACCTTTGTGTGTTCCTACTACCTGTTGCTCTTCTGAATATATCTCATTTTCTCCAAATACATCTACAGCCAGACAAAAGTAGCTTCTGGGCTTTTCACACTTCCCATTCGTATCGTCGGTATGGCAGTTTCTCACCTTTCCCTCATTCTGCATAGCTGTAGGTTCCTTATCTTCTTAAGATTGTGCATCACCATGTGTTACTGCTCATATTTTCTCTCGCTCATGCCATGTGGTAGACTGTGACCCTTTGCTGTGTAAATGGCTTGTAGATTGTTATATTTGTTTACTTTCCGTGTATCTTGTTTATTGTGCGTGGTTTTCATCTCTCCTTGATAAGTAACACCTACGATTATCTTAAAGAGTTTATTATGCACCTTCGCTTAATTTTTCATGCCAGTGTAGTCAAGACAGGAACTCCTGTTAGGAGCACTTTTATCCCATGATTCTTGTGTACATCTTGTGGTTGCTGATTTTGCTGCCGTTTGGCATCTTCAGCTTGTATCACTTGTCCGGGCTCCCATGTGATGCCCTTCCATATTTCTAGATACTCTGCTCTGTGTGTGACCTTGCTCAATGTCTCTACGTGCACCCTAACAATCTTTTTGACTTTTTTCCAGTCGGTGTTCTTCTCCTCAGTAATGAAATACACAATTCTTTATAATTTGTTACTTCACCCAGAGTCCCCAGAAGACATTTTGCTCTTTGTCTGTTTCCTAGTACATTCCATACCCCTAGTACCTTCTCTCTAGTGCTACATTCTGGTGAGTGATCCTATTTAAATGGCTTCCCTGGCAACCTTGAAGTTTATTCTGATGTAGTTCTTGTAGATTTTGAGAATAATGACTGTATTTTTAGGTGCATTTCATTGAGGCCGTGTCTAAAAAGAGAGGGAAGATGTCTGCAATATCTAAGGGTCCAGTTTTGGAAACTACTGGCTGTGGTTGTTTTGACTCTGTTTCATCTCTTTCTTTCCTTCAGTCCTTCTGAAGCATCCAGTGTTAAATACTATGGAATACCATCATCTATACAACACAGCAAGCACTGCTATTAATGTTTCATTTTCAAGACCCTAAAAATCCAGGTGTCAATTTTCAAAGACAATTTTAGTGTTAGGTAATGTAGGAATGCAAAACTTTGTTTCTGTTAGTGATGTTCAGGTCTGGTATGCAACTCTTTGTTAACATCTTCCACAATCCTTTTTTCTAGGGCCAAATCTGTACCTTGCCATGTATGTTTAGCAAAATATGTTAATTTTAGCAAGCAAATAGTCTGCTAGTTCACATTTCTAGTCCTAATCATAACAGAAAACTTGCAGTGTGGGAGCCGGGGAAAAGTTGGTGGAAGTGCAACACAGATTAAACCAATTTTTTTTTGTTTAAAGTGTGCTTTTGTTTAAAGCGGTCACTCATTGTGTCATTATAGCCAAGACTGGAAATGCACATAGCGTTAGATGCTTTACACATGCAGCAGAGTAGACCTGTGAGTGCAGTAATAGAGTATGCAGTGTTGGAAGTTGAGCTTCAAGAGGAATTTGTAAGACTGGAAAATGCTGTATGGATTTACAGATTCTTTCACTAGGGTTTCCTTCCCTGTGTTCAGGTGGTTTTCTTGTTAACAAGAGTTGACAGTGTGTGTGACAGTAGCCCTTATGGCCACACCTTTGAACTGTTTAATTATTTTTCATTCATCAAAGCTTGCTTTTCCCCCCACCCATTCCTATTTCATTGCCTTGTATCATGTCCTGATAATCCCTTCTTCCTTCATGTACTTGTGGGAGAGGGAGTACTTCTCCTTTATGCAGGATGTAACTTCTACATCTGAGATAGGGATGCTCAGCCGTGTTTGTTAACAGTAGTGCATCAGGGCTGCCAGATTTTTTCTAAACATGTCATCTTGTGTTTTGAAAAAATTTAGGGAATGACTCCAATGCTTCCTTAAGGCATTAAAGCAGCTTAGGTTTTGAAGGGAGAATTGTGGCACTGATTGTTGAACTCATACACGATGTCAGAAGCTGATGTTGACCTCAACTGACAAAGTGCAGAAGGCATTGTGGGAAGTGCTGTAGCTTTCAAACATGCTTTGGTGAAGCCTCTGGCATGTGGATTTTTTCACTCAGGTTGGATAGAAATGATTGGGTTTTTGTTTTGTTGCTGCTCTATACTTGCAGGAGTATGGATTTTGTGTTTTGTCATTTTGAGGGCCTTGTGGAAGCTGCCTGGCATTGTCTGATAACTCATCCAGCGCTGTTAAGGTATTAGGTTTGAGCTGCTGTAGTGTTTTCTAGTATCAGTGGCAGAGATTGAGGATGATCTAAGGGAAGTGATTTATGTTGAGGTTTTGAATGTGGAATGACAAAGAAAGAGTAAGATTGTGACTGTCTTGGCTGTTAAATAACTGACCTTCATTCCTGACTTCAAAGAGGTATTGGCTGAGCAATCTACAAATGCTCATGGAATGGTTGAGGTTGGAAGGTCCCTTCTTTTCCAACCCCCGAGTCTAAGGGCTGAACACCTAGATTAAGAAGTATCTGGTTTTTGTACAAGGACACAATCTATCTACTTGGGTTTTTTATCAGATCTAATAGTATCATAGCATAAGAAGTCTTGCATTGTTATGTTGTTACTATTGCTGTTCTGACCAACTTGGGAATTGCTCTAATTTCCATTTCTTTGGTGGTTCTTAAATTGATGATGTGATTAATTTAAATGGCTCATTTAAAATATAGCTGTTCTCAAGAAGTCTGACCTAGCAGAATAGGGACATAACCTTTGGCTTGACAAAAGGTTGCATTTCCCTGTCCCCCAAGTGGTTACTGAAGAAAATAGAATCATAAACTCTTGACAGATCTGATGTAATAATCATTTCAGTAATCACTTCAATATAGCCAGTTTCAAAGCGACAAAGGAATCAGGACCAATAGTATTCATCTAAAAACTCAGATGAAGCAGCAGAATTAAACCAGAGGCTCTGCAGACTCAGTAATACGATGACCTGTTACCTGAGAATGAGAACATAGAAATGTGATGTTAACTTTTTGGAAAAATTCCAGGAAGATCTAAGGAGCTACAAGCTTGTGTGGTGGACAAATGAATGGGTCGAGTTAATGTTATCATCTGTTACAGCTTTTAATAGTTGATACCTGCCTGAATATGATATGCTTTGAAAGAATCAACTTGGCATCAGTTGAACCTGTGGGTCTCCTTCTCAAAATATGCTTTTGATTATAACTTGTTAATACGGCTTCAAGGGAATTATCTGTTCCTCCACTTTTTTTGGCTTGCAGCCAGGAAGGCACTACAAGCCTCTGGGTGTCTTTTGAAACTTCGTGATATGGTTCTTGGATAAAAAGGATCTGATCAAGAAATTTTTAGGTAATGTTGTTTATGAAAATGTATTAGAATGCATGAGCTGTATTGCTGGAACTGAGCTGTGTGGAGCTGTGTGTCATGTGTCACTTGGGACCAAGGAAGGTCTGCACAAGGTTTTGGCTTCTACTGGTAATCAGATAAGGGAAGGGGTTGGTGTTGAAAGTTCTACTAGGCCTGTGCAGTGTAGGGAAACAAACACAGAAAGGTTCTCTGAGCGCTCTGTGAGGTAGTGGAAGAGGCCCTGGGAGCTCAGGTTCCTGAGGGAGCATTAACNATGTTGAGAGGGATATTTTCCTCAGTATTAGCTTATGCCTTTCTTATGGCACATGAGATTTATATTGAACCAGGCTCTAATGTGTTTGTGTGGCTTTACTGTAGAGAACTAAGAGCATTATCTCCATTGCAATATGATGGGTTTTCTAGATGATGCTGCAGCACAAAGTCAGAACTGCGTGCACAGAACCTGCTTTTGGTCTGACAGCCTTTGAGACATTGGTATGTTAACAACTCCAAGAAAGTGCAAGACACAAAAACCAAGAAGTTTGCTTTCTATAGCTGTGGGAAACCACAACCTCTCCAGACGAGCTGGATGTGTTGGGCTAATAGGCTTCTTTCAGAACGCTGGAACAGATGAGCTGTTGTGTACTGTGTCAAGTAGCACGATCTGACAGGGTTATATCTGTAGAATGCAATGTTTGGTGCTGCTGAATTGATGTCCATACTGTTTGCATTTCAGAGATTTTTTTTTTTTTTCTTGCTGTTGAACTAATTCCAGGCTGGCTGCATGGACTCAAAGCCTGTTTGTGTTGAAACATGCTGTTTGCACTCTTGGTTTCACATCTTATGGTTCAGTTCTCTCCAAAAGGAATGCTGTTCATCCACTCCAGGACTGCTTCATGATATGCAGTCAGTATGTACGATAAAGAAGCTTGCTTTACACATGCACTCCTGGTCTGCCCTGAAAATATGAGGTAGCTGCGCCTTTAAGACTATAATTTCTAGTAAATGGCTGACACTGAATTTTACCTCTTGGCATTGCTCTGTAAGAACAGGAATGAACACCCCAACAAACTGCGTGGCTTTTATGGTATTACCAAGTGTTACTGGAGGCAGAAGAAAATTCTCAGTAAGATGTTTCTACATGATCTGTTTTATGCAAGTGCATTGACTGATGGCATGCAATGCATACATCACTGCAGCTCAAAAATCGTGAATTTGTATGTTATGTAAGTAAAGTTCTTGGATGTAGATTTAGTAACGTATTTTTCAGAAATAATGGCAATCTTGGAAGTTGTCGATGTCGTTTTGTCTGGCACTGCCGTAGTTCTGGCTTTGAATGGGTTATTGTCCAGAAAAAAATTTAGATGAAACTATTTTTCCTGTAGAACTTCTGAGGAACTTTGAGTACATAGATTGGTCCCCTCAAATGGGAAGAAACAGCTCTCCCTCATGTGTATCTCTCCGAGGAATACTCTTAAGTCCTCATCAAGAGCAGCCTGCCTGTACCCATGCAGTTCTGTCTTTCCTGGCAGGCAAGGTGCACATAACTACAGCAAGGAAGGGGGGAAATAAGGAGGGGTAGCCCAGAAACTCAGCAGTTTGTTTGTTCTTCCCCATGAGAGGCTGGATCACACTCCGGAGACATATTTTGGTTGCTCTTCTAACACTTCAGACTGTTCTCCTCCCTGCTGCTTTTTAAGGTTAACGTATGGGGGTGCCGTGTTGCTGAAATCATGGCGCATGCATCATCTGCAAACGTTTTAGTGAAAAATCTAGGTTTGTGATGGTGCTTCAGTCTTCCAAGTTTTGGGAGTATTTGATCAAGTGAGAGAAAACTTCACTCACATGCAATTATAACATCACTTTTTCAGATGATTGTGTCAAAACTACAAGCTGTAAGCTATTCTTGCTTTGTTTTGTAAGACTATTTCATCTTGCATGACAAATAAGATATTTGCTGTGACCTTCAAAAGTGTTGTGCTGTGAAATGGCATGGTGCCGTGTAGCACCTTGGTGTCTCACTCATTTTTGACAAAGCCAAGTTGTTCAGCTAGTGATTAAACATCATGTCTAATGGTCTCAGCCTGTTTCGAGATTGCTTTCTACTTCTTGTTCAAAGTATATGTTAAGGAGATCTAAATTGGAAGACATTAGATTTCAATGCACTGTCAATTGCAACATCAGAGTTCTCAGTTGGAAAGATGAAATGTTTCAACTTTCTTGCTTCAAGCTTTCAAAAATAATTAACTTTCATAATACACAACTTGGTGATAGTAGTAGCAGACCTTTATTTGGTCACTGAGGGATTTTAGTGATTCCTGAAACTGTATTTCTTTTAAGCCTATGAATATGCTGTCAACATTGAGGCAGTAATAGTCCATTGCACCGGTTCTAACAAAAATAGCACTAGAAAATCTAGTTTTGTTTCTGGTGGCTTTAGTTGTAATGTCAGTTCATTCCGTGAAAGTAATTGTGTGGTTTTTCTCAGTATGTTACTGTGACACAATTCTGCATCCCTTTGTGATTTAAAACTTCCTTTCTGAATCTGTTACTTGTAAGTTATACATGGAACTGAGATTTTCAGCAGTTCTGGAAACTCTGCTTTTCCCAAAAGATGTAAATTATTAAGGTTGTGTGAAGTCATCATTGAGATTATCCATTTGGATCCTACAGAACAAAGTTGTTTTGATTTTGAGTAGTTTAATTGCTTGTATGAGTCACAATAGGGAAGTGCTAATAATAACTGCAGCATTTGTAACTGCGGATGGTGCAGGGTACAGATTTGTGTGTTTTGGGATTTTTAAAAAATTGCTGAACTTACAGGTAAACTGCTGAAGGATAATGTATTCTATTCTGTAAGTGCCTTACCCATAACTTTTGGTTCACTGTTGTTGCATATAAAAATGATTGAGACATGTAGACATGTAAAGCTTGTATTTTCCATAAAAATGGGGTTTTTTTATTGTTGCCTATTAAATTTCTGCTTGGATGTTGTCCAAGAACTTTTATTTTTTTTTTCTTTTATTGTTGTCTCCTTTTTTCAAGACACAAAAGTGCTTTGGAATCTACCAATTTAAGTCGTTTTAAAGACACTTACTCTTAACTTTCTCTGACAATTCATTCATATAGTACTTCCCTGATTTCTTTCAGGTTATCTTTTCCTTCTTTCTTGCTGTGTAGAAGGACATACAGCAATAGGAAACTACTATGTTTGGGAACCCAAGGGAACTAACAGTATGCAAAGTGCAGTAAAAAGGATAAAACGAGCAGTCTTGAATTGGTTTGGTTTTGGGTTTTTTTCTGTCTGCAGCAGCAATAATGTTTCAGCTCTTTCTCTCTATGCTTCTTGCTTCACTAATCCTTTAAGGATGTATCCATAACAGCTTGATCTTCAAATTGCAGAAATAAAAAATGGGCTATTTTTTTTCCAAGTGGTTCTGTGTTTGACCTGTAATTCATTGAAGGAATTGACCATTTTCTTAGTGGAGAAGGGCAGGTAACCTGTGCTGCTGGCCTTTGGCACTCACAAAAGGCTCTACGTTTTATGCTTGTTCAAAATTCATCTCCTTTGCTGAAGTTCTAAGTATGTGCCTATGTTGGTATCTGAAGCAGCTACATAATTGATCTAACATGGAATTTTGTGAACAACTTCCCAACGGGCATTTTACTACTTGACTGCTGTGGGTTGTAGTCATCATATTTGTCTGTAAAACTGTGTAGAAAAAAAAAATCTTAGAGGCAGCCTTAATTTCATTCTATTGAGTGATAAAGCTTTTACGCTCCATCTAGAGTCATTTTACAATTAAGATTAACATGGTTTTCTAAACAGATCTAGAGAAAACTGTAGCTTTAAGGGAGGTGTTTGGAGGTATCTATGGTGCTATTTTAACTTGAAGTATATGGTAAAATTTAAAAAATAAAATGAAAATTCAGCATATAAGACATTCCTTAATTGGTTTGGTGCTTCTTGTGCTCTCAGCAGAGCTGGTAACAAAGAGTCTGTGGTGCTGTTGCGCAGCTGAGCCAGTAAGAATGAGAGTGTAAGTGATAACAAAGGGGTTTTTTTTGTCTCTAAGAATGGGTCTGATATCCATTAATTTCCTCTTTTTATTCATTTTAATATCTGAAATGTTTTGGTTTTCCACAGAATCCTAGTGGGCTAACAAAATTCATGCAGCACATGAAAACCTGCAGTTTTGCTTTTGATTTGCTTCTTAGTCTTTGTGCTTTTGCTTAGCTAGATGCTGTGCAGGTTAGTTTGCTTCTCTCTCTTTTTTTTTTTCCTTACAGTGTAAAACTGTTGGGTTTCCCTAAATTATGAGGAGATTTGGGGGTTCTGGGTTTCTTTCGCTTGTTGTTTGTATGTCAGTCATGTTCAGATGCTACTAGCTCTGTATAAAAGTGATTTGTAAACAGTCTCACGTGTGTGGCGGTGTGTTGTACACCTGATATGTGTTACCATTATGCAAACAGTAACAGTTTAAAGCAGGATTGTGTATTCCTGGGCTCTCATCTGAGGGTTTGCTTAAGTGCAGATTTCTTAAATAACCTGGTTGCAGGCCTTGCAAACTGTTCTTACTGATGTCAAATGAGCAGTGGGATGAGAAGTGAAGAAAGTTCATATGCAGTCTCTGATAGATCTGAAATTTGTCCTTATCAGTGTTAATCTGGAAAATTTGTGGAGGAAACCAGACGATGCACAGGAGCTGTGGAAATAAAATCACTCTGCAATCCTTTTATGACTGAAGAGAGAAGGAAGAAACTAGAGGGATCTTGCCACATGGGCTGTAATTATGAAATGCTGCTGTCTCCAATACTGTAAAGTACTTTCACTTGTTGAAGGAAGCATTCAGTGCTGATGAGGACATGAGAAAGCTGTGAAATAGCCTTATTGTACCAATTTGGGATGAATAGCTTCTCCTTTAAGGGGCTGTGATTGTTTTTACCTACCCCCTAAAAATATTGCAAATGATTCTTTAGTGTGATCAATGCTTTATTAAATTTAAAAAATTTATTTATTTAGCCTAAATCAGTTTTAATTCAGTTTTATCAAACTGATTTAGGCTAGTTTTCATATTTAGTAATCACCATTTCATACTCAGTGATTTCTTTAATGTTCTTCTATGGGATATAGATGCTGTGATGGGAGACTAAAAGAGTTTGTATGCCATTTAGCTTTGTGACAGTCTAAGTCATATTATGAATTGCTTTACTGGATGTTGTGTCTAACAGTGGCTGCTAAAATGTTACAGTACAAAAAAGTGTAAAATTTAATCCTGTATGGAAGCCTCTTCCCATTCCCTATTAAGATTTATTAAAAATCTTATTCAATTCATGCATTTCTTTCAGTTGATTAAAAACTTGAAATAAGTGTGTTTTCTAGCCTGAATCTACCTATCTATTGAATAAAAAGTATTTCTTCTGTATTGTTGTAACCTGTGTGGCTCATAGTTTCTGTTCTACTTCAGAATTTTCTATTTCTACTTCAGTAGCTTTTCCACACTCCAAGCTAAGCCAGCAACATTCAAAACAAAGCAATGAATTAGAATGTTGGATTGTGTCTGTTGAGAACAGAGTTTCCATAGTTGAAATACAGATTGAGGGGATCAGCCCATCAGTTGTTTCTTGCAGCTTACAGTGATGGAAGAACAAACCTCTTCTGTACTTATATTGTGTACTGTATTTGAAAATTAATTGTAGCTGACTTACATTCATTCTCACTTATATAGTACAGAGTTCCCATGCTGGAGTACACCAGTACTCCATTTAGTGAATATTTTTGGTCTTTCTGTTTTCTGGTTGAGTAATACTAGGTGCTTAGTTAGAAAGCAGTTGTGTGGGTTTTTTGTTTTGTTTTAAAGGAAATAAAAATGAAACTAATTGTCTGCTGGAGAGATAGAGACTTAACCTATCAACAAGTTACTAACGTAAGAATTTCATCAATCGTGATGAGTTTGGCCTTTCATACATGTATACTTACCTTTCTTACCTACAAATAGATATGGTCTGTAGACACCTTAATTTTCTGGAGGAGGTGCAGACCTCTGTTTAGTGAACTTAGATTTAAGGACAATAGCTGTTGGATCGGTTAAAAAATAATGTGATTTTTAATGCTATTTGCACTTGAGAGTACTAAACATGCTTGCCTTGTCTGGGTTGCGGTTTAATGATGGTCTGGTATTGTCTTGAGCAATGCATCCTGATGTCTGTGAGGGCCTGTTTCTCCAGTTAGGGCACCCCTCCATATCATCCATAAGCTCCTTGGATACCTTCAAGGAATGCTGAATGCTGTCAATGTGCTCTGTCTGGTTTCTACTCTTGTTTCTTATTATTTATGCACTCCTGTATTATCCTTGCACTTCTTTCTTTAATAAAAGCAATAAAGCCAGTGGCAATAGATGGTGTCACTGGGGAGCACATGTGAACCTAACCGTGTTTTGCAGTCCATTTGCCCCCTGTACCTTTCAGCTGCCACAGTTTTTGATTAACAATGTTCAAAGGTACATTCCTGGTGGTACCTTTCAGTCTGGTGCTGTACAGTGGATTTGTAGAACTGTCAGCAATATGTCTTGGATCACTTAGTGATTTATAATTGCCAGCTGCAAGCTCTGCACTGTGTAGGAAAGGTGTAGTTGAAGGCAATGGTCTTACCTATGCTAAATCTTATCTCTCACTTTTTTGCTAGATCACTTGATTTGGTATTCCCTTGCTTGTGTCTGGTACCCACCCAAAACATTTAGTGTCATTGCATGCTTGGCTCTTCAGGTTGTCTTTGAAAATGCTGGATGAAGCCAGTCCCAGCGCCAATCCCCCAGCTGGAGACCTTTCAGCTGCCTCTTCTCTGCCCTGAAAACTGGCCATTAGACTTTGCTTTTTGTATCCTTTTCATTAATTTTCTATTTGTAAGACTTTTTCCTTCCATCTTGTGTTAAGTTAGTCTCTTTAATAGCCTTTGGTATGGAACCTTCTCAAAAGCTTTTTCAAAATTGCCAGGTCCCTGATGGCATTTTCTTTGCAGCGCTGGCTTACCTTCCTCACCTGCAGGTGTGCAGCTTTGTATATAAATTTCGTTCAGCAGTCTCAGGTGAAAGCCATGATCCTGACTTCTTAGTGTCTAGTTTGTCTGTTTGGGGTAATATGTCTAATAAATATTTCAAGTTGAATTAGCTTCTCTTGACCTGCAAAGAACATGGTGGTGTGGGAATCTCTTGAATATCTCCAATAGGGAAGATTCATTAAGTGAATTGTTAAATTGCATGGCTGTAGCTTTGTTCCTGAATGAAACTTTTCATAGTTTTGATTACATCTGAAGAAATAAAAGGGTTTTGAAAATCAAATAAATTGCTGCTCTAGTTTGCTTGGACAAATACAAAAGTCCTCAGTAACACGCTGGAAAGAAGTAGGCAACACAGGTTTTTTTGAATTCTAATGGAACGGGCGCAAAAATCCACCATGTTGCTGTTGTGGTTATTTATCATTAGAAGGAAGAATAGCTGCTGTTACACGGCTTTTCCTGTTTGATTAACTGCTACACATGAATGATTAAGCACATTTTCATAGGAACCCAAGCTTTTAACTGAGATATCCCTAGGGAGTTCAGGAATATATCACCTGCTTCTGGTCACTTTGCTTTAGTTACTGGCCTCAACTCTGTAACATCTCGGTCATGGACAGTAGTTCTCTTTTCAGGCGGTGAGATGGAGGGCTTGGGTTTGTATTACTACTCCAGTTAAGACTTAAGCAGAGTTGGTTTGTGTCCAGTCATCCCTCTCGCTCCCTCCTTTTTGACTCGTGGTTCCTTTATACCATAGTAACTCTGTGGATTTATTAATTTTGCAGCAAAGTTCTTACTGTGATGTATTTAAATGTATTGTTTTGGAGACAATAAGATTATTTTAATCCAGTTATTGTAATTTTGACGGTACCACTTGCTATGTCTTGGCTTATTCCTACTGTTTTAGGCAAGATTTTGTTATTGTGTTGTTTGTTGTATAAATCACAGTGAAAACTTCAATTTTTATTTTTTCTATCGAATGTTGACATTGTGAGGAGAAACATGATGGGTTTTATGAAATCCTCTCACTTCTAGAAGTTTTTAAAAGGTAGAGACTTGCTGAGATAAATTTTGCAGCAGGGAACTTGTTTGAAATGGAGGAGCTTTAATTGGACATACTAAAGCTAAAAGTTGTATCAGATAAAAGGTATTGAATTTCAAGGTTTTAGTACCGTTCTTTATTGGATAATCAATTTTCTTTTTTTTCTAAATAGAGTTGATCTGTTTATTGTTCAGGGACATAATAAAGTCGTAGTCCTATTTAAGGTAATCAAACCCCATCTCTAATCCTTTGCGTTGCTTCCATGCTGTGCGTGCACCTTGACTATCATCAAGAGATGAGAATTTAGGGTGGACTGTGCTCTTTGCTGGCATCCACGTATCTGATGTGATACATGGAGAAGTCAAGATTGAGAACACAAAGAAACAGTATCCAGAAAAAAGTGTGGGGTAATGAAAGATGAAATCAGACAGTTTTCTGGGAACAGTAGTTTTGTAGGTACAATCTACTGGGTGCAGATTTCAGATGGAGTTTTGTAGCAGAGTTGTTGGTGGTAAATACTTCCTGGTTTGAGTTCCATTAACAGTTGGACCTGTGATTGTTCCTTAAAGGCTGCAGTTGGTCTCAGTGTGACAGCAAATTGCAATAGATAGTTAGGTTTATCTTGATTTTTAGGTAAAACTGTAATATTTAATTCTCTCAGTCTCTGAAGATATGTGTTTGAGTGGACTGTATTTAAATCCAAAATGTTGAGGTAATACAACATTCTCCAATAAAAAGGGATAGAGTTGGAGAGAAATGCACTTGAATTAAAAATCATGCCCTAGCAATAAAGAACTTTGATCTTGATATTATACTTCCAATTTTAAATCATGCTGTTTTAAAATTTTCAGTACAAAACATTTGTTGGCAGTCATTTTGTAATATCTGAAGTCTAAAAAGTAAATTTGGACACCTTCTTTTTAAAAATTGTTCTTGCACAGGTTGCCGTTCTGCATTTGCAGGATGTTCACTTCCCTTGTAAATGTATTTGTGAAAATAAACACTGCTTAACACTGAATATGCATATCCATGTTTTCTTTCTAAGAAACATTCTTTAATTTGTCTTCTGTGTGTTTGGCTTCCTCAAAGTTCAGATTTTTAAAACAAAAAATCCTTTTTTTGTAAAAGAAAATATGACTAGTATTTAGACAACTGTTAACAGGGGCGTATCTTCTTAAATTTCTGACCTAAAGGAAACAGAAGGCTGTAAAATGTGAGTTTCTTCACTTCTGGAATATATAAGATGCATTCCTGTAGCTTCTGGGGTCTTTTCTAACAGATTAACTCAAAGACACTGTCATTGAATTAATGGTATCCCATTATTATCAGGGTATTGGTTATCCTGTCTGCTGTCATGAGATATGAGAGCCTTACATGACAGCTGGTTAGACGTGATTGGATTGATACTATGGCCAGGAAAGACAGTACTGGACTAGGTTGCTTTCCGAAATTGATTTCTCAGTCAGAATAGAATTGTATCTTGATCAGGTATTCAATATTTTGCAATTCAGCTAAGACAAATACACAAACTATTTCCCATTCCAGCTGCAAGGGTAGAACTTGCTGTCATCATACAAACACCCGCCCTGCCCCCAGTTAACACCAGGGTTGCTTGTGGAGTCTCAGAGCGTTTGGGTGCAAGCCTAAAAGGAGTACATATGTTGTAGTCATTGCCATGCTTCACCTGAGTATGAGATTCACAGGATAATTTTGTAAGATGATTATTTTGACTGTTCTTAAGGGGTAGCTTGCTCAACTAGAGGTTCCTCCTGGACTCCCCACTGGTAAGGGGTGGATGGATAAAAAGATTCGCACACAAAAAAACTGTCACTGTTCCCTCCTCCCCCCCCTCCCAATCTATTAATGGCTTTAGGCATGAAGGTAAGAATGCCTAAAAAGATGGAATCTTGTATAAGTTGGCAAAAGTGGAAAATAACAAACTGTTATGATAGAAATCTGCTCTTTTGTCCAGTTATATAGTGAAACCAGTATTTCCAGTTAAAGATGAGACAGTCTGAATCCTGAAGTAGTGGTAAAAAGAAAAATTAGGACTCCATGGAGGACACTGATCTCTCAGATACTCTAAAACATGAAAAAATCCAGTGTCTGTTAGGAAATGTGGGAATTAACAGATCTTTCCCCTTTCACTCCCTGCTTAACTGTAGGGGGTTTTTTTTGGTGTGACTGAATTAATACGCAAGGTATTAATTCGTGTGCTAGGCTATAGTAAGTGTATTTGAGGTAATTTTTCAGTCCAGAAAACGCTGTTCTGACTCTCAGCCCAATGCTTGTGCTTTGGGATCTATTGAATTTTGGTAGTAACAGATTCATACACTGGCAGTAGGCACCTTGAAAACAGGGTTCATTTTTGCAAGGGTCTGTCTTGCAATGACTTGGTTAAGGAAAAACATCATTGCAAGAGGTGAAAAAATATTCTAGATGAGGTATACTAGTGTAAAATCTATCACTTAAGTTAAGCTGATGCATAATGCAGGATAGTACTTTGCTGAGGCCCAACGCACTGGCAAGAGGAAGGAGAGCAGAAGAACAGAGTGAGCCAGTGTGTGCTTGGAATAGCAAGTTACTCCAGGGAGGTTTCTTATGGTCACTCTTGCTGATTGCCTAACAGGCTTGAGGTCTTCTGTATTAAATCTTTAAGATAAATATTGGTGATTTTAGCAAGAATTATTGAATGTGCTCTGGTATATTTGTTCTAAAATTGTGTTTCTTTTCAATCATCAGGAAAAGTGCTGCAGTTTCTAATATAGCCCAAGGAAAAGAGCTAATCTTCAAGAGATTCATTGCTGATCTTTTGATGACATTTCAAAGTTGCATCTTGCGTATTATGCTGTCCTTTGGTTTCTGTTTAAGTTGGACCTTGGTGGTTTTATTTGGATAAAGTATGAATGCCTACCCCATTTTCTGACAAAGTCTGGTTCAGACAATGTTTTGGCTGAGATGATCTTCAACTTGTAGGCCACAGCCTTTCTTCTAGAGTCCCAGTGATAGTCCCATCTTCAAAGAGAAGAGCAAAGGCAGGTTTCCTTCTAGTTACCACTAGGATAACACCTATGCCCCCAAAAAGGAAGATGATGCTTCCCTGGAGACTTCCTGCATGTTTTGTTTTAGTTGAGCTTCGTCATATTCTTTACCCAGAAAAGATGCAAATAAAACCTCAAAATGACCTACACTGATAATTTTTTTTTCTTCAATCTCTTCATTTCTCTTTAGACTTCACAGCAGATCTGTTTAGACCTGCCTACCAGGACTTCATTTTCTAGATTAATATTTGGCAACAGGCTTACATTTTTTGCTGCCATTAGCTTGCTGGACTTCCTGGTAGTTTGGTTTTGGTTGGGTTTTTTTGTTTCGTTTTTTTTTTTTTTTTCTTTTTGCATCCTTTTGCCCCCAAATGAAACCCCTTTCTTCAAACTGTCAATCCTAGAATAATGATGGAGTATGAGACAGTTAAGTAAATGGTTTCTTGTTCTTCTGTACGCTTAAAGCTTTGTCTTTCACCCAGCCAGTACTGAGTGTTTCTTTAATGAGGGCGGTGTCCGAGGTCCCTTGTGGCCGCAGCTGAGGACTGCTGTGCTGGTTGTGATGCTCGAGTAGTGTTACAGCTTTGTAAGTACATCCTAGGAACCTTCTGCAATGCAATTCTGGAGATAATAATTATTCTCTCTTCTTTGATGACATTTTCCATGGCTTCTGTGCTAGTTGTTTTTTGGTTTCTTTCCTGCTCTAATTTTTAGAGGCTGAAAGAATGAGCAGTCTGACAGTCCTCTCTGTTCTGCTTGAGTTATACTGTACTTTGCCTCCTGAGTCCCTTTCTGTTGTTTTTTTTTAATTTTTCCTCTCATTAAGAACTAGAGTTATCAATCAGGGATACTTTACAGGGATATCTGTAACTTTTAAAGCACCCTTTCTCTGGTTACTTTTTCTTGTCAATGTATTTGATTCTTCTGAGAGGCGTGCAATCAGCTCAAACTAAATGTAATCATGTTTGGGAGGAAAAACTAAGGGTTTTTTTATTTATTTTTAATCTCCAGTGTCTTCTGTTTGTCACTCCTAATCTTTGAAGTCATCTTTTCTCTTTATTGTGTGGTTGGTTGGTTTGTTTTTAAATGTATTCCTGCTGCCATCAAATTTTACTGTGGCTTTCACTGCTCATCATAAATTCAGTCCGCCCTTTCAGCTCGGGAGCTGAAGTGGTTGCATGCACCCAGGTTAACTTACATTTCAATTACTTCAGGAACACCCTCTTTGTCTAATCCCTATGCTTTCTGTAACTAAAATGACTGTCTAAAATGGGTTTTGGCTTTTCAGTTGGACCTGGAGATGAATTGCCAAGCAACAGGCACTTAGTGTTGCCTTGATATTAAAGCTGCATGTGGCTTTAGGCTGCATGTTACAGTTGCCCTGTCTATTCCCATTTTTTTAATCCTGCCATTTTTTTTTAATACTCATGCACTTCGGCATTGTTGGTGGTGCTTTTTTATTTATTTGGTTTTTGTCATTGCTAGTTCACTGATTTCTGTTCAGTTTTTAGTCTCTTCTTATTCATGTGATTTCTGAAGATCCATTTTTACTCCTGCCTGCCAGTATCACTTCTATCCCTCCTTTCCCAACATTGTGGAAGAAATAATTGTCCTAAGTTTCACAGTATATACTTTTATTATTTGTGGCTTTTTAAAGTCATTCTCAAATAAATTCTTGAGGTGGTCTAAATTTCAATATGTAGGTGTTGTATCAATTATTATTTTGAAGGAGGATTTTTTACAACTGTGTTTGAAAATTGCTGGTCTAGAAACAAAGTGTCTTTGGATGAGCAGGCTGGGTTCCAGGGACAAGCAAACACAGAAGTCAGATCTTTCAGACTGACCTCTTCCAGCTGGAAAGTTTGGCTGTCTGGAGGTTGCTTTTCCAATGGCAAAGTTTTAGCAGACTGCTTTCTGTGAGCCTTCTTTTCCAGCAGAGCTCGCTCTGCTCAGTTAGAAGTAGGTAAGTGGCCACCCAGTACTTACACAGATCAGATTCAATCTGTGGACTGGTGGACAGAGGATTTGATAGAAATAGATCAATAGTTCTTTCTTTACCAATGAAGAAATGATAAGGCACAGAATATCTCTGCTATCAAAACTGGGGTTTTTTTCCCTGTTCATTTTCATTTGATAACTATTCTTTTTTCTGGTTATAGTTTTCTGTAACAGAAGCTGAATTCCTAAGCTCCATTGCATGTGCTGGTCACTATTCTGTCTAACAGGACAACACCAAGAAGTCTTTGTATTTTATCTTCTGCTATGGCCAAAATACCCAATTGGAATAACAGCTGCAAAGAAAGTACGGTGAAACAAGTTTGTGTGCATGCAGGAGCACATAGAAGCTCTTAGTGCAGTGACGCTGGATGTGTGCTAGGAGATTTATTTTGCTGGTATTCCTGGTCATGGTGGAGACCTTGTGGGGTTTCTGTAACTCAGAGGGCTCTGTGTGGGAGTGATGGGCAACTGTGGGAGTAGTTGTTCCATAAGTCACTGAGGGGTTGAAATTGAAATAACCAAGGTCTTGCAGGCTGGCTCCATTCTGCTGTTACTTTGTTAGTTCTTTTTCCTATTTATTTGATCTAGACAAACCCTCTGTTTTTCAGTCTGTTGTGTGCTTGTTTCCCAGTAGGTCAGTTGTGATTGTAGAGCATTAAGGCTTCTCCTGACATAACAAATGTCCACAGTTGATTACAGCTGTGGAGCACGAAGAGACTGACAGAGCTGCATATTTGCTGCATTAGACACTGCTGGAGAGATGAGCTGCTGTTTTGCTCTTTCTTTTGAGATACTGCCAATAGGAAACACAACGTCTGAGGAGACATTTGTGCTGTTCCTTCTAATTATGTTATGAAATTCCTCCTAATTGCCAAATTAAATATTTTTTAAGTTTTAAGCATTACGTGTATTATTCCTTAAAAATTCTTCTATTTTGATATCTTTCTTTTTCTAAATCTAGTGTTGGGGAATATGGATGTAGATTTTTATTCTGTGCAATTTGAAGTAAAAATAAAGCTTACAAAAAGAGATTTGAAACCAGTGTTGAATTTATTGTGTGAAGCACTGTAGTGCTCTGGAGTAGATATATCAGAACTTCAATGAAAAGAACCATAAAGATTTTCAGTATTCAGTAATTACAGTTATCTCTCTACCATACAGATCATTTAATCTGATGATTGAGATTTCACATTTTTAAGTTCAGTTTGGGTTTCTTACCACTTGATGGCAGTGAAGGAGCTAGTGTTGCTGGGCAAAGGTTCAGGGCAAGAACCCATTATGAATAACAAAAGAGGAGGTACAAAGGAAGCTTCTGACATTTAATATTGTTCACATTTCTAGGTGATATTACATATACCACAAATGACAGTAGATGGAGAAAAGCCTCTAGATGGAGCTTCAGTACTTTCAATGGGGCAGAGATTTTTATACTCAAGTGGTTTCCTCCTATTGATAATAATTATTTCTAACAACAACTTTCCCATTTAGACCTGGAATGATACCAGACATTATCAATAAATAATATCAGTGCTTCTGCTATTACAAGCATACTACTTGAAGAACATGCAATTCTGACATTTCTCTCACACCTTCTGTTCAAATCCTACAGCCTCTCAACATTCTTAGGAATTCTCAGGTATTGTTAGAAATATGTGATGTAGATTAAGGATCAACATAATTATTCAAGATTTTGTGAAAAAAAGATAGTTGGATTTCACTGGTGGCCAGAAAGAGAAACTTGAAAAATACTGTTCAGACCGGAAACTGCCCTGCAATATTTACTGTTGTGCATGGTCTGGTCCCATTGAAGAAGTGTTTGTTGTAACATTAAATATTACAATGCACGGATGTGTGTTTGAGGAGCTTTATTAGTGAAGGTTCTTTTGCACTTCCTACACCCATGTACACCTCTTGCCAAGCTGGTATGGGGAAATGAACCATATAATGGCCCTGCCGTAGTAATTGGCTCCACATGGGTGGACTCTAGTGCACAGACAAAACCTTATTTGAAGTAATTGGTGCTTTGTGTAGGTACAAGGGTCTGTACATGCAGATTTATTTTGGATCCTGGGTCAAACCTTGGCATTAGTAAAGGTTTCAATTTCATGCAGTGTCTTTGACATGTAAGTGATTTTGAATGAGTATCGAAAACATCCGTGCAGATGCAACTTGACTGAACTTTTTTGTTAAAATACACAGAGCTAATATTTTGCAGTTATATTTTTGATTGTTTACTAAATAAAGAACTTGGTTTGTTTTCTGTGTGTGCGGCCTGTTACTAATTTAGGAGAATGTCAAAAAGCAAACTCTAAATTTGCACAATTATTGAATATTTTAATCATTATCAGCATTGTTCTAGTTCTACAATAGTACTATATAAACTCACAGTTGAAAATAAGTGAAAATTGCCAGAACTATCAAATATTTATTTTGGTTTCAGATGCCACTCTTATTTTTAAAAAGCATTTAAGCACATTATTCCTTGTAATTAGTATTATTCCTCGTATTAGTGTTAGCAATTTGAATTGATGGATAGCTGTGCTGGTTTAATGTAATGGCAGCCAGAGCATACTTACTGGGCGAAATTCAAGTTTATCTCATCAAATAAGTATCAAATACAAATTCTGTGTAGTGGTAGAAATAAAAGGTTAGAAGATGGAGTCAAAGATAGTGCGGTATTTAGAGTGATGGTTTTAGTCAGTGGAGACTCCTTTGCTGGAAATGCCCTTGTGAGACCATAGCATTTCATCTGTGGCATTAGTTCATTGTGTGGCATAAAACGGTGTTGAAATGGGTTTCTTGTCAATGCTGTTCTCAGTAAGATTTGTTAGAAAACAGTGTAATTTTACTTCGTTACATGATATGGCTGCATTTATTTCATGTCATTGGAAGATCTTAGCCACTGTGGTGCATTACAATTTTATGATAAGGTGGTGCAAGCTTTTCCAGCTGCTACTGTTCAGTTTAGGGGAATCTGAAATTTGAAAGATACAAGAAAATTACGACAGTATTTGGAACATGAACTCTGTTTTAAGAAGTTAGCATTAATCTTTCTGTGTTTTGCTTGCCAGGATGAACAGCATAAGTGCCAAAAATTGGATATGAGAAGAACATATGTATTTGTACAAAATGAATATTATTTTTCCAGGTGATTGTTAAGAATTTTAGCAAATGTAACTTTAAAAAAAATCTGGTTTATATGTTTGGGTTTTTTTCATCCTAGAGATAAACTTATCTAGCTCATGGGCAACTTATTCATTCAGGGGTGCATATGATATGACTGCATGCAATTGTTAAATATTGTGTGCAAGAAATCACGTTTTATAAAAGGGGGAAAAAAGGCTGTGAGTATAATGCAACTCTCATGCTTCCTGGAGGGTAACTAGTTTGTGCTAAATAGTTTCTATATTAATCAGTGCAGTAGTAGCAATTCCCCAGAAGCAATGTGTTACTTTTATTTCTCCTTATCTGGTAAAGAGTTGCTGATAATAGTAAAGGTCTCAATTTCTAGGTTCTCTGTGGAAGTCAGCAAATTCATATTGATCTTTTAAAAATCCTCTGGCCTTTTTCTTTTACTGTGCTAACACTTGGGATAATTTTTGCCCTGAAACTGTCTCTTAGTTATATCTTTATATTAACTTTATCATTAAAACTTTGAGGTTTGTTGATGGCATTTTTATTTATCCTTGACTGCTGAGCAAATCCCAGATGTTTACTTCCTGTATGGGCAGAAGGAACAAGTCAGTTCTTGGAAAAGGCATAAAATTGAACAAATTACCAATCACTATATGGAGTTAATTTCCTTGAATATTCCTGTGTTTACTCTGACGTGTATTGTGTACAGAGAATTAATTCCCTTTATGTAGGCAATACTTTACTTTGTAATTTATAAATAAAAATGCCTTACCAGAACTGAAGACTATAGTGGAGCTCTTTTTCACATTTGCATGCTTTTTAATAGTGATAGAGGGGATTCACTGTTTAAAACTACTGAATTACTGAAAATAATCAGAAGTTTCCTTTCAATGAAGAGACCTTCTAAACAATTAAATTTTACTTTGTTATAATTATAGAATAATAGACAAAAAATGATAAAACTGATCATAGAAAATTGTGTAATAATTAGCATTTCTTGTCCAAGTGTTTAGTGAGAACAGAATAAATATGAAGAATTTAAAATTGCTCATAGGATTAACTCTTCATGGTTTTGTTTTATTTTGCCATAGGAGAGCCTTTCAGAATTTGAACTTCTGTTGCAACTTATTCATGCAGTGAACAGCAAGTTTTTTGTTTGTGTGCCCTTATTCGATAGTCACTTATATTTCAGAGCCAGCTAAAGATTTCTGCAGACTTATTGATGAAGAAAGCAAAATTTTTCACTTTATAGATATGAGTCTGACTGGAGATCTGTAAATATTATTGAATAAAAGTTTAGCATGCCTGTCAGTTTGAGAGCATAATTCCATCAGTATTTAGGCAGCAGTCGTATTTGACTCCCATGTAAGTACATGCATGAGTCCTAGGATTCCTGGAAACTTGTGTAGTTGGAATTTCAGTATTTAAAACAATGTTGGTTTAGTTGCTTGCAAATTTTGATTGTTCCATGTGGGAATAGTATGGTTCTATATTTTAGGTTATTCTTTTATATAGTGCAGGAAAACTACATCAAATATAAAATACATGAAATACTGTTTCAAAAATATTACTACAATACTTAGAGTCTTGGGGTTTTTTTTTAGAAAGGCTTGGATTAGTCATGTTTATTCAGCTTGATGGAATTTGTCTTCCAGGGTATATAAAGCTTTTGAACCCTTAGTCAAATGTTTTACATTTAATGTGATAAATTGGGGTAGAAGCGATATAGAGTATTGCAAGTATGTCTTGTATTGATAAATGCTAACAATGCCATTCACATAAGTAAAACGGTTCTGGATTATTTATAACATCTGTATATGTGCCTCACAAATTATATTTCAATAAGATTCCAAGTAATTTGGTTAAAAAATTGTTGCAGTTATTTGTGTTCTGAAAGTAGACATCTCCATTTGTTTTTCTGGAGTACCCTCTCGTGTAGGGAGCTTCTGTTGAATTATTAAGGAAGAACTTTGTTGTACCATAAGAGAATTAGTAATTAAAACACTTTACCAGTTTCTCGTGTGGCTGCCATTATTTTTAGAATCTCATTACTTTCCTTATACTTGAGAGATTTTGCAAGATGCTGGGTCTTGGGCTGCTTTGTCATAGGTGATAAAAATACATATGCCTTGCAGAAAGTGCTTGGTAAATACTTCTGGGTCTTTTGAGACAAAAAGTACACTTTCCTGTAAGAGAATCATCAGTTGCCTGGACACTCTGCGTTTCAGACCTGTCCGTCTACACCCAGGCTCATCTGCTTCAAATACATGCAGCCTCCTTTCCTTTCCTAATTGATGCACTTGCTTTACTGATTTCTCCAAGCCCTTCTGCAATGATATAGCATATTCTGGTTTTTAGTTCTGTGCAGACACCAGTACTACTGCACATCTCACAGAAATGTTACACTTTTAAGGAAAAATCCATTTTATGTTCTATTTGTGTTAAGATCTGTAATTTGAAATAGGCAAGTTGTTAACTAGCCAGATCGTTCTGCAATTTAGTGGAGCCTGTTAGAGTCAAAATGATGCTTCAGAGAGCTGGGATTTATTTAAAGGGAGGGGGAAAAACACTGCTTGTGAGTTAGTATTATAAAGCAGGTCTGCATTGGTTATGCAAATTTTTTTTCCTTTCTGAATCTGCTTGTTTCTCTGTCTTTTTGTACAGCAGCCATGTACCTTAATATCACTTCTAAAAGACTAGTAACAAATTTCTGGTACTGCATACTCTAAAATTAGGGAATGTCAGTTTTCAGAATGTCTCAAATCTTAATTTGGTTTCTTTGTGCTTGTTCATTGTGATGATTTTTAATTCACTACATTATATTCTACAGGGTCTTTACTTATTCAGGCTCAGGGAGAGATCTGGCCCCAGTGCAGCTTCAGGCTTATGTATTGAAAGAGACTGTTGTCTGTAAAAACTGTTTAACCTGTAGATGTTGAGGGTATGTAGAGAGTGGGGGAGAAGATTGCGGGGGGCGGGGGGGAAATGGTTTCATGGGTAAGCTAGTCAGACGAAAAGTGCCCTTGAGGATTGAATTCTGTTCCTCTCTCTGCCACAGAATTCCTATGTGATGCTCGGCAAGTCGTTTAAACGAAACTTTTCCCAAGTGGTGACTAATTGATTTGAGTGCTCTGCAATTCTGGTTGCATAATTTGAGATACTAGGGGCTTATATGCAGAAATGCTGAGGGTTTGCAGCTGCAGCTGAAGTCGATTAAAGTCTGTGCCCTGAATGTATGAAATGTTGTTTGATACTGAGCACTTGGAAAAATCATATCTGAGATAAAATTAGCACCTGAGATTACTGAGGATTTTACCTTAATCTGTGCCTCATTTTACGATAGAATAAAAAAGGCGAGTAACGTCTGCTTGTCTCTTAAGATACTGCAGTGGTGAATAATATTGATGAACTCTGATGCCATCAAGATGGGCTTCAAAACAAATAACCACAGCTTCCAAACGTGTTTGAACAGCATGCAGCTACGAGCAGATGAGGCCACACATGAATAAATGCGTGGAGAAAAATCCTGAATAGCTGCTCACTGGGTAAGCAGTCATCTTCTGTGTGCTGCATAAAGACAGAGTGGCAGGAGTAACAACGACAGATTGTAGTTCCTTTTCAGGGAATCACTGAGTTCTTCCCAAATCCCCTTTACCTGTTCAGAATATTCATTATTGTTTGTAGCATGTGTTATCTTTATCATATTTCTGTTATCTCCTAATTTTTAAACTGTAAGTTTACATTTTAGATGGTATTAAATTCAAATTGAACTCTTTTCTTTTGGCAGTCTCATTATTTTTTAACCATACCTTCTCTTGCTACTTAAAAAGTTGCACCCTTTCTCTTGATTCAAAGAACAAAACCAGAACTTGACCAAATAT
This sequence comes from Edolisoma coerulescens, assembly GCA_013397115.1. NCBI lineage: Eukaryota > Metazoa > Chordata > Aves > Passeriformes > Campephagidae > Edolisoma > Edolisoma coerulescens. Next base: position 137,889 of record VWZW01006298.1, read on the forward strand.
TTTTATCCTTTGGGTCCGTTTGCTCTTTGTTGACATTGCCACAGGGTGTACAGCTTCCACTGCTGGCATCTGCTTAAAGTTGGCTCAGGGTTTGCGTGGTACTAATTGAAAGAGGGGAGCTAGATGAGGAAGCATTAATTTTAGTCCCTTCTTCCTGCTTCCTAGTTTCTTCACCCTGAAGTAAATATTTCTGATATGTTGTCCAGGGGTACTTATTGTGACTGATTTTTTCAGAACTCGTTTTGCAGTATTTCTGCCACCACTGTTTTGTGTTTGGGTTTTCTTCCTTCCAAAAAAGTCCAGTTATGAGAAGAAGAAATTGCATCTGATGGGGAAAAAACTCTCCATGGATTAGATTCCATGGTTAGGATTATGACACAGTGGGAAATGCAGTTTTGGCATATTATTGCTACTTGCAGGATTGTCAGTAACAGAATGCTTATTTCCATGTAGTAGCTTGTGGATTTCCAGTCTCAGTCCTTTCCTCTCCACATCTGTGAAAAGTTACCTACTAATTATATTTTTGCTTGTATGTTGATTTTTCTTTAGTCTTGACTTCATAACTTGAAAACTTGGATGAGAACCCATGTTAGGATTTATCCTTGCTTCATTTAAATCTTATCTTATGCATTTGAAATATTCAAATGTTTGAAATATTTGCCAGTGTTTCTACTTGAGGCAGCAGGACCACAGTTTTATCTCCCAACTTTCACTGTTATCTTTGATGCTGATAATCCTGTAATCCCATGTTGAGAGGCAGGTAATGAATTGGTGGTAGCCACTATCTTCTGCAGTCAGTTGGCTGAAACAGATTTCTGGTAGCACAGTTAATGGGATGTAACCTGTGCCAAGTTTTTGTGGCTGCTCACTCAACTGCTGATTCTTCTTTTCCACAGGCATAGAAAAAAGCATACTTCTCTTTATTTTGGGTTTTTTTTTGCCTTTTGCAGTGTTTGTCTTGCTACCAGCTCTGCTCACTGAACTTTGTAGTTCCTGCAGTTGGCTATTGCTCTCATTTCTGCTCTGTAATCCTTCCAGACTGAAGAGATGTCCTTAAAATACAGGTGTCAGAGGAAAATTCCTCTTATCTGTTCCTTCTGCTTATGATGGTGGAGAAACAGAAATGGAGATGGAGGAAGCAAGAGATTTTGTTAGTAGTTCAGTTTCAGCTCTGCTTTTATGACTTGAGGACAGGTCTCTGGGTGGGCGACACATGATGGGAAGCAAATACAATCCATACAACTGCTGCCTTTTAATATCAGTGGCTGAAAAACTGACCTTACATTTGCCCCTTTATGTGTTTTTCTCTCAGGATCAGGGAGCATTTCCCAATCTGTTTCAGTCATGACTTCAGGGGGAGTATTGGGTAAGGGCTGTGACTGTGCCTTTCTCAGTGCTCTGAGCGTGGTGATGGGCTATCTAGCTTACCAGCACAAAAGGCTTGTTTTTGCTGAATTATTTTTATGTATAAGGAGAGAAGCAGGCACATACATGTGGTTGATACCCATTACCTTTTGTAGTGGTGAGGCTGTTGGATGTTGCACCCAGCTAACTGAAGAACGCTTGAAGTAGATCAGAAGTGTTTCCTTCACGCTCATCTTCTCTGCTTGTCTTCCTTTGTGCAGACCTGTGCTCTATCTCTTCTAGACTTGTCTGTGTTTCAGAGTGTCTGGTTCAGCTCCAGCCTTCCTGTGGATACTGCTGGGAGAGTAGAAGCTCGGCACATCCTGTGCCTGCCAGCTGCTCCCTTTGCTGCTTCTGTAGCAGAATGCCCTGTTGTGAGGGTCTCCCAGTTTGGGTAGAGTCTGTCTTCTGCTCTTTCAGCTCTTGCAGGCCAAGAGAAGAGGCAGTTTATGGGTCAGTGTGAATTACTTCCTCCTTCCCTGATGCAAAAGATGCCTCCAAGGTACTGGAAGAGAAGAGCAGTAGCTGCTTGCAGGGAGTGGCTTTATGAAAAGCAGGGAATTGATCTTTCTGCCCCTTGCTTGGGCCTGTGTGGTTCAGTTAAAACATTTTGATTTGAAAAACACAGAGGGCAATTCAGGGAACAGCGTGCCACTATGTGTAACAGTATCTGCCCACAGCTGCCATAAATCTTGAGAGGTAATTATCTTCCTTAAGGATTATTTGGCTCATTCTCACTAGAAATAATGTCAGATAAGCATTTTTAGAGACCATAATACCAGTTTTCCATACAAAATTGCTACTGAATGGGAAAGGCTGTCTTCAAGTCAGTTCCATCATAAGTTGTTGCATATATATGGCTTTTAAAATACGTCCACAATTTTTCAATTTTAACATTATTTAGGCTTCAGTTGCTTATAAATTAATTTTCTGTGTGTATCTTAATTGATGGTTTCTAATGCTAAACTTGATTTCTTTATCTGCATACCTTTGGACATCAGCTGCCTAATTTATGACTCATACAGATTCTGGCAGATTTTGCCAGTAGCATTTTGGGATGATAGTGTCCCCTGCCTCCTAGCCTGGCCCTTGATCAGATTTGCGATATTTTATGCCATCAAACTGTGAGCTGAAGTGATCAGACAATGCTCGTGCTTTCAGCTCATTTTGCTAGGAGCAGGCTAACATTTAACAACGTGGTGGGCTGTAGTAATAGTAATCTGTTAACCTTATTGGAATTTAACTGAGATGCTTTTTAAGTTTTAGGCTGGGATGTGTCTTACATGCAGAAATTTTGCTGATGCTGGCATCTGAACAAAAGAGAGTGATGGAGGGCATTCCTATATTCTTTCAAGGAGGCTATGTACTAACTCAGCAGTGAATTACTATATAGGTAGTGGCATGTTACAACCTCCCTGAGGTCTTCTGAGTCCCGAGGTAGTAATAGCTCATTAAAATGGTAGTTAATGAGTATAAAGGGATCATTATACGACTCTCCTACATGACGGGTAGGGCTAAATCCTAACTAGTTCAGTAGAAAGTATTCTAAATAAAGAAGGAAAGAATTTGAGAAATGCTGCTGGTAGTTCTTTATAAAACTAGCTATTTAAAGCAATGCTTTTGAGAAAAATACTCATAGAAATAAATTTTGAATAAACTAATATCAGATTTTAAATGTATTTTAGGGCTTTCAGAAGTATTGGTATCTTGTATAATCTTAACATAGTGTAATGAAGCATCTTTGATTCAAAATATGCAGCGTTTTGCCACTTCTGGGTGGGTTTGAAGTTAAAAAAAAAAAAAGAAAAATTATTTTACCTCATAACTGCTTACATTTGATGGTTTTGTAAGATCATAGAATATTCTGAACTGGAAGGGACCCTCAAGGATCATCAAGTCCAACTCTTAAATGAATGGCCCATAGCTCAGGATTTGTAGACATTTTCTGTTTTATATGCCAAAAATAAATAGTGGAACAATTTTGCCTTGTGGTAGGAGGAGAGTGGCATTCCCCTAATATGGTTTTGTTCATGGAAAATATAACCACCTCACTGATGTGGTATTTTTTATTTTTTCATTTAACTATGGTTATTTTCTGGAAAAAGGTGTTAAGAATTTATCCAAACTGAACAATGTGGATTTTGTAGCAGTGAGATGAAAAACTTCTTGATCTCAGTAAATGCTTCATGTCTTCTTTCAGGCTCTAGAAGGATAAACAAGCAAATGAAAGACTGTGGACTCAGGTACACCTGGATCTCACAGCTCAAGTTCAGTGGGCAGAGCTACTTTTAAGTGTCCTTAACCTAAGAAAAATAACATTGCTTCTACAAAATGAGCCCTTCGGTAATGTGACAGGAAAAGAAGGGTGGAAGCAAATGTGAAATACATTAAATGAAAAATATATAAATATATTGTAAACATATATAATATGTTTAAGATTTGGAGAGAGGTGCTCCTACTTTCTGTCCTAAATGAAGAAATTATGCCTACTGAGCATGGATGTGGTTTACTACAGCAGCTCTACCCTATCCTAATTTATGTGGTTTTGTTGCAGGATTTAAGGATGTATTTATAATAAACCAAATAGAGAACATTTTTAAAGGAATAGTTTAATTTAAAAAAAAGTTTTACTTGTATTTGTAGAAATTTCTACTTGTTTTTCTTGTTCATTTTAGTCCTTATTTTCATCTGACATTGCCAAGGAACCTTGCTTTTCATATCTGTTCTGTATTACCATCTTTCAAGGTTAAAGCTGGTAATGGATGGAAAGGTATTCTAAACTCAAATTATATGGATGCCTTACTTGTGATCAGCTACTACAGGATGACTTTCTTAGTTCGGAACAGCTGCTGTGTAATAGGAAAAATAAGCCTAATGCCTAGTGGTGCAAGTCATGGAGTGGGGTCCCATGGGTTTTCATAGCAAAGAAGTGTTTCCTGCTTTCCACCCCTTTTTATTTGCCACTCGCTTCGAAGCCCTTTTAGGTTTTGTGAAAATCTCATGGACTCTCCCGTCATGAACATCTGTCATCTGCAGTGTGACAAGAATACTGCCTTTCAGCTAGGACCTTTTAAACTACGTAAACAGATGCAATAAATCCAGTTGGAATATTTTCAGAGAAATTATTAAATTGATCATCAAAAGGATATTTAAATTCTAAAATATAAGACTGTTGATGACCTACTGTACCCTGCTGTGACAGAGCTGGTTAAATCTAAGTCCCGCCTGATAAATGTATGCAAGGCTTGCTTGTAAAGGAGACTTCAGCAGTCTGTTCCAGTGATATGCTAGTGATGCTTATGGGATGTTTTCCTGGTACCTAACTTGAATTTTCCTGTGCTGCCAGCTGACTGATAGTGCTTAGCCCCGGGTAGATCAGACAAAGCAATAATTAAAGTTTTCCTTTAAAGCTACCTTTTGTAAATGTTACTATTTTATATTATATTAAAGTGTTATTTTTTTATTATTTAAAACATTATATTAAAAATGTTATTTCTTTGTGTCAGCTGGGTTTTCTGTAGGCTTAAGTTACTCTTGTTCTTTTGATTTCTCTGAACAAGTCACTGTTCTATTCTTCTAGACCTCTTATTAGTAGGATTTTTTTGTTTATCATCTGAACATGTTCCTGGCTGTCTTTAATTGTATTCTTTGAACTGGATGCAGCAATCTGCTGGGGTCTTACAATTGATGCGTGACATGGCACGGCTGCTTGTTGCCATACTGCTCATGTCACAGTGCTGTGCTGCACAGAAAGGCAGCATCATGCCTCTGACTCATGCTCAGCTTGTGATTTACTGATCATTTCTGCCTAACTGCTTTTTTCTATCCTGTGTTTTTGTAGTTGATGAATTCTGTCCAGATGTAGACCATTAGTCTTTCACTTAGGAAATAATGTCATATTTTTTTTACAGCAATTCTCCATTTTGTCCAGATCTTTTAAAATTCTAGTTCTCTTTGACTGCATCGTGTAGGTTTTTCAGGTTAGTGTTAACTACCTGATTAATCATGATTCTGTAATTCACCTGCTAGTTAAAATACTGAGTGTGGACTTGGGACAGACTTCATAAAATCCTGTTTGATACACCTTTTCATTTTTGACTCTTAGAGCCTTTAACTGTTCAAGGTATGATTTATTTTCTTTCGATCTTGTTTTGCACTTGCAAGAGAAGCTTTATGATATCCATGTTTTGTCATTTGTTTAAAATGTTGTATATTAAAAGCATTACTAAAGTCAGCATACAAAAATGATCACACTATTCTTTCCAAGCTTGTTTAACTGTGCTCTTAAAATATTTCATGAAGTTGAGCAACAGTTACAAATATAAATTAGAGCATTGTATAAACATTAAGGACTGCTGGGGAGGTAAGGTTGTTTGCACCTGTTTTGAAACTAGTGTGTATATATATGAAAATATATATAATGGATATGTCTGGGTGTATGGACATATAAATCGATGTCCTTCACTGCTGATAGGGCTGAGGAAGTTGCTAATAAATAGTTAATGTTTATTCTGGAAATTAATGCCTGTGGGGATTATTAACCTTGTAAATGTTGTTGATGCATAAGATAATGGGTAGGTTTTTGAAAACTTCTGTGTTGAAGGTACTTGTGCTCTGTTGGCTTCTTGTATGGCTTTATAATGTTCTCAGTCATACTTCCTATATCCTGTCTCTCAAATGCCCTTTCTTCGTTTTTTGGCCATCAGAAGGAGGGTAATAAACACCTTTCAAAAATACCAAAAGTTTTAGCAATTAAAGTTGTAGTCACAGAATTAGGTGACGCAGGAATTCAGTAATTAGAAGCTCAAGCAATTTTAGGGGAGTTATTAATTTATTATTTATTTTTAAATGTGGGTATTTAGTTTTCATTAAGACCTAAATCTGTAGTTGTTAGAAATATCCCTCCAAAAAATTGCAACTGAGATCAGGGAAGCAGTTTTTTGAAAAGATGTCTAGGTCTGTCAGAGTGTCTGGGTCATTAAAGTCAGTTCTGGTGGAAGGGTGTAATGAGAACAGGAATTGCAAAAGGGGGGAGAGGTAAAGGTCTGGTATGGATGTAGCCTTGCTGATTTTCTGATTTTCTTTAATTCCTTACCCTAAGCAAAGAAGCTGGAAACATACCGAAGCAGAAATGTAGCAAGAAAACTATATAAACAATCAAATAGCAGCATATTTTTGGCATTACATCATGGGAAGGGTTGGAACTTGTCAGATGCAACACCCCAAAAACCTTTGCTGCCTCATGCTCCACAGTGGTGAATGTGGACCGCATGCAGCTGTCCTTGGGTATAGTGTCACCTCTTGTCAGTCAAGGGGCTGTGCTATCTGAGAGCAAAGGTATTGAACAAGAAGTGCACGGCAGGAGACACCACATTTTACTTTCCCTGGCAACCTCAGCTGCAAAGGCAGTAGCCTTTCTTTGTAGCAACTTAGTTCCTCTGAAAATGTTGCAGGATCAGGAATTTTATAGGTAATGTTTTTATGTGAGAACTGTAGGCTGGAAATCTCAGATGTAATAGACAGATTTTTAAGAGAACTCACTAGAAACAACTTTCTTTAGCCTATAAGGTAAATGCACACATGTATATATTTATATATATATATACAACTATCTATATTATAAAAATATGTAACACATATAAACAATAAATGTAATATATCAAATGTAAAATATCAAATAGAATAAAAATAAGTACGTAATAGTGTTCCTGGAAAAACATGTGAAATAAGTAAAGAATATCTACTAGTTCTTTCCTTTTGAACTATCAGAATAGAAAACTAAATGGAAATAAAATACAGCAGTAGGCAGAATTTTTAATTAGTCAATAGTTCTTGAGTAATGTCCTCAGTTGTTGTTTGGTAGCCTCTATCCATTGTGAATTTGAAGAGTATTTCTAAAAACGTTGAGAGTTGATGAGTGTTCTCTGCATCTGAGACAAAGTTTGTGTTAAAATATTGACTTATGGTTGTACCTGACGCGGTTCTCTTGGACAATCTAATTTTTCCTAAGTAATCAGTTTCTGAAAAAATGCAGAAGGTAAAATAGTTGAAGAAAAAAAATTACATATAAATGCTGTTGTTCAAATTGGTCAAGAAAACCTAAGCCCATATAATTGTACACATATGCTGAGGAGAATACTTTTTTTGGTTTCTCAAGCATGAGGCAGCAGAATTGTCATTCATTTGGCATGCTAGGCTGAAAACAGAGTCTTCTTTCATTTGACACACTCCCCTGGAAACAAACATGCCAGTGAAGGGATTGTGCCAGTTATCAGAAGCTTACAGGAATACATTGTGCTGGTTTGTATTCATTTTCATTTCATGAATTGCTTTAAAACTTAGCAGCATAAAAAAGCATTAAAACACCTTTTTAGCATTATTTTTAGTTTCTATGTATTTCCCTGCTGTGCTGTCATTCAGTTTAAATCAACGGAATGTTGTGAGACACATGGCTGGGTTTGCAGCAGAGCAGATCTCTCCTCCTGCCTGCGTATACTTGGAGCATTCATCTGTAGACAACCAGCAAATTTGAGTTTAACTCATTTTACATCCTTGGAAAAGATGAGTGTCTTAGAAGGAAGTTCAGTAAAAATAAAGGGTAATTGAACAAAGGTTATGCAGCAAGAAATTTAAGCCAAAACTCAGCTGGTATCTATTAACTATGAAAGTTCACAGATAATGCTTGGTCTTCTGGGAGACACTTGTTTTCCTTTCCTAAAGTTATATTCCTCAGGATTGCCAGCAGGTCCTTCCCACCTCTGGAATTTTCTACAAGATTCTGTTTCCCTCATAAATGTTTTTCCACATGCAGACTTGGCAAATTCAGGTGTACTTCTTGGAACTAATCTGGTCACGGGAGCTTAAATTAGGACCAGGTTGCAGTGAGTTTGTGTGAAGTACATCTGGGAGTGGTATTGAGGGGGTCTGTGTCAGCCTGTGCTAAACCAAAGAGAGGGCAAAGAATCGGGAAGAAGAGTCACAGCTATGTGGTTTCCATCCTAAGAGTTACCTAGAGAGGGGCTGTGGAGTCACAGCCATCGCTGTTCTGTCCCCGTATGATAATGATACACTAAGGAGGTGATCACCCAGACTTCCTTGATGCTGCTTAAGGAATGAGGACAGTGGATATTTAATTGTTGACCTACAGACACGTTTGTTTGTTCCCTGACACTTAGGGATATTAGTTTTCTGTGGACTTCACATGAAGACAAATATATAGAAAGTATCAGTGTTGACACAACGTTTAATAGATGATGGTAGCTTCTGTCCAGTTATCTGCACCTGCTTGTTTATGAATTTTGTAGAACAGGCTGTACGTCCTGCAGTTTCAAATCACAGCAGAAAAACAAATGATTGTGAATTTACAAAGCTTACTTTGTTTCTTTTTCTGTACCGTTCTGCTTCAGCCTTTATGCCTGATGCTCACCAGAAGGAAAGTAGTGACTTATACCCCCTCTTCTACACAGAAGTACTAACTGAAATATTTTTATCAAAGAAACCCTGTACATTTGAATTGCTCTAGAATTGAAAAAAAAAAAATCCAAATGCAGAAGTTTCATAAGTTTGATTTATAGTTTGGGAAGGCTAAAAAAGGCCTCATGAAGGCTTGCCTGCACTGAGGTTACTTACAAGTTCAGACTTGAAATACAGTCATCTGGTGCTCTATACGATTGTCACTTTTTGCCATATAGCTTCAGTAACATGGCTGTGGAAAATTCTACACAATCATTCAGCAGCACTGCAGTGAAATAGATATACTGATGTCATTTTCCTTTCACCCATTAACTAGTGATTGGACAAACTGCAAGTGCATAGAAACGTGATTTCTCTCTGCATAGTTGGTTCCTGGACCATGTGCTTCCCATTGCTAATAAAGATACTGCCACCTATTTGAAGACATTGGCAGGCATATTTAAAACCCAAGATGAATTGAGCACATTTACTGCGTTAGAAGCAGTTGCTAAATTGTAAGTAACTAAGTCTTGTTGTATAACTGCATTGCACTCAAGGGAACAATTTAGGTTTTGAATTGTGTATGTTGGTAAGTGAAAACTATGTAGACATTGATTATTTTTTCCCCTTGACCTAATCACTGTTTGCCTATGGCAATATCTGATATGTTATGTGTTCACCAAGAATTGTCTTGGGACCACAATGAGGCTTTTTTTTTTAGCTTCATTAGTAATCATAGTTACATTAGGAATAGAAGGCAATGGAGTTACATACTTGTACTGTGTACTACACCAGTTGTTCAGTTTATTGTAAAGGTGGACGTGAACTCTGTGGTAGTCTGAATTTGTATAGGCAGAGGAGGGGACCAGATTTAAAACTTTGTGCATCTTGAGCAGGAATTTAATTTTAAAAGAATGGAAAGCAAAAGTGCATTTATATATTTTATTTACTTTTTGTTGTGAAAAATTTCTTTCTGTGCTCCTACTTACGTATTTGTAGTATGAGAGAACTTTCCTTGGTAATACTAGAGAATATGGAAATGATGCTGAGTGAAATAAAATTTAGTAATGTGGTTTTCATTGTCAGAATTCAACAAGCTGCCAGAAGTACATCATAAATAGGGAGAAGAATGTTTCCTCTTCTATCCCACTCTTTGAATCTGACATGTGTTGCTCTTCAGATAAAAGTATGAGAGTCCTACAGAGAACCTTAAGAAATGTGCTTAACTTTTGACATTCTGTTGATTCCGTCAAATGATAATTTTGTTTCTATGCTAAGATACTTGTTTGAAATATGAGGGATTATAAAAAATGTACAAGATTGAACTTCCATCTTCTGCCTAGAGGTCATATAACTAGACACATGGACACTCTGATTGTTCAATGGAGTATTGGGAATTAAAAAATGAATACTTGCGTATTTCCATGCGTAAGAAGCCAGACTGTGGCCTACCTAAGTGTAGACGCAGTTTTGTATTTCTGAGAACTAATTCTTGCACAAAACAAGGAGATGTTCAACCTTGGAGGTATGATGGGACAGTATTGCTTTGGAAGGATAGTTATCAGGAAGTAGGGTGGTACTCATGATGTTTGTATCCGCATGAGGGTGACAGTGTGACAGGCTTATTTGCCATAATTGGTGGCAAAACCTGCCGACCTGAAGCAGTGTTGCAGAAATCAGTGAATGCACTTACATTACCAGCTCCTTCTGCTGTCCTTCTGAGATGCCTATACAGGTTTTATTTTTCCCTCCTTAGATGTAACTGAGACTGAGATTTCTAAATTGTAAACAAAGCAATCCAATATGTTGTTTCTTTAAAACAAACAAAGCCTTAGTGTGGTCATGGCTTACTCTAGTCTTGGGACTTCTGCTGTAGTATGTTAAATAATGTCTTAGTCTGCAGAATACACTGACTCTTAACTCTGTGTTTAAAAGCCTTAGCTTTTATGGAAACGTTACTGAAGGTGGCCAGAAGAGTCAGGTCTCTTAGAACAGCTGACATCAATGTGGGAGGTATTTCTTTATTGGTTGGAAAATAATCATTCTTTAAAGCTTGTTTAGAGTCATACACTGGTAGAAAGTTCTCTGGAGGTAAGAGTCTTTTCTCAAGAACCAACGACTTTTGTTCAGGGCAGGTCCTAGAGGATCTGAAACATTGCCTGAAGATGCCTAACACTACCCATAGGTAGCATTAATTGGCAAAATGTTTGGAATGTACAGTGATCCCCTGTGTTGTGTTTGGTGGTATTGTGGAGAATGGGTTAGCAGGCTGACTTATTGCTTTAGAAATTGAAATGTGCCAGTTGTAATGAAATAATTGACAGTAATATCCCATTAATTAATTATTTGTTAATATTATAGTACCCTCTTCAACCTTTTAGAGGCTTAATTACAATAAGCTGAAATGTTGATAAAGATCACTTTCATGGTTTAGATAAAACCATGGCCAGTAAAGTATTTCCTGGTTTTTATTTGCTATAGTAGTGTTTAAATAATTATATTTTGTTTGAAGACAAGCCCATGTTGTTTATGAAGTGGCTGACTGGGCTGGTAGATGATGAGAAACAAAACGATCTCTACATTATTTCTGGTAACTAAGATGAATAATCTGTCTTTGTAAATTTATACATTTTTATTTCAACTTCTCAAGGTGAAACAACATAAATATTTAAGCAACTTTATTATTTCAGAGTTGTCTAGGGATCTTTTGCTTTGCTTAAGCATTGAACAGATAAACTGCCTTTTGTCCTAATCTCTTACACAAATAATCCTGCTGCTCCCAAATAAAACTAAAGTTTCAATTCTTCAGATAGAGCTGAAAACACTGTAACTTGTTTTTGCTTGTTTGTTGTTTGAAGTAATTGGAAGAATACTGCAGAACAGCTCTTTGATATGCTTTTATCAGGTTTTTCACTGTTAATCATGAGTGCTTGGTATTAAAAATAATACCAAGCACATCTAAATGTGTGGTAGAGAAGGAATAAGTTGTAGTTTATCCAAAATTCAAATCTGGAGGTACTCATTTGTCGAGGTTATCATGGTCTCAATCCCTAATTTTTAACAGATATTTTTACATCTCATTTTCACATGTCTTTCATATAATTCTTTTAAGTCCACATCTCAAGGATTTAATGTTTCTTTGAGCTTAGAATAGATATTTAGTCACTGTCTCTTCCTTCCCCTTAGCCGAGAGTTAAAAATAAACCTATAAAACAATGGCAATATGAAACAACTCATTGGCAGTAATCAAGCTGGAAGCAAGCTGCTGTTCAAGCAGAGGGATTCTGCTTCGGTGTGCACATGCCTCAGAAGTAGCTGTTGAAAATGGAAAAATTTAAAAATGCATATGTGGTCTTTTCAGGAGAAATCTTTCAGTAATAGAAACATCTTCCTTTGACAGATAAGAGACTATGGAAATTTTGGTCTTGTATCAGAGGGAAAATACCAACTTCCTTAAAATAAAGTTTTGGTGCTGAATTTTCTCAAATTCTGCGTTTCCCCCTGCTTTTCTCCTTCCCCTCATTCAGTCTTTCTCTGTTGTAGACAGCATTTTAATAACCTTATGTTATAAAACTGAAAATTTTAAAATTAAAATAATGATTTGTAGTAAAAATCCTGATGGACTAATTACATTAGTATTTCATGAATTATTATCTTATTTCACTCTGTTCCAAGCTAATTCAGGTCTGGGTTTTTAATCCCTATTTACTCTGTAATTTTGAGAGAGAGAGTATACTTATTAACAGCATATATAAAATCAAGAAATAAAAATGGTCAGATTAACAGTTGATTTCTGAAACGTTGTCTTGGACATGTTAGCAATAAAATGCAAGTAGCTCTGTTTAAATATTATGCATTGTGGCTCTTCTGGTGGGGATAACACCTATATGACATAGAATACCACTCTTGATGTCTTCATTTCTGGATATCTTTACAGCATGTGCTAAATAGCAGTCATTAATTCAGAAATTTGCATTTGTGCAGCTTAGTTGGTACATCATTTTGTGTTTTGAGTTTTATTTTTTCTCCCAAAATGTGTGCAATTCTTATAATAGTTAAGGTATAGATTGATGTCAGTGCTACAGTATATAGCTCCAAGACTGCAATTTGAAGCTACTTTAGAAAAATACAATTCTTTAGACATGGTGGAGATGAAGTTGAATGGAAGTCCTATTAGGAGTGAATTGCATGTAAATATTAATAAGGGAAGAGTTCCTAGCAAGTCCTGAGTTTGGGAAATTGAGCATGATAATTTGCTGAAATTGTGTCTGTCTTGAAGATATGCAGATGCAATAATTTTCAGTTTTCAGTTGAACTTTTAAATAGTGCAGAAGGTGCCCGGGTTAGGTTTTAAGCAAGGAAGTGTTTGGAAGTATTGGCAAGTGTCGTTGTAATGGATGTATGGTAATGAAGGGAGTTAAGATGAAAGATGAATTGGACTGAATGGCTGTTAAGTCATTTAGGCTGGGCTGGTTGCAGGTTTGGTTGTTAGATGTCTCAAATTACGTTGCCTTAGTTCCTACACTTGGTTGACTGCCTTCAAATCTTAAAAAAGTTCAGGGAATCGGTTTTTCACAATTTGCTTTGTTTTCCTTTTTTTCAGGATGCTTCATCTGCAGACATTCGGAAAGCATATCGAAAGCTTTCTCTAATTTTACACCCAGACAAGAATAAAGACGAAAATGCAGAAATACAGTTTAGGCAAGTAAGTGCAATACATGGCAATAAAAGTTTTAGGGGAAACTAGAATTTTTATGTTGATGTTGTTTTAGTAAGAACAGTGATACGCCTTTGAAATTAATAAGTTAAACATTGAATTACATTTTTGCTGATGTAGCTAGACTAAAAACAAGTACACTTTTTTGGAATGAACTTGTTGAATAACTTGTGTTTAGTGTTTACCTGTGTATTAGAAATAATTTGAACATGATACTTATACTCTTAGGAGAAAAATTTGTTTTGCACTTTCAAAAGCAGTGGGGAATATTTCTGATCAGTTCTGAGCGCAAGTCCTGGGTAGGCATAATTTAATGAAAAGAATTCATTTTAGTTATTTTTGAATATTTATAGAGTGAAATAACATGACTTTGTAATTAGCTCTACCTTTAAAAATGTACCTCGGGCTAAATACAGCTAAATACTTAATTTTAGTAAGATCTTCAGGATGAAACAAGGGATACCTACTTTTGAGGTATAAGTGAGACAAGACTCAGTTTGATAGATCTGAGGATGGGGAGAAAGTCTTGTGTAAGAGTTGCTTGTTTGTGTCTGATGACACTTTGTATATGAATGTATTACTGTTTCTTTTGCGTGCTGGGTTTGCTATTTGGTGGTGTAGGGAAAAGTGAAACCTAGCAAAGGTCATTTGTTGGCAAATGTAAATATGATACTACTGTTCAAAATTTATAAATTCAATCATAAAGTAAAATCCTTCTGTGTTTTCTTTTTTGTTTTTTTTTGTTTGTTTGTTTTAGTTGGTGGCCATCTATGAGGTTTTAAAGGATGAAGAAAGGAGGCAGAGGTGAGTTAAATTGCACAGCTTTTTAAATAACGCATTCATACCAGTGCTATATTCAAGCCCTGTTTGACTTAGTTGTAACACTTCAGATTATTTCTTTTCATAATTAAGGTTAGCATATCCTATGTAATTGTTTAATTAAAGATTGTATGTGGCTTAAAGGGCAAGGTGGTATTTTTGCATGACATACTGTTTTTTCTCCTTTAAAACTAGTGCTTGAAAGAACTTTGAAAGCTAGCTGTTATTTCAAGCAATTTTTAAAAATACTTAACAATTATATAAGCTTTTCTGCTCAGTTGTCAATTTTAAAAACTGTGATTAAAAAATATTGGCCACTTATTCAAATGTCAGTCATACCTCCCTGTATCAGTAAAAGGCTTGTTGTGTGATATTTAGGGATTATTTCCACTGTATGTTTTCTTCAGCATTGTTTTCTGTTGCTTAGTTCATAGGGGTTCTTTTTCTTTCAGATGTGTTATCTCTAATAGTGCAAACTTTGATATGCAGAGTATATATTTTTAGTAAATGTTAATTGTCCTTGCTGCTTCAGGAGCAGTTCCAGCAGTATCTGAAGGGGTAGGATAAAGAACTGGAAACCTGGGGCTAATCTGCTTTCTGGATGATTATTCTGAACTTTTTTTTTTTCTTTTTTTAAACAAATAGGAATTTCAACCAATGATTATCAGAAAAACTGAGACACTGAAAGACTTTGGCTTTTGGGTTGGTGTTTTAGTAGATCATCTTTCAGCTTACAAGTCTTTAAACGGGGTTTTATGAGACATTTCTTGAAGGGATTTTGGCTTTGTAGATGTCTTGGCAGGAGTCCAGGGTTTATAGTACAGATTATCTACTTTTTTGATAATCCCCTCTTCAAGTGTCATGAAAATGTACTTCATAGAAGCACTTTTGGAAATTTGTGGGGTTTTTTATTTCATCCATCTAAGGAGAATTTCATTGTGAAGTTACACTTAACAAGAGTTTAAAAAAATGTTAGTTAAATTATTTCAGGCCACTTAAAGTGAGTTATCCCCCAGGTCTTCCCAACTTTTTGTTTATAGCACTGTTTGCATACACTTCTGAGTGTTGCCTTTCTGGAACTTAGTTCCATCATGGAACTTGTAGGAATTTCCTTGGAGCTGTAATAGAAGCTTTTTGCATGAAATTGTGATGCAGTAGCTTGCAAAAATTAGGGTTTGAGCCTTGCGTATGTTACAAATTTGACTAACTTACTCAAATACTGTTAATTAGTGCATCAGTGATTACAAATGAGAAGTTAAAGCAGCAGTAGATTGTTCTATCTTTGATTGATTTAATTGTCACTAACTTATTTTGTACAGAGACAGTGTCACATTTTTCTTGCACAATGTGGATGTATGGTTGATACTGATTTTAAAGTCGAATAAATAGAACTGTAGTGGATTAAAGAGTGTTTACTTTCAGAGAGTTTTCTGGAAATAATATGCAGAGTTTAGAAATAACCTGTAGAGCAGAGCTATATGGTCTCATTGCTTTGAGAAGCCCTGTATTGATCAGGTTTATTGCATAGTCTAATGATAATCTCTCAGTTGAGCTCGTAAACGGAGGGTGGCCTGTCGTGTCTCCTGTAAGGCATTGTTGTAGCACGTCTCTAATACAAGTCCTCAGTAAGTGTGATAGGAGCTGCTCCCCCTGTTGTATTTCTTCTGTTGTAAGGTAACTTGAGGCTTGCCTGCAACTGTACAGCAAAGGAAAGGGTGGGAGTTACTACTTTTTGGAATCTTTCTACTTTAAATGTTGATATTTGGCTTTGAACTGTGTGAGATGATAGACATAGTGGAATAGGCTTACTGTCATGCCCCTGCACTGGGCAGAAACTGTGCTGGAGCCGGGAATCCCTTCACAACTGGACACCTAAATGGTTTGGGTCAAGGGTTTACACCACTGAGAGAAGAGGGAGCTGCAGGCTTCTACTTCTGTGCAGTGAAGTCAGCTGCCTCTTACTGTTTGACTCAAAAGTGATGTAATCCTGCATCATTCCTGGTGTGTGTACAGAGAGTGGAGCCAGCAAAGGCAGGAATAAGGTCCTGTACTGTACGAGAGAGTGATGAACTCATTTTGAAACAATAAAACCCCTTCTCCGTGAATGTCATTCTTGGTGAATGTCAGAGGTGTTGTTCATTTGTGTGAGTACAGAAACAGTGTTTTAAAAAGGCAGATCTGTTGGCCAGCTATATGTAATTAATTTTCTAAAACCTTTGCGTTTTCATTTTATCAGTGAGTTTTTACTTTATCCGATGGCAAAAGCCTTTCTTAAAATATTATCATTCCTCTACTGACAGTGGTAGTACTGGGCTTTAAAATGTGGTTTTCTTTTTCAGAAAGTTATATAGTTGCTCGTGAAGTATACCAGTATCATTAGTAGTACTACAGAATATAGTAATATTACCATGTTAGTACTTCTTTCTTACACACTTGTGAGTGATACATGATCAAAACATTCAAATATTCTGACAATAAGCATAGATGCAGCATCATTAATGTAGCACTGTTTAACATTAAATTAAACAATTAAAATATTGCAGCAGAATGCAATATTTTGTGTTTTGTAAACACACTCCAATGTGAAATTCCACAGAAAATTTCATCTTTAGGGTATGTTGAGATAGATGCATTTTCTGAAATACACTTCACCTTTAGGGCATTTATTGGTAAATCATTTGACAGTGATAAATTTTATTAGCCTTTGATTATCTTAGTTCATGAAAAAATAGATAGTTTTATGTACTTCTGTTAATTGTAATTAGACAAAAAAAAAATCTTAGGTCTTAATTTCATTGTTTATTACCTTTTTAAGGAGCTTTTTTTACCTACCCGGCCTATCCTCTGTAACAATGTTGGCTTGAATACAGGAAACATTTGCAAAGTCATCAAAATACACTTGTGTTGAGTAAGAAAGATGTCTATCTTGATTCTCATTTGTAATTAAATGTCTGTATTCTTAGGTATAAATTGTTCTGGCTGATGTTGTGCTGGATGTCTCTGACAGTTTGAGGAAAATAGGCTCCCCAAAATAAAAACTACCAGTGCAATCTTTCCATAGTTCAGAATAGTTCTCATTAATTCAAGGTTATGGTATATAAACTATATCAGATCTCTGAAATTATTTGAAATATGAAATGCAGTGGCTCTCTTAAAGGGAAAAGTAAATTATAATTATATTAAGATTGATGATACTGTAATTAGTTACTACAGTTAATGGATTTTTTTACTTGCAATGTAATTGATTCACAAAGAACTCTAAAAACTATTTTATGAAACTCTACAGAAAAAAAGAACTGTTAATAATATTGCGATTTATTACTTTTAGTATGGGACTACCAAGTCTTTTATAGAGTGCTGAGTTTTAAAATAAATACTCAACATAATTTTAAATGGGGAGTGATTTTGGCTTTTTGTTTCTGTACTGGTGCTTTGGGGTTTTGTAGCTTGTTGACTGCTACATTTCAGAGACAACTGGTAGGCATACTCATATGTGAAAAATTTGCTGTATTCTGTGTGCATGTATTTGTGGAAAAAACTCCGTAGATATATCTTTTCTTTTCGGCTTGGTTTTTTTCCTTACACAGAGTTACAATTAATATAGGTTGCCAAAAGAATGCTTTGTAATTAAATTTCAAATGTAGTTCTTGATGCACACGGATTAACTGTCTTTTGTAGTTAATATAAGTGTCTATACAGGAATTCTTTAATGAGAAACTTGCTTTTAATTAAATCACATTCTAAATTTGAAAATCAAGATTTAAAAATTATGGAAGCTTCTGAGTTTGCGTAGGATCATTTTCCCGTTGAAAACCTAAAAATCATTGATATCTTTATTTTTCAAATACAGAGCTTAATTACTATTGAAAGCAGTGATTTATCTTTTAACAGTATATATTCTAAAAAGTGGGTTATAATAGAAGCTATCTTCCCTTAAAATGGCCAGTCGTGTGAGCCATAATGCTCATTGATAGTAAAATCAATAGAGCATTGATTCTGAGACTTAATCCTTGGAGACTGTTGTTCAGAACAGCGGACATAGCCTAGTAAATACTGAGTGCTGTTTAAAGCACTTAATGCAAGAGGCTCTGCTGTCTTAATTTATTTTTTCTTAACAGATAATTTATAATAGAACATGGTTGCCAAATGTGAGTTTGAAATCTTGGTTTACATATTACTATATTGTTACCATCAGCATATATGGACTTTAATCAGTAGCTGCTTTTTCAGTACAGAAATTAACAGCCCCTAGTATATAAGAAGGCAACTACTTAATAAATGTGTGTTAGTATTAAATTAGATTCTATATGTATTTCTCTGAAGATTTCAAAGGAAGAACATCTTATGTAAAACCTTGTTATCAACCCAATTTATTTTAAAACTGGTTCTGTTTCTAAAATATTCTCTTCTATTATCACTAAAATCTTGTAAATGTCTTCTTATTTTTAAAGGCTAAAACTTCTACTTATTTCTTAATAAAAGTTAAGTAGTAGTTTTAGTTTTAAAATAACATCTTAAACGATTTTTTCTGAACAGAGTTTGTATTAAGGTATCAGTAGTTAATTTGTTCTGACTTACTAAGAAAGGAAAAAAGTTACTAGTTCAAATTTTACAATAATAGATGTTAACCATAGTATTCTCATAGTTGTAACGGAAGATAGAATTTTGTAATATGAATTTTACTTCTGGTATCATTCAGAACACAGCAGAATCCTGAGGTGTTAAATCTTTTATGCAGAAATAATGGTGCCAACTTGAACAAATGCTTTATCAGAAGTCAGCTTTTCAGATATGCACTATATTAAAATATATTTTTTAATTGAAAACTACTGCTTCTTTTTCTGCTTAAAATGAATTTGCTTGTGAAATTTTTTTTTTAGTACATCTCCAAGGTATCAATTTAATAACTATCAAAGTAGCTAGTGCAGTTGTTGCATTTAAATTGATTTACATGTCAAGACTGGCAGTTTAGCAGCTGCGCTATTATTCCTGGATTGGTCAATTTACTTGAGAAAAACCTACTACTGAGTTCTACTGACCTGCATGACAATATAGGCCCTATTTCTATTCCTGTAATTAGGCCTGCGACTAACTCAGAATATTTTTAATTAAAATATTTTGGTCAATGTGTTGCACAAAATTAGGCCTTTCAGTGCAGATTTAATTCTGGAAATGGTGTGATTAGAATATGTAATGAGTTGTGTTCAATTTAAGATTAACAGGTTGTGCATCTTGAACATACAGGTTTTTGAGTTCACTGTAGAGATTTTTGTTTGAAACTTTACTCTGAAAAGTTAATTTAAAAAAATCTGGTTTGCATGTCTGTGGTTTGTTTATTTTTAAATTGATCAAATACCGTAAATAAAAGACCTCAGACATACTAAGATATTTCAAGACATTTGTGTGAAGGAAAAGGGATTGTCATAAAATAGTTCTGTACAATTAGTACTGTTAGTAATTAAACAGTTTTAAAATAGATTGATTTTTAAGACAGTGTTTCAAACAGAAAATCAAAAACTGATGAACTTTGTTTTCAAACATCAATATCAAGCCTCTAACTTAAACTCTTATCTTACAAAGAAGAGATGATAAGTCTAGCATGTTTTTACCTAATGGATTTTGTGGTACTAAAGGACAAAAACAGAAAGGAGAGATACCTCTCCCCTCCCCCCTCACTTGTGCTTTTAATTTGTAAAAGAAAAAAGGACTTCTAGTGTTTGAGAAATTTCTTCTTGCTATCTATTTAGTTGTTAGTGGGTTGTTATTTACTTCGATCCTGGAGACCTGCCCACTGATTACTGAGCATGTAGAACACATCGACATTTCTGGAAGTCTCTTACTTCAAAAGTGAATGAACTTGGAGGGGGAGGGGGATGAGTGTTGCAGGCACATTTAAATGTTTGGGGTTTTTTTCTCCCCTGCCCCAGCGTTTGGTTCTGGAGTCTGTTTGTTTCCACATGCAAGCCTATCTGCTGACAAAACAAGGCGTTTTTCTCTAAAAAAAAAAAAAAAATTACTAAATGATCTTTTGTGTGTGTGTTATTCAAGCACTCTGTGGATTATCTTTTGTTTTATAATTGTATGGTTTGGCTTCTTTAATTTTTAGCTCTCCATGAAAGCCTGTTGTATTTGCTACTGTAGGTATGATGATATTCTGATCAATGGACTACCAGACTGGCGACAGCCTGTGTTCTACTACAGGCGGGTGAGAAAAATGAGCAATGCTGAGCTGGCATTACTCTTGTTCATTATACTCACAGTGGGTCATTATGCTGTGGTTTGGTCAATCTACCTGGAAAAACAGCTGGTAAGTATTGGTAATAAATCAAACTTGCTTCAATTATTTGTATTGAATTTCCTGCAGAAGTTTGCATATTATAGACATCTCTACCACTTCCCCTGGTTTGAATTTGGATTTTTCATATTTTAAAATGATTATATTTAAAATGATGATAATTACAGAATGAGATATCCAGCATCTCAGAAATAGTAATCAAAAAACTATTTCATTTTTCCAGAATTGCTAATAAATTGCAAAGCTGGTCCTGGGTTTTTAGCTGGAAGGAAGAAAAGAAATGAAAAGTCTTCTATCATTTGTTGATGAAGAATCATATGCTACTGTAGTCATATCTATGGTTTAAAAATAATCAGGTTTTATTCATTTAAAAGTCATACTTGCTTCGCCTTTCTTCTAAGCTAAATGGTTTTTTGTGTTGGGTTTTCCTTAACAGGGTGGGAATTGGTAAACAGTAGAAATCACATTATTTTTTAAAAATTTTAATTTTTGTCATATAAAAGTCTGTTGCACTTAGTAGACTAAGAAAAAAACAAAGCATAACTTGAAAAATATTCATACATTAGCATCTATTTACTTTTTTTATTTTCTACTGCATTATTGAAGTTGATGAATGAGAAAGGAGGCAAGTTGAATGCTTTCTCCTCTTAGAAAACTTTGATTGCTATGGAGATACACATGAGTGACAGAACTGGACTTCATGTGTGTTTAAAGACTGGATACCATGGCAACAGTTATTGTTAAGATAGATCATTTTACTTAATCATGTAGGACCCCAGATACATTTGCATAAATGCTACTCTACTGTTTACCCTTCACAGAAGAGTCCCAGTAACATTTGTGGTTTACATGCTAATGATAACCTGTAACCGTAGTTCTTTCTACATCAAGGATGAACTGCTTAGCAGAAAAAAGAGGGAGAAGAAGAAAAAAACAGGCGGCAGGAGTACAGATGAAGCCAAACTTGCTGCTCTAGACAAAAATGAAAGGTGGGAAAGAACTCTCTTGTTTTCCACATTTTAAAACATTCTGTCAGCTGCTGATTTAGTTCTCTCATTTTCTTTTTGCATCTTTGAAATACTCAATGAGAAAAATAACCGTATTTGTAGTATCAGCCATTGCTGATATAAAGTGTGCCAGTGTAGATGTGTTTTCAGGTTTGGATTTGTAAATAAACAGGTGGTGTTTATGCAGCAGATCAATAATCATTGAAAGATTAAGACTGAATTAGAAGCATCTGTCTTACAAAAGGGTATTATTTCTACAAGTTAATTTTAGAAGATTTTAGAACTTTTTCAGTCTTTAAGGGTTTTTGCCTTTCATTACAGTTAACAAATTTCAATTTATTTGAGCTTTAATTTATTACTATACCAAGCAAGGAGTTTTTATGAGGTTTTAATGCTTGTATGATTAAATGCTTTTTATCTGAATAACTTAAAAAAGAGCGTGTTGGTAAAGGCTTCTAACACATTGTTTGTCAAAGAACACATAGGGAAATAGTGACTTTCAGGACACTCCAAAAGATACCACTATTTCTTCTGTTGATTCATAGAAAGAAATAAAGGGTTTAAATAGTTCACACAGCAGGGGCATGAACTGGATCAATGAGGGATGGAGATCAGAGACCGTTCTGCCTGTCATCTTTCCTGATGACATCAGTGAGTAATGCTCCAGTGAACTGCAAATGACATTAATTTTTATGTATTGTTTTGTTTATGCTACAGTCTTCATATCTGGTTGTCAGCACTTGTGAACACTTGGTTGAGGCTTGAGTGGTTTTTTGGTTTGTTTTTTTATTTAAACTGAAGTGATTATGTGGCTTATGAATTTATTTTCTTGAAGGAAAGTCCTTTAAGGAGATCAAAATACAGCAACGATTAGAAGTTAGCTGTTACATATTTTGAATTAAATGTTTAAAAAGTGTCTTTATTATTATGTAGTTAGACATTTTTATGGGAGTTGACAAGTGCTAATCATCTTAAAGGATAATGGGAAAGTTCTGGCTTTGAGATTGTGTGGCAATAATGAAAAACCTACAATTTTATTTGACTGCAGAGTACTGGACAAACCACAATGGCATGACTTACTTCCATGCAAGCTGGGAATATGGTTCTGTCTCACAGTGAAAGCTTTACCTCAGTTATTCCAGGTAACAGTAATGATTTTAAAATGTGTTACTTAATTTTTTCTTGATGGTGTTATTATGTGTAATCAGATGTGTAGCACTTGTTCTTAATTAGTTTTTTGGCTCAAGCACATAGCGCATATATATATATATAAATTACTCTTCGGAGGCAAATTTGATACAATTTCATGGAAATATGAATGTATTTTAAATGCATATTAATCTTAACATACTAGGGAAGCAGTTTCTGTTAGGCAAAACTACGAGAATAAATGATGGGAGAGGGGTGATATGTATCCATCTGATTAGGAATAGCAGTGTTTCTTGAGTGATGTTAACAAAAGTACTTTGATCTCAAATCAGGAAATGCTGTACTTTCATAGCAAATGTTAATATGCCATTTAAATTTGGGGGAACAGTGAAATTACTTTTTATGATGGAGTTTCTTTCTTTAATTCACTGAATAGTGATTAATTTGATTGATACTGGAAATTGATACCTGAAATTGCTAAGGTAAAATAACAAAGGTGTGGTTGTAATTTATAAATCAATGACACATCAATGTGGCAGACTTGCTCACAGTTATGTTTTAATCCAATACTATAAACTGTAAAATTTAGCTGGTATTCAACCAATGGAAGTATTGTCAGATCAGTTACCAGAATAACTTTTTTAATATCACCTGCTCTTTCTTTTCATTTTCCTTGAATACACTGTTTTGTTTTTAATACCTTTGTCACTGGTAATATGGATCAGGGAATGCAAAGTGGATTTTACTTTGGTTTACAGAAATATTGAGTATTAATTTTAAAGTATAAGTAGTAGAAATGGCATCAATGTTTGGGTTTTGTCTATGTTCAAGTTAGAAAAAGACTACAGTTATAATTCCTACTCTCTTAGCAAAACCCTTGTAAAAGTTATAAATGCAATAATGTCTGGTCTTTCAGCATCCATTTTTATAGCCTTCAACTTTTCCTACAAACAGATGCAAAAGTTAATATGTCTTTCTCTTTTAAAAATTTCATCAGAACTTTGGGGCTGTTTTATTAAAGAAACCTTTCTTTCTGCAAATTTGTAAAGCAAGTTGATTATGCTTAATCAACTGTTGTGTCCAAATTAAGCTTTGATGCTCATTCTTCATCGAGGTGAGTCAGACAGAAAATAATTAAGGTCAACAAACTCTGTTGCAGCATTTTTGAAACTTTATTCGTAATTATGGTACTTTCCCTTTTGCTTTAAGTGCAAAATTTTGAACAATTATCCAATATAGTAAGATTAGTGAATAATTTAAAATTAGGACTTCTTACGGGCTTCTTTCAGTTTTTATGATATTAAGGTAGTGTTATGTCAGTGTAACAGGTTTCAGGTTTGCTGTTCAAAAAGCAGCTCCTATGCCTGTCAGAATTGGCAGAAAAAAAATACAACAAAAGTGATGTTTCGTGGTTTGTAGAACTTAGCCCTTGTTTGGATTCCTATTCCTTTAAATTAATGGTACTGGAAAAAAAGCTGTCCAGTAACTCCTGGAGAATTGCAGACCATGAAGCAGGGGTTTGGTGGCAGGGGAAGCATGTTGTAGAGGAATTCTGAGCAGGAAGGCTTTGAAGCAAAGAGGAAGGAAAGAGATAGGGGTTCTAGAGTAAATTTGCCCGTGTGTAAATGGCACTGCTGCTTAACTGCAGGGTTTGTTTTGTTGTTGTTTAACACGACCGCTAGTTACGTGAGTTTAAATGCAATAAACCATAAATAATCTTCAATGTTAAAACTGTTGAGGACTCCAGGTGACCGAAATAAATTATTGTAGCTTATTATTTATTAGTTAACAATACTTAAAGATGTGTCACGTCTTCTGAAGAGCCTAAGAGCAGCACTGACCTCATGTTGGAGCTGTGTTCTGAAATGACAGTTGAAAAGATACCTGGTATGTTGTAGCTACCTGGACAGAGAGACCTCTGGGCTCTTTTTGATTTTGATGTGTATTTAACATTTTGGCAAGATCTGTCCTAATGACCAATATGGAGCAAAAAGTTGTCTGTACTTGTAAGATTATGGTACAGAGATCCTGTTTTAAATCTAAGTGCTTTTCTCTTCAGTAATACACAGGCTTAAGATTTCAGGGTACTTAATGCTTTTAATGTAAGTAAAATCACTAAGGCAGAAGATAAAGGATCCTACAGGTATTTGAGTAGTGTTACATGTGGTATTGCAAGTGGTTGACATCAGGATGCATGCTACAGATTTTAGTTGTTTGTTGTTTTAATCTAAATGATTTCTCCAGTCGTTTAAGAGCCAACAAATTGTTTTCAAAATCTGTCATTCAGCTGCAACTAATCCAATTGTAGATGAACTTCTAAAAATGCATCCATATTTAAATGAACCATGTTTGTGACAGGAAAGGGGAAGAGTTAGCCATACTTTTAACTGAATTTTGCTCTGCCATTGAGTTTTTCAAAGCCCTGCTGGTAAAACAGCTGAGAACTGTTTCCTCAAACTAATGAAACAGAAGCATCTGCCTGTAACAGACCCAAGTTCTTCCTCAGAGGAGATTTCATTAAAAAACCCCCAAAACATATCAAACATAGCAGCATAAGAACAACAACAGCAACAAATAAAACTTCTTATCCATTCTTGTATTGAATTCTTTTTACCTAGCATCCATCTCTCCCCCTATTAGTTAATGT
Organism: Edolisoma coerulescens; assembly: GCA_013397115.1. Lineage (NCBI taxonomy): Eukaryota > Metazoa > Chordata > Aves > Passeriformes > Campephagidae > Edolisoma > Edolisoma coerulescens. The sequence goes on from VWZW01006298.1 coordinate 163,379, forward strand.
GGATATTCTACTTACAACAGCTGGGTCTGAGGATTCAGGTTGCTGAGCTTCTGCTCATGCCTGGCTCTCATTTATCCGATTGAGTGTCTTTCTCCTACTTCCCTTCCTCTTTCAAAATGTCAGATTTCAGAAGGAGGCACTTAAAATAATTAAGGTGGGCCTTCACTGAAGAAAAATGCTTTGTTTGCATGCCCTTGTGATGGCCTATGCCATTTTATTGTGGCCTGCATTTTATGTCAAGAAACTGGAAGAAAAATGTGTGAGAGGAGCATGAGAGAAACTAAGAAAATGAGCAGGTTTTTTAAACTGTTTACAATTATATTTTGAGAGAAACTACATAGGTTTTTATATCCACACGTTGAGTTTAGTGATATTTAGGGGTGAAAACAACATTTTTAAGTTTGCTTGAAGAAGGAAAGGGAGAAAAATACATAAAATGTATCATAAATCAAATATCTGTGCTGTGAAAGAAATGTTAAGTGGAGTGTAAATTACATTGGCTATTACCAAGTTTAATTCTTGTAATGTAGGCTAAGAAAAAAATAGAAAAAGAATGAAAATTGTTTCTAAGGTCATTTTAGTTAACACTTTCATGAGAATGACCTGGAAAAAGGCAATGTTTTAAAAAAAAAGGGGGCAGAAAAGAACCCTCAGAAACTCCATTAAAATGCTTATTGGAACTGAAATTTCTTCTTAGAATGAAATAAACTAGCTACATGTAGTGTGCAAGAATTTCGGTTCAAATTGTGTATGCAGTATGGAACAGACAGTTGTGTTAAGTGTGCTTATGTTTTGTGGGAGAACTGCCGTAAGTAAATTGCAGTTTATTCCAAAACCAGCTGACTAGAGATTGGGGGTTTTTTTGGATGTCTGGACATATAACTAAAGAAAAGTGGTCTTTAAAAAAAATGTTTTTAATTATTCTTCACAAAATATTTCCTTTAGAAAACAGAAGATAGGCTTGTTTCTTAGTGATCCTGTCAACTTTCCCTCCACACTGATGTGGTGAAGTTTAGCAGGGAATGTCTTTATTTTTACACTGACTGAATTATGAGCCTGCTGTTGTCCTGAGGGTAATGGAGCAGAAAGCATTTTTGTTTGTTTTGGACAGAAATGGTTTCTTGTTAAGAAAATGAAGTTTCCTTTTTCTGTTTGTAATCCTGTAGGTGTAGTGCACACACCCTTGCAGTGAGCTGTTGGGAGAACTGGTGGCTCACCAGTAACGAGAAGGCAGTTCGAGCTCAATACATAGTTGCACGGGGTATAACCTAGTGAGACTATCCACAAAGCTTTCAATTACAATTGAAACTTGTGTTTATAAAGACCTTTGTGTAGCACAAAGTGAATTAAAACAAAAAAGCCAGTAATTTATTTTTATGTAGACTACCAGATGGTAATTACTGTAGCTGATTTAGTAGTCTGGAATAGATTCAAACTAGTGACCCAGAGGTGTTTAATTTCTTGGCAGTTTTTCCTCAGGTTTTCTTTTAATCCATGATCACAATTCAACACCTGTTTGGAGATGGTTCAGCTTTGGCCTTAAACGGATTGGCAGTGTGTCATTAAACTCAAGAGGCTTTGCCAGCAGGGCATCTCCTTTGGCAAGTTAGCTTCTAAGCAAGATTTGATTAGGTCAGCAAATGTATTTGAGAGTTGTTTCTGTCTTCACATGTGACTTTATATAAAATGGTGTGAGATTAAAACAAAATTTATTGCATTTAATAACATATGCCTTAAAAAAAGATAATTTTTTTTTTAAAAAGGGATTTATTCAAGTCAGTAAGGTTAAATATCTCTATATTTCTCAGCTTTCCAGGGTTTTGACATGTTCCAATTTACTGTACAGCACCCATGTTGGTATAATTTGTGGGGAGCAAGCAATTGCAGGATGTGTGGCACGAGTGATTGCCCATTTGCTCTGTTTCTTGCTATTTCGCAGCTGTTGGGAGAACCTAAGTAAGGATGAAGCTCTTGACCCTGAGGTCAATTAGAAGCTTAGAAGCAGGTCAGAGGAGAGGGGATGGTAAAACAAGTATTCTGGGTGTATGCAAGTGAGCAAAAATAACTTGTGTCTAACAGGGTACTGTTTGATGCTCTGAAGGAAAAATGTGCTGCAAAAATACTTAAAGTTTTAAGTAAATGTAAGACAGTAAAGAAATTTGCTTTTAATTGCCTGCTGTGCTGTGGCAGCTTCTTTATATCACTTCCTGTAAGTCTACATGTCCTACCACACGAGTGCGAGTAGCTCATATGTACGAGGCAATACTGGCTCTCAACTAATGCTGCTGCTCTGCTGTGGTACGAGGCTTCGTGGGGTGTGAAATGGGTCCCAGAGAGGCCTTGCAGCACTGACCTCTGTTTCCCCTTCTGGTTGCCTTTGTCTCACCACTGGGAACATGTACTTCCCAGCAGAGACTCCAGTGGCACAGCCAGCTGCTGGTCACATGGCGCACCGAGGCTTGGGAACCGCGCCACAACTGCCCACGGGCTGTACACAGCTGAAGAGTCTCCCCACACCTGGGATTATTCTGCAGGCAAAGCATGATTTTCTGATTATAAAGGAGGAAGTAATATAATTCCTATTTATTTACTAGATTGCCTTTGGGCAAAGAGGTAAAAATGCCAAAGAGAAGTATAAATCATAATGTTCAACTCTTTTTTTAAACATTATTTCTTACCATAACACAATGATATCAGTAGGTCAGAAACCATCCAAAGAGTATTTTTGCTGTGGTGTAATGGCTGGAATTTTTATTGCATAGAAATAGCAAATTGAAGGTTGGTCAATGGAGTAAATTTAATTTAACTCTTTTTTCTCTCTTTTTAATATAAATTGAATACAATAATACTGTGCTCAAAAAGACAAAAAATTGGTCCAATAGCTCCATACAAGTATTTATTTTTTTGATGTAATAAAAATTAGTCCAAAGAAAATTATTTCAATCTACTGATTTTAAGTATGCCTTTGAGAAAGTTTTCAGTTAACTGTGAATTTTGTTTGTATCAGTCCCTTACCCAGAGAACTAAAATGTGAAGCTGTTTCTGTCACAAAATCTGAAATGAAGATTCTCATACAGCAAGTTGTTTCAAGTTGTTTGCTTTCTTTTTCCTAATCTCCAGGTTTTTTGAGGTAGACCAGAAAGCCAGGAGGATTTAGTATTTACTGGAGGGGAAAATACCCAAGCAATGAAAACCCAAAAACCACAAAGCAAACAAGCCAACAAAGCCTCATCACCCTCCCCAAAAGTCAAGGAGAAGCTGAAATGACGGAGTCTTACTCAGAATGGGAGTTTTTTCTTCTAGACTTAGTACAGTTTGAATAAATGCTGTATCTCTTGATTTAAAATCAGCAAACAAAAAAACACCTAAAACCCCAACCAAGATCCCAAACCCCAAAACAAAAAAAGAAAAAAACCCCTTGAAAATTCAGTATCAGGAATTTCTGTATTTCTGCGTAACTCAGGCTCAGCTTTGTCTTGGCAATCTCAATTTATTAACATGAGATGATACTGATATAAAGAGAGAAACTATATTTTCAAGAATTGTTCAGTATTCTTCATTCTTATTTGTGATTAAATATGAGGATAATCACAGGATCTTCCTATATATGGCAGATTAAATATAATTTAGAAATACTAATTGCAGAATTTTGCGTTTCCAATACATTCTTTTTTCATTCTGTTCCTTTTTGGAAAGTATATATTTGAATTTATAGTATAATAAACCAGCATATATCAGCCCTCTTCTTTATTTTTGTGCTTAACTAATTACATGTTATACTGCTTTGATAGTGAGAAGAAATAATGTGTTTGTGTTCATGTTCTTTTTGAAAACTTCTTGAACTCCTGCAAGTGAGAACATAATATTTCTGATTAGGTAAGGTGGAGTTTTAGTTAGAACCGTTCCAAGCTTTGTATTTGTGTCCATTTTCTCTGTATCTTTCCACCCCAGAAGTACAAAAATACTGCTTTTCTTATGTTTATTACCTCTTGAAGGTGAATTATACATTAAGTATAAAATGTTGATGTTTTGAGCTATAAAATCACTACTGGATCTTGGGGAAGGAGCACTAGATTGAAAGAGACTGTATCTATATTTTCAGTGTCTTTAGGGCCCTAAAATGCTTGTATTGAGACAAAATGACTGCTTAAATGTATCACTTTGGAAAAGTAAAAAATCTCAACATAAAGCTATTTTGAAGTACTTAAACTACCAAACCTAAATATTCTTGAAAGCAGATATTCCTGTTTAGACTGATTGAAAGCTAATGAAGATTAAATTGAAAGGGGCTTATTTACATTAAGGCAGAAGTTTTCTTCAAAGAACTTCCTATGTTAAATGGTTTTCCAGTGTTTTTTCATTTTGACCTATAAGCTCTAATACCCATAACATTTGTGTCTGTGGTTTAAGTCTTTACTCAGGTATGCCTTTTTATTTTTCTTTACAACCTGTAGAGCCATTCTTTTGCTTTTGTGGGAAGAATTTGATTTTCAAATCTTCAAAATCCATTTTGAATGGAGCTTTTTGTTGTTTTTTTCCTTTGCTTTTCTTTATATGTATACATTCGTTTATGCTTCAAAATGTGCAGTCTCCCCTTTTTTTGTTATTATGGTACTAGCCATAATAATCTTACTGATAAGATAAAAGACTGATGTTGCCTTTGTTGCCTGCATATTACTCCATTTGTAGTGATAATCCATTCTATATCTATAAAGCAACAATACTACCAAATTTCATTTACGTGCTTCTGACTAGTTTTCTTTGTTGTTCAGCTATTGTGTCTCATTTTCATCTGAGCCACATTTCCAATTGTTCTGTGATTGACATGCTGGAGAGATTGACAGTTACCCCCTAGTGCCTGCTGTCTGGAGATCCCACAAGCAATAATGGATTTTACACCAGAATTTAGCATCAAATATTGGCTTTCAGTGTCAAACGGGTTAAATTTAAATGCCAGTTAATTGTAGCCATTTTGAAATCATAGCCTTAAACAAAAGCGTTTTTTGGATATCCATAAGTCTGAGTCCTGTATATGCCACACAACCCAAATGTCTCAAACTCATAGCAGAAATGAACTATTGCATTTATGGCTGTTTCTGTTTCTTAATTTTGCAAGTAGGCTAAACCTTGAGAGTATAAGGAAAGTTTCCAGTGTGGTAGGGAATTCTTATTTCAGGTAAACCAAAAAGAGAAACAGTGCTGATCCTAATTTTGTAATTCAAATATGTCTCCTCAAAGCCTACATATCTGCTGTTAATGCTAGTCCTCCTGTAACTACACTTCTTTTTAGCCACAACTCTACTAAAAAAATCCCCTTTTCCCCAATGCTAAAGCTGTTAGCATGTGAGATGCTCTCTTCTGTTACGTTCCAGAAGCAAAAAGTTACGTAAACCCTTTAAAATTACTTTTGTGTGCAGAGATTTCCTACATAAAACTGGGAAAAAATATAACTTTCCATTTCCTGTACCCAGTGTACAAAAACCATAAATAGAGAGTAAGAAGAGGTGTTTTGGAAGGAGGTGGAACTTCACTGATCTTTTATGGGAATTTGTCAGAGTTGTTCTTCAAGCATGCTGACTTGTATCTATGAGATGGCTCCAAACCATTACAAAGTTCTGCTCAGAGCTTGGTCACGATTCCTGTCATGTGTTTTCTGACCTCCCTCAAGTGTCTTTGAAAGGGTAGATGCAGGTGTAACATGAAGAACAACTGTTGTATCTTTGCAGGAAGAATGGAATGATTTCTGCCATTAGAGGTAGGAATAATGACTGCTTAGCTCAGACTTTTCTTTTCAAGGTTTCTTAAGGTGTCTTATTTCATGTTGATGATACCAGGCTTTATTCAAATATAGTTGAAATTATAAAAAGTAATTTACTACCATTTTACAATACATTTTGCATTCAAATTTTAATCACCCTTTATCTGTAAAAAGTGGTACTGTTAGTGTAATAACACCAGAAAGTATTTTTGGGTAAAAAGAACTAAGATTAGGTTTATCTAATACTGTAATTAATTTTTATATGATACAGTAGACATTCTGCATGCTTGATAAGGATAAATAACAATTTCTCTATTTCAGCATTTCTATTATAGATTCCTTGCTTTTGAATGAGTATAGAAATCTCTTAAACTGGTGAGGGTAAGAAAACTCTCCCATACTTCTTACTTCAGCAATCTGGTTGTTCATATTGGAAAGCTTTCAACAGAAATCTATAATTACTCATTCATCAGATTTTGGAAAGGTGTACGTTATTGTGGTGTATGTGTGACAGGACTTCTAGTTTTATGTGTACATTTGCTTTATAGATTTCAGATTAGAGTCTAATCCTTGGAGAAAAAGGAAGTATATTATTTTCAACACTTTAATAGCAATGTAGAAGCTGCTTTAAAAAAAAAAATGGGGAACAATTTGGAAAATACAGTTAGCGTTACCTTAATGAGTTCACATTAAGGTGATTGCTGCCTAGCAATTGTCTTTATTTGTCCCTGCGCACACTACTCTAATTAAAAACTTTTCTTTCTCCCTTGAACTTCCAGATTGCTGATTTGAGCAAAGTGGGTACATGGTCTCTGCAAAGCTGCAGGTAGTTTCTCTAACCATTTTGCTTTTCAGATTGTCAATGAGCATCATAGGCTATAATATCAACGGTATTACATTTGAACCTTTATTACACAAATTCTATGTTTTAGACTGAAAATTGCTGTAACTCAAGGAAACGAATACATCTTAATTTTTTTTTTTTGTGAGGTTAAGTGAGAACTTAAAACAGAGCCATTGCAATTTGTATAAGGATGCTAATGCCATTGCAACATTTTCTTAAAGGATGCCAGACAATTATATGTAGAATATAAAGAAACAAAAATGAAGGCGAAAGAAGATGCCCTGGCTAAGGCTGAACTTGAAACACTTCAGAGTGAGTTTTTACCACTGTCTTAATAAACAAAGATGTGATACAATATACCTTCTACACTGGATGTATATGAACAAACATTTTTATATCTTCTAAAATACATGCTTTATATATTTCTCTACTGCTGTTAAATTTAAATAAGCTTTTAATTTTCTGGCTAATTTTGCAGTAGGCTGCTGGTTTGTTCCTATAGAAACATAGAAGTCAGGTGGTCAGTTATATTGTAGCAAGAAGAATATACCTTGCTAGAAATGTTGCTTTCCGGGAGGGGAAGATCTCAAATGTGCTATATGTTTTCAGAAGTGACCTCTTGGGTTTTTGAGCATTTGTATTCTCGTTGTTTGTAAATATTTTTTTAAAATTATGTGTTTATTAAGTCTTTTGTGCATATTGAGTTGGTTTTTGTGATAGAAAGTGACAATAATTTAAATTTCCAAAAGCATGGATGCAGACTTCAGGGATGGATTCATGCTACTGTTGAAATAAATGCTTTAAAGTCTTTATACTCTTATAAAAGACCAGAGAAGGCAATTAACATTTCCTTTAATAAAGTATTCAGAATAATTATAGGTGACTTTTCCTTTTCTTCTTTCAGTTATTTGCTTTTGACAATGATTAAACCTACCCTCTTCTGAAGACAATTTTAACAGTTTTTTGTCTGTGTTTGTATGTGCATGCTTGCTTTATGTACTGTACTTAAGTGCATGCTTTTAAGTTCCTTTATTCTGACAAGTGCATTGAGTACTTTGTGATAATTTACTAGCTTGGAGTATGCATAAGCCTTTAGGTACTTAAAATACAGCTGCATTATTTATATTTACAAAATAGCTTAATTTTGTAAAATCAGCAAAGAGATCCAGTTCCAGCAATAATTCCCAACTTATCTGTAGCTGAATCTGTTTTGGAAAAATGGATAATATTCAGCACCTCAAGTGAGCATCATGGACCCAGGCCAAATCTAACAAAATAGTGCATTTAGTGCTTGTTAGGAAGGCCTGCCATTATGTTTGAGATACCTACCACAAAATGGGCCCTTGAAAAGGGTCTTGACTCGGGTTATTAAAAACTTGTTGAACTGTCAGATAGCAATGTATTGCCATTGTTCAAAATAGCTGGCATGCATTCCTCATTGAAATCTGTGAACTACTGTTTTAAAAGGACTAGTTTTTGAAAACAGAAGTGCAAATGAAAGTGTAACGTTATTAAAATCATAGTGTGCACATTCCTGTGTGTCACTGAAAGGCCACGTGTAAACATTTCAGTATTTCCCTGCTGCCAGATGTGTTGTGAGACTCACTTTTTTTTTTTTTTTTTACCTCCAGTAGCAGTGCTCACCCCTGAGAGGCACAAGATTGGCAAGTTTGGCCTTCCAGGTCGCCCCTGACCTCTCACAGAAGCACCACCCTGTCCCCTGTCACGGTGCTGGGTGCACCACGGCGTGACTCCCATGTCTGCCAGGTGACCCAGTGTCACTCGTGGGAGCAGGGGCCAGTCGTCACCAGTCTCACTGACTGGCATCCTGCCCTCCCCTTGTAGGCTTCCTGGCAGGGAGCAAGGGGGATTGAGAATCACCACCTGTAATTGGCAGAGTGAGATTTGGCATGGAGTTATTTGGTCAGCCATAGCAGTGCTATAGTTGGGCAGCAGAATGAGCTGTCAGTTACCTTTTTTTTAATAAATAAGACTCCCAAGAGAGGAACAAGAGATGCATCCATGTTACTGTAGGCAAAAAAAATTATATCATTTTTTCCTGAAGCTTGCATGCAAAGCATCTGCTAAATTTGCTTATTTCATTATGTTGCTCTGCATTGTCACTTCGCAATTAGCATAGAAAAGTTGTAAATCACCAAATGTGCATTTTGTTTGCCCCCATTCTTCTTAATTTTAGACACCATCCCTGGGATGCGAGGTCTTAATAAAGGTTCCATCTATTTAATTGAGTAAACATATCTCATGCTGATTAGCAATAGCTGTTTTACAGTGCTTGTTTTTTCATGCCCTAATTGCTAGTTTGCCCCCTTGTCTGTCTGCTTTCCTGCTGAAACTGTGCAGTATTCTGTAGGCAGCTTGAACTAAAACCAGAGTAGGGTACTGGAGGAGGAAAATACAATTTGCTAAGTAGGAAAGAGAGGACAGTATTGAGATGTCATGAAAGTCTATTTTTGGGAAGGAGTGTGAAAAAATAGTTTCTTGGTAAGTCAATATTATACAGTTTTGATTTATTTTTCTGGCACTTTTGCAGTGTTTCCTATCACTTCTCAATCCATTCAAAACTGTCATTACTACCTTAATAAAATATAGTAACTTTACCTGACAAAAATAGAGCAACTTAAAATACAATCTTGTGTTTCTAGGAAATACGGTTTTGTATGGAATTACAGATAGCTGTGTATTTTAGGGACAAAAGCAGAAATGGTTTGTGCTACATTTTCTGATGCATTTTCCACATTTAGATATCAGAACACAAAATTTTATTTTTAAATGGAAGTGCTTTAATTAATAAACTTTCTTCCAGCTTCTCCTTCTCCTGTCATGTCACGTTTGTGTGATCCCTGCATCAGGGAATGGTTCTTTCACAATGGATAGCCCTGTTCTTCGTAGTCATGGGATGGCAAGTACAGTAGGTATTAGCTGCACTGAATAGGCATTATTAAACTAAGATGACATAGGCATACAATCAGGACAGATGACTCAGTTTTTAAATTTAAATTGCAAGGTTTGAGTAGTTATCAGAACAAATTCTAGCAGCTCTCGAGCTCTTTTTGCATGGAGTACTTCTTTCAATGATGTCCATTTTGGGGGGAAACACATCTATTTCTCTTTCTTTATACTTAGCTTTGGCAGTTCTCTTACTTTCCATTCTTCTTAGCTTCCTTTCCCTGACATTCAGTATGAAGACTTAAATTTATTTTTAAAATATGCCTTTTTTAAAAAATGGTGCCTGCTAAGTATTGCACGTGAGCTCTTCACTGGCATCCCAGTTACAAAATATATTTTCATTGTAAATCCAGAATTCTTGTCATGATGTATAAGGCATCTGGAACAATCTATGGCAAGAAACTGTTTTGTTTCTAGTTATAGACCATGTTGAATAGTATGTGGGTTTTTCTGCTTTTTCCTTACCCCCATCGTTCAAGCTTTAGCTGAAGTATGAAATCATGAGCCCTATGGCTGCTTGATGAGCTGCCTTTCTGTGTTGGGCTTTTATGATGTGGTATTTATGTGTCTCCGTAGGATCTTACAGCACTCTTTCCTGCCACCAAACATCCAGGGCTGTAGTGAAACCTTTAATAGATTTGATCAGGTTCAGTTAGGCTTGGTTGGTCACCCTTTCCTGACAGCTTGGAATACAGCATGCTGCTTGGGTAGCTTTTTATATTGTTTCATGAAACCTAGGGGTAGGAGACATCATTAGGTCATTTAGTATAATGGGTTTATTTCAGACTCTTAGAGGTGAAAATCAGTGAAAAATACTGATTCTCCTGACTTGTCTCGTTTGACTTGTACCAGTGGTGCACTTCAGCTTTGTTCTTCCCTCTTACTCAAGATACGACATTGATCAGTAAACCTTGAGATGCCTTCTGTTCTTCATGGTTTGTTCAGATAATTAATTTTACTATTATATAGTTATAGCCTAATTTCAGTATGGATTTCTCCAGGTGTAGCTTTCAGTTGTTCATTATTAGCATGTCTGTGCCTAAAAAAAATTTTATTTATCTGCAAGTTTTCTTAATATAAAGCCTTTCTTGAGCCCTTAATTTCTGTGGATCTTCTGTACTCGATTTAGTTTTGCAATGTAGCTAGAAGTATTGGGCCCTGGGTTTGTGTATAGTGCTCTAAAGTTCGTCATCTTTTGATTATAAAATTACGTTTCTTCTGTGGTTATTACATAATCACAGGTTGCATTAGTTCCCATTGCTCTGATAGCTCGTTTAGGATTGCTTGTCCACCATAACTGCAAGCCCTGATATCAAAGGTTCCTTGCCCAAAGTCCCTCCTAAGTGCAGATACGGCATAAGGCCTTTAACTGTGTAATTTTCAGAAATGCTTTTGTTTTGATTGGTCCCAGACTACCAGCCAGTCCATGTTCCTACTTCTTCCTGTGCTTTCCTGTTCACTGTGAACCCTTTGGACAAAATTTATGGAATCTAGCACTATACTGAAGGTGACTTTCCTTTTATGTCTAAATAATTGATAAATATCTTGGGTAATTGTGTTTAGTATTAATCCCAGCCAAAATGCAGTGTTGACGTGGCTGCTCAGTAATGATTTGCTGACAGGCAGGTTCAGAGAAAATTAATTTATGCAATGCATCCTTTTTTGGTTGGTGTGGGTGTGAATGTTCTGATCACTTAATTGTTACCTCTGAAGCCTAATTATGGCAAACTATGTATCATCCATTTTACTGATTGTTTTGGCAAGCCTGCTGAAAGGATTTTGAACTTTCAAGCTTGTGTATTTTTCCCAGTTGTTTCAACTAGGCTTGTATACCTCTCCCCACAAAACTTGCTTCAGACTTTATGGAAAATATTCCACAAACATAAAGTGCATGAGGCTCATTTGAGAGAGGCATGCATGCTTCATTATATGTTCGTTGGAAGGCAAATTAGCACTCAAATATTGGAGCCTTGTTTCTAACCCTTTTGTATTTTGGGGGAATTGGAAGTTTTAGGAGGGGTAGATACTCAGAAAAAAAGATGACAGTCATCAAAATGAGAAGTTTTTTGTAGCTGAGGATGCATTCATCCCTGGGCGTGTCTTTAGTCAGTTTGCTCAAAAATAAACTAGCTTGTTCGTCCCAGTACAGCAGATGTATGTATCTGTCTCCAATTCTTGATGTGGTCTTATAATCCCATTGACTTAATTTTGAGTATAGAAATGTGTCCTTTTTTTAAGCATATGTGTGTTTGCCCCATATTTGCATTGATATTGAACATAATTTGCTCCATTTTTTCAATAGACTATCAAAACCTTAGTACAATTTTTTCTAGAATTCTGGGTTCTTTGTGTTCTGTCTGACTATGTTACTGTACGTGTAAGTGAATTTTTCTCTTGTCATGTTTTCAACAAATTTTAATGCTGTAAGTGCTTTGGTTGTCTTTCATAGTTACATAGGTAAGTGAACTGCATTGAAAAAAGAGATCTCAGAGCAGTAGCTTACTGATTTGCCAAAAAGATGTTTGCTGTCTACCTTTTTGTGTGGTCATATTTCTTGCTTACTAATGCATGAGGTATCAGGCAGTTTGTCCCTTTGATTTTCAAGGTATCACTGTCTTTTTTGACTATATTTTCTGTTAATTCTTGTTCATGGTTAAAGCTTAGAAGCCTTGCAGAGAGAGGAAGCTACAGCTTGTTGTGTTGTAATTTCTTTGCAGAAGTTCTGTGCTTAGTTTTGGTTTTATTTCTTCCTCTGAAGCAGCTGCTTTTTTCTGTGTTAAAATTCTCTGAGTTCTTTATGTTTACATCAGCTAACATGTAAAATAAATATAAATTTTTCTGAAAACTTTAAAATACAGGACCTCTGATACTTGTTACAGAAAAAGCACTGCTGTTTTATTACATGGCACTTGATCCAAAAAGTCTAGCTGATTCCTTATCTGACAGCTGATATATCTGAAAGGAAATAACTACTAGCCAGATACTATTAATTCTGCTGCTGATAAAATGAATGTGGTAACAAGGTGGAAGAACTAACGAGGAAGATCAAAGTATCTGATTATGTGCAAGTAATTCATCATACTTCAAAACCCAGATCATGGCACCATGAACTATTAAAATATATAGCCAGTAGAAGAATAGGATTGGCGGCCTTTAGAAACATAAAATTCTGTACTTTAGGAGAGTTAGCTAATTGTTATCTGTTAAAGTCTGGGCATCCCCGTGATAGGTGTGTTTATATGCTGTTCAAACATAGGGGACGTAGCTGTGTATCTCTCTGTTTAACTCTTAAGTTGTTAAAGACACAGTCAATTTTATTCTTTTGGTGAAGAACTTGATAGTTCTAAAGGTGAAAAATACTCGTAGAAAATTAGTATTTTTGCAGTATGAATTGAGCAAATGATAAAACAAAATTCCTTCTGCTAAAAAGGACTAGAACTCTCTGAAAGTTATGAATCATGTTAAAAACTGATCAGTTTACATTGGACTGGTATATATCAAACAATTTGCATTGTGCTTATGATCTTGGATTCCATTTACTTGCTGCTGTTGCCTCTTTTTTAAAATTCTATTTAATAAACTAAAAAAGTTATTACACTCTAATTTGGCAATTAAAGTACATAATGTTCCCAGAAAATAGTAATGAGAGTAAGCTTTTCATTTACCCTGTTGAAGTCAGGCTCTTTTTTTACCAGGATTGTTTTCTCTCCCCTGTGTTTAGCTGTACAAGTACCAGTAACTCTGGTTACAGTGCATATATAGATATTGGTGCCCACACAGGGCACAGTGGTCTGACTGGGTCTCTGGCGGACACTGAGCTCACTATCACAGAATTGAGAGGAGCCTAGGAAATCTTTTCTGTATGTTTTTCCTGCCTTTTAGTTAGGCTTGTATGTAACAATATTAAAACAATATTTGAGACTGGAGGAGAAAAATGTCTTTTAGAAGCCTGTTCTGTTACAGTGGATGGCCTAAAACCAACACCATTAGAAAATGACACTGAATATTAAGGGAGCACTTTTATTTCAAAACTCTGAATCACGGCTGCAGTTGTCACTACTGTCAGCACGATCAAACACATCGTTACTTTAGGTCGTGGTGGTGGGCAGCTGCACCAACTTCCTGGCTGTAAGTCAAGCCTTAGCAGATACAGGATTCAGCTGTCGAGGCATCATCTACTATTTGGAAAACCTGATCCACATTCTCTTCAGGGCAAAGTGCCTGCTCTGGTCGGAAGTGCCTTTTAGGCTGTCAATTGAATTGCTGATAGTGAGAAGATAACATGAAAGAGGGAGGTTTTCTTCCTGAGTATCTCCTGTGGACTTCTGTTGTTTGGGCAAAATAGTTCCAGTGATCTGTTTTGCTTTCTCCATATTCACCTGAAAGAGCACCAGTGCTTGGCTGCCTTAAATTGAGGCTTCATACCGCTAAACATAACTTCTGAACTTCCTCTGTCTAAAATCCTTTAAGATGTTACCATTAAACTGCTTTTATGTGCTTTCCTGTTCTGAAAAGTGGCTTTGAAAATTCTGAGGTGAAACTGTTCTTAATGGGTTATTGGGAGCCCTATGTCAAAGGTGCTGTGACTTCAATTCTATTTATTTTTTTTTTAATTCAGTATGACAGCCATTGTGGTATTAAGAGATATGCTGAACTCCTTCATCTTTTTGTATATGCATGGGAGACAGTAGAGATAAGTTTTTTTTAATTCTGGTTGAGTGCTTGTTTGAGGTTGTACAGCCATCTTCTCTAGGTGGGATTTCTTGTTCCTTTGATAGTCAGCAAACAGCAGGGTGTCTTATCTATGTTAGGTCTTCCTCTGTCACTTAACTGCCTGAAGAAAGCCTAGATACTGTCTTTGATACCTCATTTTAAAGTGGAGCACAGTGTCCTCTGGAAATAGTTACAGAATTACTTCCAAAACTACAGCGAGAGCCTGGATGACCTATTTCAGGCTATGCTCTTCATTTTTAAATGTTGGTTAGAAGCATTCAGGCTTTAACTATTTGCATATTTTGAGAGGGAAAATTAATAAGCAGTAGCTGATAGGGTGCAAGATACAGGAAGAGCCAACTGTCATGGGGTGTCTCCTCTGTGAAGTAATTCCATGTGAACACAGACAGTGGGCTTGATTATTTTGAGGGATTGAAATGCAGTGGTGAAAATTGTCATTGAAGTTAACTTCCTAGAATATTTTTGCCAGTCTATGTGTTTGTGGTAAAGAGCTGATAAAGCCATTGTTGCTTATCTATACAAATCTTAAATGATTCCAGAAGTTGTTATATATGGCAGTTCTGGAGTAAAATGAGATGATACTTAATATATGTGATTTGATTATAAAATTTATCTTTTGAAATAGACAAAAAAAATTTGTACCCATGTTGTCTTTACTTAACATCTGCACAGTGAGACAAGTGCTGGTATTAACACTTTCGGATTTTCATTTAATTTTGAGGAGTATCTGTCATTTCATTATATTTTCTACACATCCCTATAGAAAGATGCTAAAAAAATTCCAAATACAAATTTAACTTAATATCTCATTTATTGAAATTTGACAGGTGAAGTTAAAGATTCTTTACAAAAACAGGTCTCTGAGCAATGTACAGTGGAACTCTGAACAGTGAAAAGTTTAAAAGATCATTAGTTATTCTGTTAGCTTTCAAGATCTGTATGAATTTTCTGTTCACTTTGGGCTTGAAACAGTTCTCTCTCCCTTTATTGTTTTCTTGGAATATTCAGTTTCTAGGAGTTTGTCAAATCTGCGGAGTCTTTTCACTGTGCTGTTTCTGCACATATACTTTCAGGAAAAGAAATTCTGCGTGAGAGTCTGTAGGGAGCAGTCCTCTGTCCTCTTTCGTAATTTTTTTAAAGGTTTCTATGAAAATCAAGATTTTTCTCCTCTGAAGTATTAGGGCATGGTTGCAAAGGCAGATAAGCTGATCAGACAAGTGTGGTTCTTCTTTTCCTTGCCCACCACCTTTAAATGACTTGGATTTTTTTCTATTTGTTTGAGTATTAAGAGTAATTTTCTACAAGCTTAGTAAATTGAAGTAGTTTGCTGAGTGATTGGATGATTGTAGAAACACAATAGAAGAGAGAGGAGCACAAAGACATGCAGTGGGGGGAGTGGAAAGGTGAAGTCGAGCAGAACTTCCCTCTTGGTTGCAGTGGATATTAGATCACCTCTTTCAGTTTAGGAGCATTTATTTACTGTGAATACAGCTTATTTTGAAAACAAGAGGAAAAAACAGGCGAGTCCCCCTGGGCACGCATGAGGTTTCTGGATGCTTTCTGAGCGTTCAAGCTTCTTTCTGCTCCTCATCTTCTTGTCTTTCCTAAAGTTCTGTCAATTGTCCATTTTAAATCTTACTTTTGAGATCATCTTACGTAGTGGATGCATTTTTATGTGCTGGAGTTTAGGTTATTGTGGTCCTTCCTTCCTATCCCATGAGTTTACTGCTCCCATTTAATACCACTTGAAGGGCAGAGAGAGTAGAAAACAGTGATCAGTGTGAGAAATGAGGTCCAATATCTAAATCTTCCTAAATGTGTAAGTGCTAGAACAGAGCTATTTGTGGCTGGAGAAATGTGGGAATAGAGAAGCCATCTGTTGACTCAGAAGCTTCTACTTTGCATAGCTGACAATAAAGTAACACGGAATTGTATAAAATTCACCTTTCTACCTTTGCCAATTTCTCTGAAGCTAGCTGGACTTAGAAAATCTTTTAACAGCTCCTGTGCTTTTGCCTGTACTAATCTTCTTTGCCAAGTGGTGTAGCAGTAACAAGACCTAACTTCTCTGGCCCTTTCAGGCATAGTTCAGATGCAAGGTGTGCTAAGTGGGTGCATTGCTATTTACTTTTAATAAATATAAAATTATTATGCAAAACTCTGATTCTCTTTTTAACAAAGAAATTGAAGCCACTTCCTCAGTAGTAATAATTTAAAGAAAGGATTGAGAGTTGAGGAGCTAAACCTGCTTCTGAATTATACATCCCTGCAGGACTAGTGGCATTACTTTTTCTTCTTTTTTACTTTTGTATAGAAGAGAAGAAGCCTAAAGTCAAGAAACCAAAATCAGAATTCCCTGTATACACAGCTCTGGAATCAAGTGTGTATATACCATCTTATGATCATGGAGCTTCAATTGAAGAGATTGAGGAACAGATGGATGATTGGTTGGGAGGCAGGAACAGAACCCAGAAAAAGAAGGTAGGTTCAAAATCTTCCATGTTGCTGTATATTTTAAATGTTGATTCATTTGCTTGCCTCTCAGGAAAACAGAATATTGCGTGTATACCACCACAATATTCATATGCCGTTAAAGTGTAGAGAAGTATTAATTGTCTGGCAGACACATAACAGAAAAAATTATATCAATGTTCAGTGTAATTTGTGTAATGATACTGGAAATGTTGTTATAGTAGGATGTCATTGATTAAGCTATATGAAAGCTCTCTATGGTTTCTAATATAAATACTCTTGTTCACTAGAAATTAGTAGAACATCATGCTGTCAAGTTGTATGAGGCTTGATTCTTTCTCTTAATTGCAGTTAATAACATTTTGCTTGCAAAAATAGATTCTTCTCTATTAAAAGAAAAGCAAAGGAAAAAGAAGAAACCTTCGCTTCGTAATATGCAGATGTATTATCTTTTGATTATAGAACTGATTACGTACTTTGTGCATTTTATCTGATGCATGGGAAGGTTCTAACAATTCAATTTAGGCCTATTGTTAAGGTTCTTTCTGCTCAGAGATAAGAGTTCTTAGTGGCAGTTAGTATAATTGTGTTCTGGTAAATTGTATTGAATCGTACTAGCTTAAAATGTATAATTTTCATGTTGGAACTGAGAATAAATATGGTAAATTAGTCAGCTGTCATGAAAATCTGCCTTCCTTGGAAGACAGATAAGAAGGGTATGTTTGAAGTGAAGATGGGTAGGTTGCACGCTTGATCATCTGGATCCACAAACTCATCTTGCCCTCTGACAGAAATTGAGTCTGTCTTTGAAAATGCAGAAATTGAATAAGACTGGGCCTATTCCATCTATAAATTTGGACCTCCTCACAAAATACATAGAAGTTGTGTCTTCAGAGACACTGCTAGGAGAACTAGTTGTAGGTCCATCCTTTCAGATGTCCTCAAAAAAACTAACTTGATTTTCTTCCCTTCCGCCTGGATGTTCAGTATTGCATGTCATTGCTTTGATAAATTAGTGTATTTTTAAATTATATTCTGTTACAAAAGGGGTTAACCTTTTAAGCACAACCAGGCAGTTTGTAGGTATACTGTCTGGGTAAAGTGTTTGACCTGAGCAAACTGCGATGAGTTGTGCTTCCTTTACTTGACAGCTAATATGTTATCATTGACATTTAATACAATAGTGGAGGGAAACAGATTCATGAACTGCACAAAGTAATGGAGAGTATGTGTCACTGGCTCTAGTAGCCTATAGGAGCCATTTGTATGTAATAGGAGAAGGTCTGTGTCATAGATTTGAAATAAGCTCACTGGGAAAATGGTTGTACTACAAGTGAGTTGTTCCTCACTGTCATTTGACACATTTTCTATTTTAGAAATACATATTTTTCTTCACATCATAGATGTGAACTGGGTCAGCATCCCTCTTCTGCCTCTTGCACAGACGTGAAACCAAGTGGTGTGTAACGTTCACCTCTCAGTTCTGCTTGTTTTAGGAAAAAGTTACTCTTTCATAAATAATTTTGCCATCAGACCTTTTCTTGGGATTGTCAGTCTTGACTCATAAGGAAGTCTGTTAGCTTTTTTTTCCTTGTCTTCTATGGTAGCTCAGGGATATGGACTGTACCAGACAACCAGTTATCTGTGTGGTAGAATCAAAATAGCATGATAAAATAATATGTTACTTTGTCATCCTTCCAGGAGTAAGAAGTGGAGTTGCTTTCCCTGCTATCCCAAGTGTAGATGATTACAATAATTTAATATTGTTCATCACCTGCTCTGCACTGTTGATATTTGTACTTTAGAGGTGCCTAGAATCCATGAACTAGTGTTTTGGAAGTGCTATACTGTGCAAAGTGCCTTAATTGATACAAAGTTTAGATTATGTTCAGTTCTTAGGTTGATTTATTCTTTTTGAATACTTTAAGTTCTTTTTTTCTTTATGATTTATTCTTTTTTGATTTCTGCTTCCGTAGGATTTAAGTATTGAAGTCGATAAAGAACAGGCTGTAGAGAAAAAACCAGATTCCTTCTTAGGCATTGTAAAATGATCTACAAAGGGGAGGAGAAAGAGGAATGTTTTCCCGTTTTTTTCATAAGGTTACATAGCTGGATGAAAACATGCTTATAGCATAGTAAAGTTTTTCTTCTGCCCAAGTTTGAGAATGCACTGGGCTTATGTCCATAAGGAGCTAGTCTTGCCATGTTTTTACTCTTTACTTAGACCTGAATGTTAAATGAAGTAATAAAAGAAAGCGAGCTATGGGGAGATAGATAATATCAATATTGCAGAACGGAGAGGTAATTTTTCTGTATTTCTGTGTAGCAGTGATCTATCCACCTTTAGAACCTTTTTTGTATAGTTTTGATCATTGTGCTTTTCACAAAAAAAAAAAATACTTAACAGAAAGACTAGGTCAACAGTAAAAATAAATTTAGAAAATTATATTTATGAGGGAAAGTTAAATAGTTTGAGTTTTAGACCACAAAAAAATGAGGGAGGCTGTGGGGAAGTAACAGGATACAGTGTTTCTCCAGTCCATTTCAGTTTTGTTTTAGGTAAAATTACAGTGATTTATTATGACTTACTACCTTTCATAAATTCAGAGAGAAAGAAATACTCAATTTGTTTTGCAGCCAGGATGCTTAAATTCATATTTGGGAACACATGTAGGGAGAAGCACATACGGAGAGCATGTTACCTGGATCATTTATGAAACCTTTCCATCTATCCTGTTCTTGAACTCAATCTGTTGGAAATAGTGCGAGCTGACTCAGTTGTATTTGAGAGCATGGAAATGAAGTAATGGGGCTCTAGAGAGGTTTTCTATATATATATGTATAGGAAATCATATACTTACCTAGGACTAAATTGCATATTCATATACTGCTGGTTATACTATTTGTGCAAACTGCATATGACTACGAACTTGGGAGGAATTGCTAAAAGCTCCTTTTCAGGCTGATCAGCAAAACTCTTCAAAGCAAGCAAAGCAAAAGTTTATTTCAAAGATTATTTTTGTTTTGTCACTGCATGTTTGTACTCTGTTTCTGAAAGGGAGGGGATCCGCAAGATCTTCTTTCAGGTTATTGAGATCTTAATTTACTTAGCTCAAATTTCTGGTTTTCTTTTTTTTTTCTTTATCTGTCACTAAAAGGTGACTGGAAAACTTGTTCTGTGTATGCTTGTTAGTAATTAAGGGAAATTTAGAGAGAATGGACTTCCTTTGAGATATATTATTTTGTGGCCCGAATATGTTGTTAAGCCACTATTGCGTTAGTTAGTAGCCATTTAACCCTTTACTTCCCTGTTGAGCAACCTATTATGTGGAGCTGGAAGAAAGAAAAGGAACTTATTAGAGGACATATTTTGTTACATCTGATCTTGTTCAGTCATTTCTGTGAACATTCATGCAGGAATATATGTATTCACTGTTTTTGGAATCACACTATTGATGAATCATTTCTCTCAGTGGGATTTCTCTCATACTCTTTGTT
Source organism: Edolisoma coerulescens (assembly GCA_013397115.1). NCBI lineage: Eukaryota > Metazoa > Chordata > Aves > Passeriformes > Campephagidae > Edolisoma > Edolisoma coerulescens. The sequence continues at coordinate 183,652 of VWZW01006298.1, forward strand.
CTGATTTGATTTTATGTGATCTGTAACACATGTTGTTTTCATGAGAGTTCATTGCTTATGTGAAGAATATTGTTGTTGCATGAAAATCTTGGCCCCTAAGAAATCATTGGGAGATTTATAATTGTCTTCAGTGGGACCAGGATTATAATTCCTCTTGGTTTACAGATTCCTCATCGTCTCCACTGGAATCTCCATTTCATATCATTATTTGACTCATTCATCTCTGAAGATAGAGTTCCAAGTTCTGTCTCAATGACTGGTGAATACTTTTGACCTTTTGTTATTTGCTTGCTCTGTAAAGAGGAGATAAAGGTGGAGAAAGACAGTGCCTGATCCCTTCCAGCTGGACCAGATGTATGGATAGAAAATGATGTTTCTCATTATTTTTGTTTTTCATGTTATCCTGTGGCACTTCTTGGCATTTGGGTGTTTTTGATATTGCAGGAGCATCTGGCTTGATTTTACTAAAGCAGGAGTAGTAAAAACTATTTTTGTGCACAGAGCATAGGAAACTTAGCATACATCTCTTGCATTTGCTATACTTTTTACCTTTAAATTAGGATTATTAAAAATACTGTGAAATAAAATTATAAATAAGCATTGTTTTTACACAGTTTATTGTAGATGCTGGAAGTAGTTACCATTTTTTCTTAATTATTGAACTGTAGACTCTGATCATTCTGGTGCTGAACTCTTTTCTGGTTAAAATGCAGTTGGTGTTTTTATTTCTCTCAGCGTGGGCCATCAAAGCACTGTGTTTCAGATATAGGATATTGATAACTGAGTGAGCTTTTTAATCATAAAGGTTTCATTTGGAAGTTGGCTGTGGAACAGCAATATAAAATAACTTTAAATGTACAGAAGAGATCTCTCTGCTTTCTAACATTAAAAGGCAAAATGCGGTACAAAAGCTAAATTACTGTTTTGTTAGCTTAAAACATATAGGTTTGACAATTAAATCTTAGTCATTTTATAACCCTGTACGTTTTGTAATTGCCAGCTAGCCTGCCACCTGCTCTCTTCTGCCTTGGATCTTCCCACATCTGTGCTGCTTTGAAATCTGAGTATGCTTTTTCTTTAGTAGCAAATAATGTGGTGCTTGTTCTAATCAGATGTCATATGACGGATTACCTGAATACAGTTTCCAGGCTTTTAAAAAATGTTAATTTCTTAAGCAAGCAGTTTGTATCTTAGCAGGATTAAGGTGCTGTGTAAACCAGATGTTTTAATAAATTGGTCTTTGAAGGGAAGGGTTATTCTCTTCTGGTGTGCAGCCTGAGGTCATTTAGTTTTGAAATAATTTATTTTCTCTTTCTAAGCAATGAAGCAAATATGCTGTTTGAAAAGTGTGTCTGGATTCTAATGCTCTTCTATTCTTGGGACAGGTACAAGTAAGCAGCTAGCAGTCCGAGATTCCTCATAGTGTCCAGCTAGTGGGCCTTAATCCTGACTCAGAAGGATTGCTGTAGGTCTAGAAAGTAAATCTCTCTGTGTTCCTAGTGAATTTAAGGCTCTGTATTGAGACTGCCAGCAACCATGCATGTTAGTGTCAGTTATGAAGCTATTCATTGGAGCTAGTCTAAGTTCATAATACATTTTAACCTGAGCTCCAAATTCTCATCAAATGGTGATGACTTTGAGTCACTATTGATCTGGGCTATATTGAATTTAGTAACCCTGAGGTGAAAAATCTCAGTATTCTATTACCAAACTCTTAAAAATGTAGTGTTACTGAAAAGATGCTTCATTAAAAAAAAAAAAAAAAATCTGCATTAGAGTGTTGCTGAAAGTGTTAAGAGTTCAGATTTTCCTGTGGTTTTTTTATGCTTAGTGTCACCGCAAATATTGCGGACTCAGCCTGAGCAGAATTTTGGGTTTTGCATATTAAAAAAAACTCTACAGTTTATGTTGCATAGGCTAGTCCTACAGTTGGCATATTTACATTAGAGTTATTACTATGAATGAAAAATTATGCACATGCTTTTAAAAATAAGTGTTTAAATCTGCCTATTTTCTTTGGCTCCTGTCTGAGATCGGTGGACAGGTATGGAACACTGTATGTATTTTCTTCTGTGCAACAGAGTTCTAGTGATAAAATATTGATAACAGTTAGAATGATAGAATCATCCAGGTTTGAAAAGACGTCTCTAGATCATCAAGGCCAACTGTTAACTCAGCACCACCATGTTCTCCACTAAGCCATGTCTAAGTGCCACGTCTGTGTGCCTTTCAAAGACTTTCAAGAACAGTGATTCCACTGCTTCCCAGGGCAGCCTGTTCCTAACTTGGCCACTCTTTTAGTGAAGAAATTTTTCCTAGTATCCAATCTAAAACTCCTCTGGTGTAGTATGAGGCCATTTTCTCTTGTCTTGTTGCTTGTTACCTGGGAAAAGATACTGACCCCCACCTCACTGCAACCTCCTTTTGGGTAATTGTAGAGAGTGGTAAGATCTACCCTGAGCCTCCTTTTCTCCAGGCTAAACACCCCCAGCTCTCTCAGCTGTTCCTCATCAGACTTGTGCTCCAGACCTTTCACCAGCTCTGTTGCCCTTCTCTGGACTCTCTCCAGCTCCTCAATGTCCTTCCTGAATTGAGGGGCCCAGAACTGGACCCAGGATTTGAGGTGTGGCCTCACCAGTGCCGAGTGCAGGGGAACGATCACTGCCCTGGCCCTGCTGGCCACACTGTTGCTGATCCAGGCCAGGATGCCATTGGCCTCTTGGCCACCTGGGCACTCACTGGCTCATGTTCAGCTGCCGTTGACCAAGACCCCCAGGTCCTTTTCCAGCTTACATCTTTCCAGCCACTCTGTCCCCAGCCTGTAGCACTGCAGGGGTTGTTGTGACCCAAGGGCAGGACCAGGCACAGGCACTTGGCCTTGTTGAACCTCAGACCTCTGGCCTCTCCCCATCAATCCAGCCTGTCCAGATCTCCCTGCAGAGCCTTCCTGCCCTCCAGCAGATCAGCACTCCCACCCAACTCAGTGTGTCTGCAAACTGACTGAGGGTGCCCTTGATCCCCCCATCGGGGTCATTGATAAAGATATTAAACAGAACTGGTCCCAGCACTGAGCTCTGGGGAACAGCGCTGGTGACCGGCCACCAGCTGGGTGTAACTCCGTCACTCTCTGGGCTTGGCCTTCCATCCAGGTTTTTGCCTAGCAAAGTGTACACCCGGCCAAGCCATGAGCAGCCAATTTCTGCAGGAGATGTCGTGGAAAATGGTGTCAAAGACTTCACTGAAGTCCAGATGGACACATCCAGAGCCTTTCATTCATCCACTAAGTGGGTCATCTTATCATAGAAAAGGACATCAGGTCAGTCAAGGAAGACCTGCCTTTCACAAACCTGTGCTGGCTGGGCCTGATTCCCTGGTTGTCCTGCGCACGTGATGGCTTCCAGGATTATCTGCTCCATGATCTTCCATGGCACCCTGGGAGAGTGTGGAGAAGGCATCCTTTTGTTACACGTTATGTTGGTGATGTAGGGAGCAGGACTTGATATACCAACAAAATAGCTGGGCACCTTGGTTATTCTAAAATGTTTATGTAATTACATTTTAGTGATTCTATTCATCTTTCTTTTCCTTTTTGCTGGCCACTAAGTCGGTCAGCCTAATGAACAAAAGCAAACCAGAAAGACTTTTTCAATTTTTCAAGCATTATAACTGTTAGCCAATGGTTTTGTTGGTTTTATGGCTAATTTGTTTGTTTCTTTATGTGACTGTTGAGCCAGAGCAGTCTATTCCTAGGAAATTAGTGTATTTAGCATATTTCTATCCTTTTGGTATACTTTTTATTTTGTTTGGAAACAATAAATTTGTTTACTTTTATGTACCCTTTGAGTCATCTTTCCTTAAATGCAGACAATAACCTTGTTTTCAGGCTTCTGTCTTGAGTATTTAAGCCTCTAAGTGCTTTACTTTGGACTGGAATAGCTTTAAGGAGAGAATAAATGTGATTCTGAAAAAATATTATTTTTAATTATTAAGTTTTCCTTGGAGAGGATGACCCACATATTTAAATCTAGAATAAGGCTTGTCTGCTTTTGAGCTGTGAATATCAAATCATTTGGGTCAGGAATCTAATTGAATCTACAGTATTAAACATGCAAGGCTTTTTAGTTCTCAGGTTTTCTTAAGGAAGAATAAAATTATATGATGATGATGATGATATATTCTTTAACTAGCATCTCAAGTTGATGATTTCAGTGTTATGGCAAATATACATCAAAGAACAAATTGTATTTGTAAATACGTAACGAAGAAATTAATTTCTCCTGGCATTGGATTCAGAGAAAGTAGTTTTTATGACTGAGACAAATGCCACAAGTAGTAAGCATTAAACCAAGAGTTAGAGTTTTGCCTGAAATAGGTCATGAATATGTAAAGACTGTGAATAAACACTAACTGAATAACTGCTATGTAAATATATGTAGTTTATGTATTTCCTTTTTTGCCTTTCTCTCTTTGACCTTTAGTTAGGTGAGGTAGATTAACAAAGCATAGGAAACTTTATTTCTTTATTTATTCTTGTATTTATAGGAAGTAATGGTGTGGTTTTAGAATATATAATTCAATAATATCCTGCTTTCAAATATACCATGCTCAGGCCGGCTAGAATTGCAAGCAAGAAAGTCATGCTATAAACATGTAAAGGTAATATTAAAACTTACCTAAATGGTACAGAGAAATTATTTGGTATGACAGCCAGAAAAAAAAGGGGGTTTGGAAATGGTGTGTTTCACAGTACAACCAAAATTCAGTCTAGATTGCAAAGGAAACAACCAAAATATATATTTCCCTAAGGACATATCCTAAAGATAGTAACAATATGTTATATAAACACGTATGCACTAGTTAAAAACATAAATCAGCCATGCATATGTGTTGAATTAAGGCAATACAGTTGACATTTGCCTGATATTTCCTGATTTTGACTGAATTTTTAAACTTTCCTTCTAATTAAATATAGTAGCATGGGTTCTTGTCTTGTATAGACAAGAAGAGTAATACACTGATTTCGACACTATGCTATAGATGTTGTGGTGTCAAATTTAGCTTTCAGTAGTTTTCCAAAAGAATCTGTGTTCCAGAAGTGATTGATGTGACTTGCTGCCATAATTCAATCTGAGTAGTTTCACACATGTACTTTCAGTATGTAGTCCTCAGTGTTTTGAGTCTGTCAGTTGAAAACTACCAAAGAGCTCCAGTTAATTATGCAAAGTGTTAACCTGTGGGGACAAACACACGGGGTTTTTAAAATGCAGATCTGTTTCTGTACTGGGCAGTACTGTAATCTCAGTTCAGCCACCTGCCTGGGTCCAAATTAGGGCTGTATAGCTTTTTACATTAACTTTTATAACTCTGGTTGGACTTGTTAATTTACCTCAGGTCTCAAGTCCTGTTGCATTTCTGAGATTGACATGGTAGTTGTCTGTCACAGAAAAACATGGTAGTTGATGTAAGAGAAACCTTATTCCTGTGAGGAGAAACTGGAAATTGATCTTTCCCAGTCTATCCTTGAAGATCTAACTTCTGTCATTGGCGGTGTCTCTTCTGTCCTGAAGGTCATATCCATTTTATATAAATTTGCAAGAAATTGTGCAATGCTTTTGTAATTAATAGTTTTTCTTGCACTGGTTTTGTTTTCCTCTCAGCCTGGGAGAGATGTAGAAAAACATCTGATGGGATTGCTCTGATTTAGCCCAGTTGGAGTCAGGGGGTGGTGGAAATCCTAGTTTTCCTAGGTAGAGTTCCCTCACTCACTTCCCAAAACAAAGTCACTCCTATCTCAACTACGGAAGGAAGAGTAAAGAAGCAGAAGGGAATAGTTGCACATATCAGGGGTAGGAGCTGGAAGAAGATGTGAAAGCTGGTTAATCACTGTGACCTTGCCCCACTTGCCTGCCCATCCAAGAGAAGGGAGAGAGGGCAATTCATCAGTCCCTGTATCCTCACAATTTTGCCAACAAATGAGAGGCAGGGATGTTAAATATCCCTGAAATGGGATTTTCACAGGATCCACAACTTAAGGATCAGAAAGAATTTGCAGTTTATAGCACTGACTTCTGTAGTTCAATTCACTGCTGCTCTTTTTGGCTTTTTAACATGAATTTGAAAAGTGCAAACTGTTGCAAAATAGTTACTTACTTTTCTTGGTATGATTTTAGCTATCTTTAAGTTGGAGAATGAACTTAGCTTCAAATAAACCCAGTTTTAATGTATAAGTGTAAATACATAGTGATGTTTCTATATCATATTTTCCAGACAAACCAATTAAAATCTGGTTAGATTCAGCATCTTACCTTCTTTCACAGTGCATGGTGCTGCTGCTTTCCTTTCCTTTTCTTCCTGGGGCCATGACTATAGTGAGGTTTGGTCAAATTTATTTATAGAAATTACTCAGAAACTATAATTTATGGTAAACTCCAATTACTAAAAATAAACTGAACCGTGTGAGAGATGTTTGGCTTTTGTTTATAGTAAAGATAGATACGTAATCCTGCCTTGCCTAGGAACCATTTAATACTACTGACGTAAGCATTTTGTCACTTCAGAATTTTCAGAGAATCTCAATCTAGTTAATCAGCTATTGTCTCTATGGGTTTTGTCAGGCAGGATGCAGTTTTGAAAAGATCACCTTTAGTCTTCAGGCTCTCAGTTCAGCACACTTGAGCATGCAATTGCATTCCATTTAAAGGAATAGGAGTTGTGTCATTACCATTCTTATAAAATGCTACTGGATAGTATATTACTTACCCAAACCTGCAGAAGAGGAGAGCACTCTTAAAGTTGGCACAGTATGAGAAATGGTACATTGTAGTGAGGTTAGTTTATCGTATTGGTGATGGCACTTTCTATAATTTCCAAAATGCAGAATTTTTTTAATACAGTGGCTATCCTTGAGATGCAAATTGTGAAGGAGTGGATGTTCTTGCATCATTTGCAGTTGAGTACTATGGAAAAGTTGTGTTGTGTTGCAGTCCCCAGACTTTCGCAAAGTAAGCATGCATTTACAGCCTACATTTACTTGATGTGTTGTATAGCATCAGATTTTTTACACAGACCTCTTTAGGGAACATCAGCATTCTGACCATCCAAAATTCTCCTAGTGGTGTTCTTTTTAATCGTAAAGTAAACTGTGTGCCTGGGTTTTTTGGGGTTTTTTTAAACATACAAACAGGAACATGGAAAACATAATACTTCAATTTTTACTGTTTACTAGATGATATTTGTAATTCACATTGGGAATCTGGATTGGAATAGGTCTAGAAAGAAAATATATCAATAGAGGTTCTAGGTTTGTAACTAGGGGTCTAAGTTTGTGACTTCTAGTGTATGTGTGTGTTTTGGATTTTCTTTAACTATACTGGTCTTGATGGCTGGATATCTACCAGTAACTGCAATCTGTCACTGCCTTGGGCATTTTCTTTATTGTCCTTGTTTGGAGAACTTGCCTGGTAATGGGAAATTGAGCGCAGGAAGAATGAGACTGACATTAATGGTACATTTTCAAATGGTGACAAATTATGGGAAGGAAAATCTGTGAATGAAAAAAGGCTACCTTTGATTTTTACTTAGCCCAAACTTTGTGGTTATATTTGGGAATTTGACAGGCAAGTTCAGTGTTTATATGTTTAACTAGTTTTGCTAGTGTTGCCCTTATTTTCAATTACGTGCATACTATTTCATGATAATTAACAATTTTGAAATTTGGGAGATTTTTGGCAGTGGTCTGCTTGCAGTTGTCATCACAGATCGGTGTTTTATGAACACATGAAAGCTTCTCAGATTCCCCCCACCCCCTTCATTATTACTTGACAACTTAGACTGTTGGAAAACAGAACTGAAGTTGAGTTTAGTATGGGCCATGTTAATGACATTTTCCAGGTAGCCCATTTAGGGTCCTAAATGAATATATTGTTTCCGATTCTTTCAGGTGTATTATGCTGGGACAGTAGATATTTTCTTTTTCTTTCCTTTTATTTTTTTTCTCTTTCATAGCCAAAATTCACACTTGCCTTGAGCCCTGTCAGAACACCTGTTAGGTTGTCAGCTAGATACCATTCTCTATTTTTGTTCTCTACCAAAGCAAACTTGTATGTTGAAAGCAAATCTCTACATTTTGGTATTCTTCGTAGCAGAATGTTATCATCTTTGGACATCTTGTCCATTTGGAGAAGGGTGCTGAATTTTTCCTTTGGGTTTTAACATACTGATAGTCCTGATTCATGCTGATATAGTACTGCATTCCACAGTATGTCTATACACTTTGGGATTGGAAAGTACCTCCTGCATTTGAGTTAAAAATTAAGAGATCAAAATATCCAGGCTGGTTTAGGGCATTAGAGCAAGATAGCATTGCTAGTAAAAGAACTTAGTTGCATTTGATGTGAAAGAAAGAACATTATTTTATACATTATCTGTGGTGGTGAAATGCTTCAGAGTGAGACAGTTAAAACTGTATTTGAAGGAAGTCAAGGGACACGAAAAGCCCCCTGATTTTGGGTAAGCTATTTAAGATGAATGAAGGTAGGAGAAACATGTTGCCAGCAACAGACCAATGTAAAAAAGCAGAAGACCAAACCAATCCAAAAGTTATTGAGGTAAGATCTCTATTTTATGATAAATTGTGCCAGGAAGACTGACAGAAAAGCTGGACAAAGGACAGAAGACGGAGGAGAGGACAGCACAGCAGTCAGCAGGATTAGCTGTGTAACAGTATCTTGTTCATTATGACACCATCACAGGATGCTTTAGTGTATTGAATGGTACTTAAATACCATATGTCAATGTTTTCAGAATATCCATAATATGCCATGTTGTACTGAAGTTGATAAAAGAGGAGTATACAGCCTGATGCTGTTAAGTATTTGACACTTTCATGAGTCAAATAATAACCTTGCAAGGAAAAACACTCCTTATTAGTAAGGACTAATCGTATGCTTTAATGTATCCGCATGCCCTTGGGCTCGTCTTCTCCAGTGAATTTAGCATGGCTAAAGACTTTTAATGTGTCAAGTAATTATGAAATAAGTTGCTACATACAATCTGTTGAGACTTACTGCCCTATGCACTTTTTTTTTGAAGTTTATGAAATTTACAAAATTCTTCTCCTGAAGAATTCATTGACCTATGTGCTATAGAAGATTTTTAATTTCATGTTCTCTATCAAATGGAAATACTTTTCAAACTGCATTTCAGAATCCAAATAGAGTGGTGTTTGAGAGAGAATGAAATGAATAACATGCATTCCCTTTCTTTGGGAATTTGTCTCCACGTTAATGTATCACAGGCCAAACCTAATTACCTATTCAACCTATATTTTATTTGATCTACATGCCTGAGTGTCCTATAATCAAATTTACTGAAGAGCTTCTCACTTTTTTCTGCATTAAAACAATTGCCTTGAAGCAGCTAACAATTAAAAAATAAATGAGTTAACACTTTCTGCTAAGTGCTACCATTTAAGTTGTAATATGCAATTAAAAACTACATTTTAATTTCTGTTCAATTACATTGACTTAAATAGTAATTTTAGTGTTATACTTATGAACCATTTAATTGTGACATTTTTCCTCTGGCATGCATGATGCAAAAGTAGATTTGATTTTGAGAATGTGGCAAGAAGTAACCTTTTCCCCCTCATGATTTGCTGTAATGACAAAAAAAAAGACAGAATTATCTGGGCATTGTGTAAATATGATGGAACAATTTAATTTCAAAAGCCATAAAATATGTTGGAATTCAAATTATTTTTCATGGTTTTAAAAACTATCTACTTCATAGGAGGCATACTCAGATTGCTTTGTGGTAATGTAGATGGATATTTGAAACATCCACACGTGTACTTGGTCATGTTAACAGCTATAGGTTATAGAAAGCTTTGTGTTAAGTCGAGACCCAAAGCCTGGTAGAACCTGAAGTGTGAAAACATGTATTGTAGAGCAGTGGCCTTTCTAACAATACAGGTGTGTATTGTTAGAGACAGATGCTTTGCTACTTTGGCTTTAACTCCTTCTTTTAAAAAGAAAATGGTGTATGAGTTGATGCATTGCGTACAGCTAGTTAATGTATTTTTATGTTAATACTAGAGAGAACTTGCTATGGAACAAGGTCCTTATTAGAATGGATTAAGATTTTCTTTACCCCCTTAACCCTCCAGGTCCTTTTAGCATGCTGAAAATCATATTGTAGCATTTTCTAATGTCCAGAATAAACTTGGGGTAAATAATAATAACCTGAGTGCTCATGTCCCTCTTCTGTGATGTGTTACTCAGTTCTGTTCAGGTTACTGGCTGTAGGGGGGTGAACAGAATCAGAAAACTGTGATTAAGCAAAACAAAACTTGGCCTAAAATTTTTTTTATTTTCTCAAGTGAGATTCTGCATCTCTGGAGGGACCTTATTTCATCCATTTGGTCGTACCTTTTGTGGTTTTGATCTCTGAATAACACTGGAAGTTTAGTCACTCTTCTACCAGTAAACCTGGTTCTGTATCGCTTGTAGTTGATGAGTTTCCACCTTATGTATAAATTGAAAGTATCATGCACTTTATTTAATGCCATCCCAATTATATTATCAGATTCATTAAGTTCTTAAGATATGCTGATCTTTGCAAAGAACCAGAATTTTAATGTATCTATTTTTCTGGTGTTCAGTCCCGTTCCGTGAAAAATTGTATCTTAGAGCTGGAATGAGCTTTAAGACGTCTAGCTGTGTTTCCTTCTGTTACACAGGTTCAGGTATTGCTGTGAACTCAATTAGATGCTGTGGTGAGGACACAGCAGCTTTACTACCAAGAAGGGTTCTTAGTATCATTTAATGATACTGGAGAGTTGCTGGAGAGGACATCACGGAAAGTGTTGTGTGTTTGGAATGCTATTTCCCAATTTAGGGTTCTCACTAAAACACTCCAAACCATGCGCTGCTTGACCACTCCCCTTCTCCCTGTGATGGGCTGCAGAGGAGAATTGGAGGCACAAAAGTTAAAGATCATGGGTTGAGATAGGAACAATTTACTGGAAACAGCAATGAGATAAGAAAATGAACAGCAACAGCAACAATAGTAATGACAAGGTTTACAGGAAAAGGCGAACGATTCACGTGTGATTGCTCAACTCCCACAGAAACCCCCATACCATACCCAACCTCTGCCTCTGCCATCCGTAAGGGAGCCCGCACCCAGAAGATGACATGAGGTGGTATAGAATAACCTCTGGGTCCTAACCGTGCTTCCTTCTGGCTACTGCAAAAATTAACCCTGTTCTGGCCAGAACCAGAACAGTCTTTCAGTTCCAGTCCCAACCTAATAGCTTAGTGTCTTCATACAGCAGTGTCAGCGTGACTGGTGGATCTGCTTAAGAAAGGAGGAAGAGTACAATGTAAAATAAAATACTTGTTCTGGGATTGTCGAAGTTTGATGTGGGTACACTTGCAGAAGGAAGGCAATAAATGGTCTGATGAGTATGTGCTGAGAGATGTATGAGACCTGTAGCTCCTGAAATGTCATCCCTCATACCATAGGAATGATGACCTTTGCAAAAAAACCTCAGATTTACGAGAAGTGCAACGGCGGATTATAGGAGGCTGTGTCTCTGTGTGTAGTTTGTTACTTCATGAAGGAGTTGTGGGATTTTGGATGCATTTCTACACTGAGTTTGATAGATACCTTTTTTCCCATCAAACAGTGTAGAATTTTAGGAAGTATAACTTTAAAAAACATTTTATCTTTCTTAACAATTTGTTAATCAATAAATGACTTCCACCTTCACCCAAATTTAACTGTTCTAACAGGGCTTTGTGGCTCAGGACACAAGAATGGTCGCAAATGTGAGTGTCTCTCTGAACATCAGGACATGCTCTCCTATTGTGAGAGTGGCAGACCAGTGGCACAGGTAGCCCAGACAGGTTGTGGAGTCTTCTTCCTTGGAGGCAGATACTCAAAAACTGTCTGGTCATGATCCTTTGCAGCTGGCACTAGTGGACCTGCTTGAGCCAGGTGTTGGACCAGATGACCTCCAGAGGTGCCTTCCAATCCCAGCCGCTCTGCAGCTCTGTACTGTATTAAGTGGTATGCATTTATTCATTGACTTTGATCCTAGTCTGAAACAATTCCAGGGTGATGTCAGTTTTAATTGACTATAAGAATGTATTCTGAGAGAAACATCTTATTCATCAGATATAAGTTATGTCTTGTATCTTCCTGATCAAGTAAAACTGAAATAGAAGTGCTTCTTCCAAACACCTCTAGTTAAAGAAAACCAGGCGTAGAATGTTCATTAGTTAATTTAGGCTTCTGATACTATTTGAGGACTGTGTAGGGAGTAATTGTTCTCTAACTTTAAATGAGGACATCTATGGTCTAACCACATCTTTTTTGATTGTGTATCCTTTTCATGTGTGCTCATTTTACATGTGTTTTATAGAATTGTGATTTTTATCTGTAATCTCTTTGAACCTTTGTGATCATGAAAGGGCTTCAGCATTTAAGTAAAGTCAACCAGTATGTTCTACCATTTAAAAGAGGTGGCAACAACATTTTTAGGATGTAGACATCCATGGAAGATTTTCCTTTTTTATAAGGTAGTCAAAAAAAGAAAAAATGGGAATAAATTTTTTTCAGAAGCACCTAAATCACTGAGGGAGTAATTGTTAGGTTATACCAATAAGAAATATTTTTTTTTATATTTATTTGTTGTGGAGGTAGATCTGCAGACTATTTTATTGCTAGAAGAGGTTTACTTAAAACCTGGTATTTATGCTGTTGCAACCAACAGCAGCAATTGTAGATGCTGATAATCTGTAGTTTTAAGGGGATATCACCAGAAAATTGTTCCCCAGAACTTCTCCTAGATACAAACCATTTATTTTGGTACTTAATTCTTAATTCTTTGGTGAGTGTACTGAGGCTGGCTCCCAGGTCTCTACCCAGCCACTCTTTCACTCCTTATTCTCAACACAACTGGCCAAAAAAATAAGATGAAAAAGCTCATGAGCTGAGGTAAATATATGGAGATCAAGTAATCCATTGCTGGCACAGACAAAATAGACTTGACTTGGGAAAAATCTAATTTATTGCCAGGTAAAATAGAGTTGGATTGTGAGAAGTAAAGACAAAACCTAGAACACCTTCCTCCCACTCCCCTTGAAGTCGAAGGCTCAACTTCACTCCTTTCCCAATTCCTCTCCCCCTTCCCTGCTCCCAGTGGCACAGAGGGTTGGAGTAGGGGACATTTGGTCAGTCTGTAACAGTTCCTCACTGCCACTCCTTCCTTCTCACACTTTTTCCTGCTCCAGTGTGGATCCTCCACCGGCTGCAGCGTGGATCTCTGCTCCAGCATGCTCTGTTCCACAGGCTGCTGGGGAGTCTGTTCTGGTGCCAGGAGCACCTCCTCCTTTTTCTCTGACCCTGGTGCCTGCAGGGCTGTTTCTCCCATTTCCCCTCAGACTGCTGGGCAGCACTTTGCCCATTGCTAAATACAGTGCCACCAGAGGTTCCCAGAGGTGCCTCCAGCTTGGCTGACGAGCTCAGCTGTGTCCTGCAGTGGGTCTGCTGGAGCCAACTGTGTCCAGCACAGGGCAGCCCCTCACCTCCTTTCAGAGAGGCTCCCTTGGCTACCAAAATTCTGCCTGCAGTCAGCTGATAAAAAATTCTCACTTTTCCTGTCATATTTCTAAAGATTTTTGCAATGAAACACTGAAGTGTTTTCATTCTTTTTACATCCCCTATTTTTCCAGGATGATATAGCTTTAACCAGATTACTTCATATCAATGACTAGGCATTAACAAGTCATTATTTTTGAGCACTTTTAGCTCTATTGACAAGAAAAGATTTTTATTAAAGTAATATAAAGTTGTTTTTTGAGGTGTTCTTGTTCTGCAAAACATAAGAATTATTACTTAGCTGTGCCTTCTTCTACAGATTATTGATGAAGAACTGGAGCATTTTTAAAGTCAGTATTAAAAACTCCCCTTGGCTCTGAATTCTTCAAGTAGGAATAAATAATGAATAGGAAAGGAGAAGGAAAATCAGCTCTGCATGGCTTTTTGTCATTTAGAGATTTACATGAAAAAAAGGTGTAAAATAGATATAAAGAAAATCTGTCGAAATTACTGAAGGGTTGGAAATGGTGTCTGCTGATACTTGGAGAGTGACCTTTATGGGAGAAAATACTTGTTTTAAAGGTTTCCTTGGTCTGGGAGGAAGACAGAGAAAGGCCAGTGGGTAGAAGTGAAAGGCAGAGATGTTGGAATGAATGTGGAATAATAGCACTCATCTTGTGAGTATATAGCACATCTTGTGCTTCATTTTCAAGTCTCTGTTTGCCACCTTTTCTGTAAGATGACTGATTAATACTGTTTTTTGAGTATCTGCAACTTTCTGAATATAGTCATAAATTTTAAAAAATGCCTTACTGCTCCATGTAGCTGGTTCTTAACTTGATTTATATTTAATTATCCTCCTCCTCCCCTGAATTTTTTCTGCCTTTTTGAACCCAGATTTTTCAGTCTTAGGGTATGGCTTATTCTAAGTCAAGAAATACCCTGGCAGCACCAAATAATACTGCTGAAGATGGTGGTGGGAGAACCTCTTGTTCACTAAGGCTCACTTAAGGTGGGGTTAAGTAAGATACATATATATACATACATTTATACATTTATTTATATTTATATAGAGGCACATCTTAGGAATGAGAGAGCTGAATAATAATTAGTTTTTGACCTGCATTAGCTGTGAAGTGTACTTGTAAATAAATATTTTAGTTATTGTTTCTGAATAGGTGGCAACTGGTTTTGTTTTCCCAAAAACATACAGGATCTGTTGTATTGGCATTATATGTTAATGGACGTATTTGCATTTTGGTTTGTAATATGTTTAAACTCTCAGAGTTGAATTTTGCTTTTGTTTTTTTGGGCGGGGGGTTGGTTTTTTGGTTTTGTTTCTTTGTTTCAATGTTTACAGATTATCTGTTGACATGCAGTTAGGATGGGTTAACAAATAGCTTGAAGGTAAAACAAAATTGTCAAAATTATGAATAATCAATATGGTAGCCAGCGGAGGAATCACAAATATAACCATTTTACTGGAATTAAGTTATTCTTGTGTCAGACTTAAAAGTGAAGATAGCTGCTTTGGGGGGCGAGTGTGTTGAGGAGCTTCAGAAAGGGAAAGACTTATGCAAATCCAAAATAAAGTAGGCCAAGAAAAAAAATTACTACTTTTTTTTTCCCAAGAAATAAAGAAAGGAACACTATCAAGGATTTTGATGAAATATTGGATGATCAAAATATAAAGCAGTTTCAAGAAGATGCTAGGGCCAAAAGTCCTTTTCACCCATGTTTACTACAAGGAAGTTCAGAGAGTTTTGACATCATGTATTGAAGACAAGTGAGAAGGGAATGTTTTAGACTGAAGTGTTCATCTGAGGATGATAAATAACAAATTGCTTGGAACAATGGTCTTCACCATCCGTTGACCTGAAAAGAACTCTAACATCAAATCCATTTAATACTGCTGTTAATATTTTAGCAATTACTTAAATGAGCCTTGAAATGAAAGACAGAAATAGGATACCAATTTTTGAGCTTGCTTGAGGATTCTGGGAAGTACAGACTGGTTAGCATGAATTCCATACTGGGTAATTTTTTGAAGTTATGAAATGAATAGTACTATTAGGAGTGCCAATTTAAAAATAATGGTAAGAAGTCAGTGTGAATTTAAAGAAAAGTTGTGCCTTACTATTAGAGCTTTACAATGCACTTGGATTTTATAAAGATTTTGACAGGTTCTGTCAGCAAGACTTCTTATAGAGACAAAGTAATGTTAAGATGGAAAGGAAAATCTTTAGAGTAATGCTTATCACAAACAGGAAACATACATTTTTGTTATTGCAAAGTGTCACTAGAGGGGTTTCATATCTTCAAGGATCTGTTCAGTACTGGAAATGGTCTGTAGTGCAGTGAACTGCAAGGGGTAACATAGTTATTCAGGGCAGCACTAATTGAAATGTCTATGAAATCCTCATTCTCAAAACAGGCAAGGTTTAGAAAAATCTCTCCAAGGAGTACTATCTTTTCCTATGGACTCTCCTCAGCTGTGTATTTAGAAAGTAAAGAAAGCACATGGCTTCCTGGTAGTGGGGTTTTTGGTGGGTTTTATTTTTTAATTTTTTTTTCCTTCTCCCTCCTATATTATATCTGAAGCTGTAGAGCACAGCAGAAATATATGGGACAGAGAAGTGAAAAGGCAGCAGGGTATGGTAAGAAGTGAGAAACTAAATGTGTAGAAAGCCAGCTTATGATGTTGATTTAGAGCAAAAATGGGATGAGGAGAGTGGACAACTTCATCATTGGCTTAACCAAAATGGATTCAACTCCATGCTTAGGAAATTCCTAAGCCATGTTGGTGGCAGCTGTGAGGAAGGAAAGAATCTCTGTCCTAACGTATTTGCTGCTGCATGTGGTAGAAGACCTGATACTGAGGCAGATAAAACTTTGTGCTTCTGTTCTTAGGTTCTCACTCTTCTCTAAGAGCTGTTGTCTACTTACGTATATTGTTTAATATTTAAATGCTTTTAATGCCAAAGGCATTCCTGTCTGAGGAATAGTATAAACAAAAAATGGTTATGGTTAGATTATTATTTTGACAACTTTATAAGAGAAGACAATTACTTATATCTTCATGTTTACATGTAGTTGCTTTGAAAAATTCTAAAATTAATGTTATTTTAAACCTCTGTAATACATTGTTTAAGATTAAATTATTTAAGTTACTGGGACCAAAGGATATGCAACACAGAGTTCAAAGAAATTTTAAGGATTAAATAATTCAAGTAACTGTTTATATTCATGGGTGCCTGGGGACTGAAATGGCAAATGTGTCATTCTGTATATTTATTAAGTTGTCAGTGGAATTCAGGGACCTTTACAGGCATGTACTTTCAACAGCTCTTTAAAGAAAACTAACAAAAAACTGATACAAAGGGAAGAATTCGTGAGCATCAGGTAAATATGAACTGCAGGGAGTCCTGTTGCTTCTATAATGGAAGGTCCTGCCTTAAACCCTTTGGACTTCATAGAAAGATTAACAAATATGCAGGGAGAAGGTGATCTGATTGATAAAGTCTGCTTGATTTTCCAGATGGGTTTAGCAAGACTTGTAGGTTTTTAAGGAAAGAAGACCATCATGGGATAAGAGGAAGGCTATTTCCCAGAAAAATGGGAAATGGAGGGTAGAAATATGTCTTTCAACAGAGCAAAGTTAGCAGTGCAGTTTGGCAGAATTTCTGCTAGGAATTGTGCTGTTCAATGTATTCATATAGTGGAGATGATAATATGGTAAAAAGATGATTGTTGAGGTGGGAGAGTTTATCAATGATAGCATTGTGTGGAACAGTGAACATGAGAACAGACACTGAAAAACTG
The DNA here is from genome assembly GCA_013397115.1 of Edolisoma coerulescens. Classification (NCBI taxonomy): domain Eukaryota; kingdom Metazoa; phylum Chordata; class Aves; order Passeriformes; family Campephagidae; genus Edolisoma; species Edolisoma coerulescens. The sequence goes on from VWZW01006298.1 coordinate 201,079, forward strand.
CAGAGTGATCTTAGGAGTTTGACTGCTTGGGCAATAAAATGGCAGAAAAATTTCCCAGTATATAAATACAAAGTGATGCAAAGGTTGATACCATGGATGACTGTCCAAGCTTCATGAACAAGGTAATGAGCTCTGAGCTGACCTTGATCCTTGAGGTATGGAAGAACTCCTCGAGGAGTTATCTGTGCTGGCTTCATTGAAAACATCAGCTCAGGATCATTCCAAAAACCAATGCAAATGTTAGAAATAGTTGAGGAAAGAATAGAGAGCAAAACAAAAGAATCCTTATTCCACTGTATAACTTAAAATTAATCCTGCTCTGTGCAGTTTGGTACCTCATTTCAAAGAGGTTGGTTACAGTGGAATTGCAGGTGGTTCAGAAAAAGGCATCATGGGAAACATTATGTGTAACATGGCTTTATGGCTGAATAGATCAGAACTCTTTAGCCAGGAAGAGACAACTTACATAGGAATACTTTTGAGGGGTATTTTGAACAAATTTGTAAGTGACATGGAAGTCAGTAGATGTAGACTATTTGGAGGTGACTCTCTGAAAGCCAAGAGCTAGGTGTCGTCAAAGCTAGTGGGAGCCAGGTTCAAAACACAAAATAAGCTGAATTTTTGTATAATGAGTAGCAGATACATGCAGCTCCTCATGAACGTGACGTTGCGAATCCAGGAAGTTTACGTAGTTTCACAGGAAACTGGAAAAAGCTGAAAAACAAATTCATTGAGATAAATAAATCTAAATAGATAAAATATATCAGGCTAGAGAAATTGCTTGAGATGAAAATAATTTGAGTCGGGAGAATATTAGGGGAAGTGGAGGTAACCTGTATGCTTGCCTTCATCCAACTCTTGTATGTGCATTTGGTCCCTGGTTTTTCAGAACAGGGTGGGACTGAAAAGAATGGGTGATAAACATAATCTTTCTTGTTATCACGAAGTTTTCTGCTGCTGCACTCCCTGAGCACAAATGATGAGCTTACTGACCTGCTCTGACCATTGCTCTGAAACAGCATAGCTGTCTTTGTTTTTGTTGGCTCACTTAATAAAAACAGTGCTAGAGAAAGTTGGATTTTCGTAAGAGCTTTGAAAGACCAAAGGGTTATATGTGAACATGCAGCTTTGAATATGAGTTCAGATCATTAATACTCTTTAGCTGATCTTGAGAGCTTCACAACAGATCTTTAGAACTGGAGCAAGACCTGTCGTGTTCAGCAACAGCTGGATCACAATGCCAAATGTGTATTAGACTAGATAAAACAAGACTGACTTCAGACTTCTTGTAGGTAAAGCAAGAAATTGTAACAATATAGAAGAATATTGTCATAAAAATAAGACATGAGCAAAAAATTAAATCAGGAAAACTTTCACATTCTGTTCCTTAGTTACTGGACCAAAACACCAGCATGTTAAATGCTTCCTGATTTGTCCATGGTTTTACTAGGACCCTTGGTCTAAAAATATTTGCACAGGTATTTTTAAATAGATGCTGCCTCATGCTCTATTTGCAAGATCATGGACTAGATGTGCTCAAAATCAGTGAATCACCAAAATTAAATGAAGTGTAGCACAAAGTTCTAAATACACTGAAACATTAGCCAAACTTCCATACAACAGTGATTTTAATTGAATATACAGTATATTGGTGACAGGAAGAAATGATCTAAAGCTAAAATTTAATCTAAAACAATCAAATTATTTCAATGTCAAGGCATTGAAAATGACTCTAAAAGTTTACTTAAAAACTCTCAAGTACCAGCCACTTTCCCATTTTATCAATAAAAGCATATATAGTTTTATACTTATTAATAGGATTAAATGAGTCATACTTGTCTTGACAAGAAATGCTTTGTAGTCTGAAAACTTGCTTTTTATGTAATTGACAATAGTGTTGCTCATATTTTAAAAAATCCTAGTAATGTAAAACTGTCATGCTGAAAGAGGTGGGATGGAATGGCCGAGTGCAGATGCACGTGTAAGAGTGATGCTGAACAATAAACTGCATTCATATTTCTTCTCTATAGAAGGTGCATAGCGGTTTGGGTGAACTAATCCTTCAAAATTGCCAGCTATGTACAATAAATCATGCTAAATGATTATTATTGATGGGAATGCTATGAATTTTTTTATATTTACACTTGTAGTTTATTTTCATTTTAAAGACTTCAGACCATAACTCTGCACTTTTAATTTTGTATTCAGTATGGGGAGTTAATCCCAGAATGGGGCTTTTTGGATGCAAAATCTGCATGCTTGTGTAGTAACAACAGCTGTCCCCTCACCATGTGGTGTCTTCCATTGCTTTACTGTAGAGATGAATTTTGGCCCCGTGTTTCAGTAATATTGGACACACATGGTTTTAGGTGACAAAGCAGTATGTTTATGCATTCATTTGACTCTCGCAGTTACAGTTGGCTACAGATTAGAACAGGGAGAATGCATTCACACCATGACCACCCTCGTAGCTGCTTGTAGTACTTGGATCACAGTAGGCGCTGTTGCATCTAAAGACACAATTAACTGTTGCTGAGGAATTGCAAATTCACAAAAGCTCTTTTACAGCTTTTGCTGTTGAGAGTGGATTTTCCAAAAGCTTTTTCAGAGATTTTCCAAATTTATGAATGTTTTAGATCTTTACATTCTAAAATTATTGTCAGTTTGAAATAAGATTAAGAAGTTGATATTTTAATGTAGGTAATGAATTCTTGTGCTCTGAATTAGCTGTGTAATTAACTACAGATCTACAGAATGATTGTAGTTTTGTCCATTATTTAAGAAGATAACCTTAAGAGTTCTGTAATATGTACAAGTGGTTAGTAAAACTGTGAGCACAAATCAAAGCTTACCAAAAAAGTCTGAAAATAAAACTTAGCAGAAAGCTTCCGACATCTGTATATCACTGAAAATATCTTGATTTCTGTGTGTAATTGCTTAGATATGCTTTAGATATGGTAAGAGATAATAGCTGTGAATGTAGCTGTGAATGTATTTTTAAAAACCCCACAAACGAAAAACCCCCCAAGTTTTAGTACAAATTAAATAGAAAATTAGAACAAACTGCATATTAAAGCTAATTGTGAAGTATGAAATTCAGCTGATTTTTAAACAAAAGGCTTTTGACCAGAACTCTTTCGAAGAATTCTGATTTAAATTACAGTGATAAAAAATTTTATAAGTAGAACATTAAGCACTGGAAATCTTCCTTTATAAAAATCCCTGAGAAATATTTTATTATAAAATATCTATATGGAATATAGTATAATAAAGGTATCGAGTATATTAACTTGTTTAAACCAGTAAAAGTAATAAGGTTATTGTGCAATGTGGAGATTTTTCTATGTATTTGTCATTTCTTCTGTAGGCCAGGGTGTAATTGTATAATGCATGCAATGTATGTGTGAGATCTCTCACATACACCCATTACTTAAGCGTCTTGTGTTTGAATCATCAGAGATAATTCATTTTATTCTTGTATTAAAAACTATGAATGTTTGAGGCTTTCAGCATTGAATAAAGGACTACATGGATCCAAACCAGGACGATTGATAAAATCCTTGCTACTATTGGCTATTATTTACTGTCTTTTAAGTGGCAGGTTGTATTTATGCCAATTTATCTGCTTCAGGGAACACTCTTGATAGCAGAACAAAGTGAATAAAAGTAGTTTGCTTTGCAAATGAATGCAAATGGTGAAGCCTTTCGGGAAGCCCTTTAACAGGAGCAATGCACTTTGATTATGAGTGAAGCTGCCATTTGGACATGGTGAAAAGAGCACGCTTGAACCATTGATTGGGGGAGACAGTAAAAAGTCAGGAAGGGCCCCGTTAAGCTTGCAGTGCGGCGGGCGGATGTCAGTGTGGTTAGAGCACAGTGGGAGAATGACAGGCAGGATTAGTGTCAGGGAGAAGCTTTGCTGTAGTTGTGGAGATGGTCCCTGGGGTCACTCACCTCTGACTGTTGTTCTGTCCTGATGGCTCTGTAATGCAAACCGCTTGATATGTGCCTGTTCATTATCAGAAATGGTGATTAGAAGAGGTATGTCATAAAGAATTCCTTAAAAATAAATAAAATGCAAACTACTGATGGTAACAAAGATTTGGCTCTGCGGTCGTTGCCAAAGATGCTGCAAATGTCAAAGACCGTTACTGCATTTTGCCTTCTGAGGCAACCGCGATCCCATGCCTTGAACTGCTCTAATTGTGTGTTCCTTGCTTTGTTCACTTTTATTTGGCCGTTACGAAGACAGTCATTGTTAACAGCTTGGCATGTAGTTAGAGTAAAACATTTTTATATCTTTTGGTTATTGGGTAGTAGAAGCATCCAGTCTGGTTTTGTGGCATAACTGCATTTTAGGGAGGAGGGAGGGGTGTTGTTTAATCGTCTTGATGGAATATTAGAGCCAACAGATTTCATTCCTGGATCATGCCAGAGTGCTGAAACACAGGATGATAACAGTGACAAAAAGCTAAGATGACTGGTCTGTTTCATTAAGAAGCTTCTTTAATATGTCAAAATGGAGATATTTTCTGTGTATTTGCTGAAAAAATATTACATAGGCAATTAAGTAAATGTTTAAAACTTTGTGTCTTATACTGTGATTTAATCATGGAATCATTTAGGTTGGAAAAGGCCATTCAGGTCATTGATTCTGAGTGTTAATCCAGCACTATGAAGCCCACCAAGTGTCACATCCACATGGTCTTTTAAATACTTCCAGGGATGGCGATTCCACCACTTCCCTGGGCAGCCTGTTAAAATACTCGAAAACCCTTTTAGTGAAGAAACTTTTCCTAATATGCAATCTGAAGCTCCCCTTGCACAACTTAAGGCCATTTCCTCATTTCCCTACCTGGGAATGAGGCCAATCCCCACCTCGCCACAACCTCCTACCATAGGTAGTTGTAGAGAGCAATAAGGTCTCCTGTGAGCCTCCTTTTCTCCAGGCTAAACACCTCCAGCTCCCTCAGCCGCTCGTCAGACTTGTGCTCCAGACCTTTCACCAGCTCCACTGGCCTTTTCTGGACTCTCTCCAGCTCCTCAATGTCCTTCCTGAATTGAGGGGCCCAGAACTGGACCCAGGATTTGAGGTGNGCACTCCCACCCAACTCAGTGTGTCTGCAAACTGACTGAGGGTGCCCTCGATCCCCCCATCGGGATCATTGATAAAGATACTAAACAGAACTGGTCCCAACACTGAGCCCTGGGGAACAGCACTGGTGACCGGCCACCAGCTGGGTGTAATTCCATTCACCAACACTCTCTGGGCCCAGCCATCCCAACAGTTTTCTACCGATCCAGGCAAGGCTTAAGCCAGAGATGCTGTGGGAATTGATGTCATAGGCTTTCCTGCAGTCCAGGTAGACACACCCACAGCCTTTCACTCATCCACTAAGAAGGTCACCCTGTCTCAGAAGATCAGGTCAGTCAAGCAGGACCTGCCTTTCACAAACCTGTGCTGGCTGGGCCTGATCCCCTGGTTGTCCTGCATGTGCCATATGATGCTACTCAAGAGGATCTGCTCCATGATCGTCCCTGGCACCGAGGTCAGACTGACAGGCCCATAGTTCCCTGAATATTCCTTCTAGCCCTTCTTGCAGATGGGTATTGCATTTGGAAACCTCCTGTAAACTGGGACCTCCCCAGTCAGCTGGGTGTGCTGGTAAATGTTTGAAAGGGGCTGAGTGAGCACTTCTGCCAGCTCCCTCAGTTCCCTTGGGTGGATGCCATCCAGCTCCATGGACTTGTGTGTGTCAGGTCACTGACCATTTTTGCTTGGATAATGGGGGCTTCATTGTGCTCTGTCTTCCAGGTCAGGGACTGGGTATGTGGAGACCAACGGATCTTTCATTAAAGACTGAGGCAAAGGAGAGGTATGAAGTACCTCAGCTTTTTCCTCATCCTGTGTCAGTGTGTTTCTGCCTGTATCTAGTAAAGGAGGGAGATTCTCCTTTGCCCTGCTTTTGTTGCTCATGGATTTGCAGAAACTTTTTTTGTTGTCTTTTATGGCAGTAGTCAAATGAAGTTCTTATTGGACTTTGGCCCATCTAATTTTTGCATAACCCCATAATCTAATAAAAGTATTGTTGATTATTATCTTTACTGCATTTTATAATGTTATATAATGTTTATAGTGTTATGTATGTTGTATTGAATTTAATAGAAATGAAATGCGTTCGTCTACATAGTACAATTGCAATTTTTGAGTGTCCAGGATTTTAGTATCTTACTGTTGGTCTATTGTTTTTATCCATTTTCAGCAACAACACAGGGAGAAGATACTCAGATATTTTTTCTTTTTTTTTTTTTTTACATTAGATTAATTTATTTTAAATTTTTTTTTTCAGTATATTACCTTGCAAATAAATGTCCAATATTCCAGTGTAATGAATGTTTTACAAATGTTTTACAGGCACCTGAATGGACAGAGGAGGACCTGAGCCAGCTGACAAGAAGTATGGTTAAGTTCCCAGGGGGGACCCCCGGTCGATGGGAAAAGATTGCTCACGAATTGGGTCGATCAGTGGCAGATGTGAGTTCACTCAGATTTGCATTGTGTAGAGGATGACAAACCAGAACAAGACAGGCAGTGTAGGAAGGCAGACGTATATGGGGGCCGACATTGTCTTTTGAGAGAAGCTACAATCCTTTTAGGACCTGGAAGTGAACCATTAACTAACTATGCAAGAAGCAGATGTCAGCCAGTCTCTCCCTCCACAATTAACAGCTGTAACTGATCAGCTGGATGGGGGATTCTGGTGCTTACAAACTTCAGCTACTGTAACCCAATAACAGAAAAACAATGCGCTGCAGGTTTTGTAGCAGCCTCCTTTCACTGCAAGTGAATGTTTGTGTGACTTGGTTAAAGATTACATTTCTGTTTCAAGCCAGTCCGTAAAAAATGCATATGAGCTAAGGGTGTTTAGACAGGTGGTTTCCATTAATTAAGCAGAAATATCTTTACAAATTTTAAAGTGACTAACGTGTATGACACTATTTCAGCGCCTTTTTCAGGATTATAGCATGCTTAAAAATGATACTATGTGAAATAATTAATGTCCTTGTTAATTCGTGTTTTATAGTATTGTACCAGATATCAAAGCAAGCTTGTACTTATGGTTTTTAAGTGTTATGATCTTAAAACCCTTAGGGGTTAGGCTGTAAAAGACTTTTCCTTTTCAAGCAGTAGATCACTAGAACATGATGTAGTGTCTGCTGAGGACCATTTGAAAGCCCTTTCAGCTGACCCTATTTTATAGGCTCTGTAGGGGTTAATGAGAATAATGTTTAAATCTGTTCATGTACATTTTGAGATTAGATGTTCTTTATTTATTGTATTTCAGGAATTATCTTAAATAATGGGAAACAAAGCCACTGACTAGAGTGAAAAATTACAGCCTTCTGGGAAATTTGTGTACTTTTTAGGTTTTTTTCATTGTTAATATAAACCCAAAAAGATATTTTTAGAACTTACTTTTAAAGTTTTAATGCACCTATACTGTTCTGATACATATAGTAAAAAATAAGTCTTTTGCACTATTCTAATTTTAGAAAAATACATTATTTGCAAAATAGTGTATGTAAGCAAGAAGTTACTAACCTGCTGATCAAATGAAATTAAGTTTTTTAAGGTTTATTGTGTTCAGTATTGTTTATTATATTTCTTGAAGTATTCATACAACTGAACTGGAGTGATTTTATTAGAAAAGGTGCTACATTTTACTGATACTAACAGCAAAAATATTTCACATGTGTTGGTAGTATACAGTGTTCATGAGAAAGAGCTTTTGAAATTGCTTTGGAAAATCTGATTATCTTGATACAGATAATACAGACATGTGGAATGGTTCTACATACATCCATCACAAAACTAACACTATCTTCAGATTGCCTTTTGCACCCACTGACTGCTTTATCTGTTGACTTGGGTGTAAAAAACATTCTTTATTAAGAATCCTTTGCATAATATATTTGGCTGTCATACTTGCACACATCCAGTACTGGAAAGAAAAAAACAAAGGTCACTTGTTTCTTCCATTAGATGAGAGGTCCTCAGCAGCCTGCTGTTTTTAGTGAGTAGGAAAGAGAAATGAAAGAAATGTGATTGTTCTTAGAGCTGTCATTTTCTTGTATGAAAAAAGGAATTTCCAGGATTTTTATGTGTGGAGAAAGGTCTGAGTGTAATCCTTTTTACTTCCAGTAACCTCCAACTATATGATTAATGTAAGTGTTCTCCACACAAGTTTTTACTTCCCTAGAAATTTCCAACTGCTGCTAATGCTAGGTCAGCTTTCCTGACAAACTAATTATTAGTGTTTCTGCTACTTTTATCATTGCATTACACAGAATTGCAGCAATTAGGTATTACTAGGAAACAAAAATGAATATTTTCAAAATGAATGTTTTAAACAAAAGCTTCATGGGAACTTCTTTGGGTCTCAGACTGTTAATGCATCAGTACTAGAAATGGTGAAACTGGAAACTACTTCAGATATATCCATTCAGTAAGATTTCAGTATTCAATAAGATGTACAACTTATCCTGTGTATTTCTTGCAGATAACATAGAATCTCAGTTTACAGCAACGATTCTTATTTTGTTTGGGCATCACCATAATTGGATAAGAAATGTTACAGCAAAGCTGCAGGAGAAACTTCTGGGTTGTTAAACTTTGTGCGCAGTAAAAAAGGTGTTTGCGTGTGCAGGCAGCATTTGCTGCCTAAACAGCTGTTCCATGTTTCTGCTGGGAGCAGTGCAAGGAGATAAGTTTTGGTGTACAAGGTGCTGCTTTGAAACAGCTTGTGTAGCAGAGTTTGGGAATGCCTTGCTTACAGCTGGTTTAACAGGAGTCAAGCCAGAGAGGGTTTGAAGTATGTATTATCGAGCAAATGCACTAGATCTTAAAAAAGAAAGGTATTCAAGGGCAAATTTGAATTTGTTTTTCTAGTATGGGAAATGCTTTTTAAAAACTTGAGATCACTGTCTGCTTCTTTCTTCTCCTGCAAAGCATCAAGAGCAGTAAGGCTTGGTTTTCCTTTCACAGTTAGAGAATTATGATAGAAAGGATTGATAAGGTATGGTGTGCTTGTTTCCAAGTGATTTTATGCATTCAAACCTTATTTAATAGTAGATTAGCTAAATAGGTATTAATAAAAATAGCTCCGAGTAGTCCAGTCCAAAATGATATCTCCATTGTTGCTTCTGTCTCACAGCTTTCTTCCTCAGCAAAAAAAAAAGTTAGAAAAAAGTCTCAAAACTTTTTAAAGAATAAACTGAAACCATTCACATATGTCAGAAGAGCATCAGTGAAATTCACTCCCTCTAACCACCCCAAAGAAACTCTGTTTTGTCTTAAATTTCTTCTTTTTTTAAAGAAATAAATTCCTATTATGTCCAACTATGTTTCCACTTGCAATTTTTAAGCAGTGTGAAGCAGCAACTTGAGGAGAGTGTTCTTGACTTTTTTGAACTTTTCATCTTCATGGTGTTGTTTTAACTTACTACGTCCTTAGTTTGTGTCGAGTTTTCAGTATTGCACTTAAACATGTGGTTTGATAGAAGGAGTCCAGATGAGAATTATAGGTTCCTAAAATGTTATCTACAAGGAAAGATTGTGAAGGAATTCATGTTGTTGAACTAAAACAAATGAACTGAGGAGGTAAGTATTCAACTATTCGAAAAGACAACCATAATGAGGAAGGGTCTTGTGCACTCTTACTAGTTTTACAGGGCAAGAAGTTTTTACCTTGAATTTTATCAGAGGCTGCAGAGTTAGACACTGAAGGACAGAGAATTAAAATGGAGATGATAAAGCAGTGGAATAAGCTGCTGTGGAGTCTCCGTATTTGCGGGCCTTTAAGAAGAGGTTACACAAACATCTGCAAGAAACAACATCAATGCAGTGGTTCTGCCCTTGGTTAGGTCCTTCTCTTCATATGGTCTGTGATTACACTAGCAAGTGCAAGCTATCTGGGAGGAAAAGGGGAGGAAACAAAACCTTCCTTACAATTGGAAGCATGTGTGAATTCACTCTTAAAAATGAAGAATTAAAGCCAGATAGTCACCGTAGTTGGTCAGTAATCACTGCATATACCTTAGCTTGACTTCTTAAATTCAGTAATTCCTAATAAAGTGTTCCTTCATCTTTTTTCTTGTCTACTACTATTCAAGTTGGTGTTTTGTAGACATTTAAGTTTGTTAATTGTTATTTCCCAAAACACAGCCCAAATAATGATTACTGTAAGGCCTATTATATGGGTATGTCTACCAGATTCCAAACAGGTACATCCACCCAGTGTGATGCAGGCTGCTGGGCAAGTGCCAGCCAAAATCCAGCAATAAACAGCTATGTCTGTGCTGTAGTGCCCCTGAGCTCATTGAGCTCTACTGTTTCTATTTATGCTGCCTTATGTGATACCAGCATAAATACCTTTGCAGCATTTTCCTGTGCTTTTCAGCTCAGAGCTAGGGTAGGTTTGCAGCTGTGGTACAGACATACTGTGAGAAGGGTTACTACTTTAACTTCTCTCATGGTAAATGTAGGACATGTTTGTCTTGTCTCTCTTCGGGAAGACATCTGTTAACAGCCAATGAATAATCAACCCAAAATAGATGAGGTTAAGTTGTGCTCACTTTATCAGTACGTTTAATTATTTAAATTGCTAATTGTCACTTTAATATGTGCATATAAGGAATTTAGCAATCTTTTCTTATAAAGATGGTTTTCAGCTGGCTTAGTATAATGAAATCTTATTGCTTTCACAACTGAAAGCTTCTGCAGCTTTTTAAGTCATTTTTATTGCAATCGGCTGGTGTTGTAAATTAGGTTTTCAAGTATTTTGATTATGAAAGGGAAATGGAGTTCAGTTAACTCTAATCAGGATTCCTGCCTGCTGACCTGGTTACCTGTACCACTGCTCTCTGTCATCCTCCAAACATCTGTTCTTTGACCCATTTTCCTTGCTGAATTTGTTGCTCCAGGGTTAGTTCTCATTCCTGTCCGCCAATACTTAAGGAAATAATTGACCTTTTAAAACAAAATAAAAAAGTTGTGTTTGAATTTCCTAAGCACTGTGAACACTCTACAACATAGTATAAATAATGAATGGAGTGGAGTTGCAATACTACTATTTCTGCAAAAATTATATTGTTTGATTTGACAAATGCTAAGCCTTATGAAGGTTTGTAATAATGATTGTCAGCTTTTGCTGAATTCAAAATTTGAGAAAAAGCACTTAGATGTGAAATTATAGAAGTATATTGTACTTGACAATACCAACCTTTATAGATAAAAAGTTTAAAAAAAAATATTTGCTGAAAGGCATAAATTAATTTCAGTAACTACAAAGGACGTTCAAATTGTAAAAATAACAGAGGAAGTAAAAGCTGTCTGGCATGCCAAACAGACTTTAATGTGATTATTAGGTACAGGTTTTTTAAATTAAAGGCAAAGAGATCTCAGATTTCATACTTGTGAAGTAATATCATTCACTTGTCTTACAGGATTTAAACTGATTCTGTTTGCTCCTGCAGTCACTAATCTCATGCATTTGTGTTGCAAAACCAGGCTGATTGGGATTTGCTGCTTGTATAGAAGAACACTAAGGTAGACAGCAAAACAATAGCCAGGTGGCAGACATTCTGAATTACCATGAAACCTGAAAGCATAAGGTTTGGGGGGGTGGGTTTTTTTGATATCTCTTGTATGCCCAAGCAACAGTTTCAGCCTGTAAGTCTGACTGTGTGACTTCATTAAGTTTTATATGCCATGGTAAAATAGATTTCTTATTTTTGACAAATGCAAGCTCATTACTTTGCCGACAAGAAAACATCTATATGAGAAATGGTCCATATGCAAAAGCTCATGAATTTATTAGGTCTTTTGGAGATTAACTGTTTTCCTAAGACTGTTTTACATTTCATTTTGTATACTGTGTCTGTGTTAACTCAGTTACAATCTAATCCAGTTGTGGATAGTCTGAAACATTCACCCTTAGTGGCTTGCATATATTTATGTAATCAAGAGTTCTCCCAGTTGCTTATTGAAGTGTAAAGACCCAGATTGAGGTCCAAGAGAGGTTATGAATATCTTAAGATGGGGTTTAGAACATATGTAGGTCATGTAGATCCCTCAATCTGAGAGTGAAGTCTTTGAAACACCTGTCTGATGCCACAGGCACACCAGAATGACTCTGTTGACACATGGAGGGAGGAAAAGGTGGTTGCTGTTCACAATACTCTCACTGTACAGTTTTATTCTGTGTACTCCTACAGTTGCCCCTGCCATTTTTACAGGATTGGGCAGTACAATGCCCCTTATAAACAAAATGTATTTTCATCTCATAAAGCATGACTAGAGCATACTTCTCACTTACAGGAAGAGTGTTTTTACAGAAGGCAGTGGGACAGCAGTTTTTGGTCCAAATAGATGCCTTGTGAAGGGGTTAAGCCAGTGATACTGCAACTTTTTACAGAGTGGCTTAAATTAGTGTAATGTCTCACAAAGCTCCTGGTGAGCTGGGTTTGAATTTCATTGCAGAATTCAAATTTCTGACTGTCAAGAAAGGCAATGCATTTTGCACCATCTGTAACAAACTAAGATGTCCAAGTAGTTGTTGCAGTGGGCATTTGAGCCAAACTCCTCTCCTGCGTGAGTGCCCGTAGGATAGAGCTAAAGACTCTCATGTATTTTAACTGACAAAAAAACAAGCACAGTATGAAGTCTCCAGCATTATCACAAGTCTAACAGCAAAGTTCTTCCACTTGTGTCCTGAAAAAAGGAGCAGTTCTTTTGCTGCTTTAAATTAGCTGTTTGAGGACTTTACCTGGAAAAGGTTCTATATGTGGTGATTTAGGCCAAATTTGGCTTTTTTCCAGGCATCTTAAACTGCCTCATAATTAAACTCATGGTTGTTTTGGGGATTTCTGTTGCTGTGGCAAAGTTCAGAATCACACATGGCTTCAGAGTCCATAAGCATAAGAAAACTGTATTGTTGGTGGCTGCAGCTGGTGGTTCTAAGTCATTTCAGTTAAATTCATAACATGTTTTGTAGTTCTTTCAAGAATGTTGTCCTTAAAATACTCATTTGCTGTGTTAGTATCAAGTTCAACCTACACAATGGCTAAAGATTAGTAATATTACCAACTTCTGGGAAAGTTTGTAGCACTCTACTAAACAAACTGTTACAAGCAGTGCCAAAGCAAAGGTACGTCTGATTTGAAATACTAATTTCAGGTGGTCTTGTAAGTTGCAAATTAGGATGCTTGGAAGAAGGCAGAATGATTTGGCACAATGCCTCAGTATTTGGAGTTTCCCCAGTCTGGTAAAACTGAAAGACAATTTTAGAAGCTCTTTTAGTGTCTAAAAGGAAAGGTAGTGTATAAAGCAACAAATTTTGAGTCACATGGAAATAACGGGTAATTATTGGTGTCTGACTTGTGTCAAACAGTGCTTGATAAAAGTTGTGGCTGATATGACAAAAGCTGTTTAGATCTAGATTGGAAGAAAATTCAGTGCAGCAGGTAGTATTTTGGTTATAAGGGGAGAATTTTAATTTCGCAAGTTATTCTGTGTGGTTCTGGAAGGTTAGATCTGTAAAAACCTACTACTTTGACAAAGCCAGGAAGACATTAAAATCCTTCTGTATCTGGCTTTCCCCTGTGAGAAAAAATGTGGTTACAACTCAAATTAGCCTCAAAGATTCAGGAAATTCCTTGTTGCTTCATAGTAACCTCAACTACTCACAGGCTGTCTCCACATTATTTCTTTTCCATAATTCAACAGGTCTTGGCATTTTTTCATGACATAACTAGACGGGGAGCATGCAGAAAGATAACATCTAGGTGAGCAGAAGACTGCTACTGGGAGAGCAAATTTCTGATAATGCTGAGAAACCATGACATCTTTAGTAAATAGAGAACTTCTGCTCAGGAAGATGCTGAGAGTAATAAAAAATGTTACCAGACCCTCCAGTGTTCAGTAGCACCAAAACGTGTCATCCTTCTTCTTTGCAAGAAATTTATATACATTTGGAAGGCCAAGTGACATAGATTTTCTTCCTCTACAAATCCCACATTATTTTCTCAAAATATCATTAGAACCCAAGAGGTTTATACTTCTGTGATTATCTGCTGCAATCCTAATCAAAATATTATCCTAGAGAAGGAAGGTAGGTTGTTGCCCACAGAAGATTCCCAGGAGACAGCGAATGGCGAAGGCTTCCATGGCACGTTGGCCCTGCGGAGCTGGGCTTGGGGTGGTGCTGGAGGGCTCAGCTGAACTGGTGGGCCGGTGGCTGCTGCTACGAGAGTGAGGAATTGCTCTTCATCTTCTGCAAAAGGGCTCTGTCTCTGTTTAGCACCAGTAGGTTCACTCTACCTGACTTTACAGGGTTTTCCCTCTAGGTCTGTCACAATTCTATGCTTTTTTTATGTCTGCCTTCCCTGCAGGGTGAAAAGTACCCTCTCATTCTTGTCATAGCAAAATTTGCTTTTGCCTGTGCATCTGAGAGTTTTTTAAGCTGATTCTGAATATTTTTTTTTTCCTGTATATCTCTGAAGTATTACTTGTCCCATCTGAAAGAGGTGGCGGGTGTCCAGGGTAATAAGAGTTTTAACATCTGGATGGTCATGATGAGGAATCTTTTTACTGCTAGGTGTCTTGTTAAGTAGCAACTAGTCTTTGTGATCTGCACTAATTGTTAGCAGTACAGGAGGAAACCAGCTCTGTCTGGCTTTCATCGCATAAAATCATCCCACTAATCCCACTTGCTTTCGATAGAATCTTTTTATAGCTGAAGAGCTATTGAAACTGAGTTCAGAAGGGAGTTCTCAGAAGCAAATTGTTCCTGTGGTTTCTTTCTGTATGTCCCATAGTAAGATAGTTTGATTTCTACTCCAGCAGTTTGATTGCTTGCATCCAGGGCTTTTTTGTCATCTTTATCTGTCTAAGGAAATCTGTTTCACTGTGCATGATATTACCTGACTTTATTTGTGACTTCTGATATCCCTGGTGGACTACAATATTTAAAGTTCATTCCTATAAACTAATGCAGTGTGTCTGTTCAGCAATACAAATACTTGCAGGAATATGAGATCTTCTGTCTTCTGTTTTAAATCAGTTTCACAGTCTTGATCCTTATTATTTAAGGTGTCCCCAGACCTGGGATTTCTTAAGGGGGTTGGCTAATACTCTGGTGAAAGCTGTTGTCAGTAACAGCAGGCTTTTAGCACATCTTCTCACAGTCAGGATAAAACTCATAATTTAATATACATGAAAACTGTAATTTTAAAGCATTACGCAGAAACAAATAACAATAATAACTACAGGAGAGTATTCTACAACTGCTTCATACTTCAAATAAGTTTTTCCAAGTATGTTATCTGTTAACTAATGAAAAAATAATAATATCATATAAGCAAGCTATGATAAGTAATTGAGTAGAGAAAGAAATGGAGCAACTTATGTTGCATAACTTAGTGATATTTTTTATGAATCAGTTAGGAACTAGCTAGTAAATAACACTATTCACCCCTGGAGAGGAAAGTTAAATTGATATTAAGAATGTCAAAAAGCTGGAGGAACAGGCAACAGAAGAGTCTGCAGATTTGAGTGGCAAGAACAATGATTAAACTCAAACAGATCAAATTGAAATACAATTTCATATGTTCCATGGGCTGGATTCCTAATAATCCTCAGCAGTTGAATACTGACATGTTAACGATTCTTGCCCTGTGTCGGCATCTGGAATGACAATGACAGTTGAGGCTGATGGACACATAAACCTGAAGCCTAAATAAATGATACCTGAACTCTCAGTGAAAAGAGCTGGAGTAAACATGAACTGTACATAGCACCTGGAAAAGGACTTGCAAACATCCGTATGAAGAAGAAAGCTGACAAAAATAATAGACAAATAATCTTCCCCTGTAACCTGTGAATGATGATAGTAAAGCTGTGGGAAGCTTGATGAGTTGTCAAACTTATGTCAACTGAAGGTGCTTGTTCAATGTTTGAAATAGTAGATTTTCAGTATCTAAACCATGCACACAGTTGTTATTTCCAGCTTACCTTGTGAATGTTCAAATTGAAAGTCCATCAAAATATGAACAGATACCATAAAGCCTTCAAAAGATGAAGTCTTGGAAATATTAGATGTGATGAATGAAGTAACTTACTACAAATGTTACATCTGGGTTCACCAAGCTATAGTCACTGAAGTTGGCCAACATAAGATAACCTATGGAAAAACTGCTACTCCAGAATTTTTTGCAGGTAAGGGGAAATACAAAATGCAGTCCGGATCTGGGAATAAGCCAAAATCCTTCACTGTTCAAATGGAGAGGGATGGTTTAGATTCTAGTCCAATTAGATGTAATATGCAGCAAAATTTGTATCTGTTATGGGGTACCTACATTAACCTGGTTTGGGAACACCTGTCTTTAAAGGAAACTGAAATCCAGCTGATTTGCACCACTTCCAAAGCAAAGCTTGTGTTGCACGTGTAGTCTCAGCTTGAAAGATAAAATGATAATTGCTGACCCCTGAAAACATCAGAGGTTCAACAGAGAGAAAACTGAACTCAGTTGGCACTGAGGCAGCAGCTCATGGTACCTGTCTTTGCTGGCAATTTATTCTGCTCTATTTTATTCAGGGAATCTTTTCTGCTCTCTTTTTCTTGCCTTCATGTCCTTATGTGCAGGCTGTAAAGCTCTGAACGACTTTAAAGATAGCAAAATGGTTTAGAGACAGTTTTCTGGAATACACGAAGATAGATAGGGCCTTGTCATATTTACAATGAATCCACTGTGTCAGTGCAGGAGGCTCTAAAAGCTACTTGTTTGCATGGCAAATTCTTCTCCCTCTTTTGAAAATAATCTATTATAATCCAGTTTATATAACATAATTTCGATTTAACAGATGCATAGCAGAACACCACTAAGGATCCATTCTGTTCAGCAGTCAAGAATGGTTTCCGTTCCTCTCAGCCTTTTAAATCATTGGTACATAGAGACCAAAGCTGAAGATGGAACACAAACATTTTAATTTTGATTATTTTAGAATATAAATTCTTTAAGGAAGGCGATTTCTATTAATGGATCATGTATTTCAAGGGGGATGCATTCTGTTGTTTCAAAATTGGGATCACGCACATCCCGGAACTGTTGGTGCCACTTAAAATTATCTGTTCATATTACAGTATTCTGAGATTTTTCTTAAAACAATTAAAACTTTAGCGTATTGCAACAGTAGAAACTGGAGTTTTCTGTGCCAGATGTCTACCTCTGGATAAAGGTTTTGGTTAATTAGGATTGGGATTTCATTGTTCACAGAGTTTTCATTTGAACTTAATCATCCCAGAAAATGAGGCTTAATTTGTAGGGAAAATAGACCACTTTGCCTTGTTAAGTCTTGCTGTCATTTCCTTAAGGAGATCCAGCACCAGCCTATTTTTACAGCAAACTGCTGCAATTTCATGGGCAGAAAGGTGGGTGGGAGGAACCTAACAGACCAGACTAGAAGCAGATGGTACCGAAGTATTTTAACTATTGAGGTACTCACTTATGAATCTTTTCATAGAACAAAAATCCTGAATCTTAATATTTAATTCTTCTCACAGCAAATGGCTTTACAACCCTCTGGCAGGTTTGCTCTCTAGTGCTGCTCTGAGTAGGGAATTGTTATTGTTAACATTAAGTAGCTAAAACAGTAGAAGTCTGTGCTGTGGCTCAGGAGGCCTAAATGACTCCTGTTGTGGGTAAATCCCACACAGAGGAATTCCTGACTTTGTAAGTGATGTATTTTTTATTTTTGCTCTGGGCAGCACACTACCACGCACCTTTCACTAAATGGATGTTAACATCTGAGGTCCCAGGTTCAGAGAGCAGGGAACACAGGGAACCCATCCCATGTAGTATCAAGTTTGATTCAGTGTGCTGCCTGTTCACATTTTAAGTTTGATTTGGGTGGTTCAGACTACTTGATTTCAATTTCTAGCTTTTTTACAAAGTCCTCACGTTCAAAAAGAAAAAAAAGAAATTGATATTTAGCATTCATGAAACATTTTCAGTAATTAAAAAGATTGTATAATTCTTTGAATACTACATTTTAAGATGCCTTTTTTGTGGTACCTGAATTTCGGACTGTAGGCCACTACCTAAAAGGGACTAGAAGAGAGCTGGAGAGGGACTTGTCTACAAGTGCCTGTAGTGATAGGACAAGGAGCAATGGCTTTAAACTGACAGGTTTAGATGAGATATTAGAAAGAAATTGTTTACTGTGAGGGTGGTGGGGCACTGGAAAAGGTTGCCCAGAGAAATCATGGATGCCTGATCCCTGGAAGTGTTCAAGGCCTGGTTGGTCCAGTGGAAGGTGTCTCCATGCCAGGAGGGTTGGAACTAGATAATCCTTAAGGTCCCTTTCAAGCCAAGTCATTCTGTAATTCTGTGGTCATGTTATATAACAAAGATGCTAAGTAATTAAAGAATCTTAATTTTAAGTGAAGCCTGTCTTGTTATCTGTAGTGAGGTCTAGAAATTTGGGATGAGGAAGCCCCTTTTTCTGGGTGGGGAGAAAGCCTGTTTCTTTGCTTACAAACAGAACAAATTTTGAAACAATCACTTTTTACTTTAAAAAACCCCAAAAATGCTAAATCTAGTGTTATTTTTTTCCCAGGACAGAGATTTCAGTATACATGGAGAGGTTGAATCAAGCAGCTCTTTATCCTTTGGACTATCAGTAATAACTTTTTTGCTGCAGTACCAGGACTTAGGAGGTGTCTTTGTTGATCTTTGGCAGTCAAATTGCTACATTTCATTTGGGGACCGAATGCCTGTCCACTCGTGTGCTTCATCATCTGGACCTATGTGGGTTATTTTGTTCTTTTGTTCAGTAATAGAAACTAACATATAGAAGATAACTCATTTGTTTCTATTTTTAGGTCGGAAAATTAGGGTTTAACTAGGAAAGAAATAAAATTTGAGTATCAGCTGTGGTGTATTATGGTGATAGTAATAGAAATGTTGTAGCATCACTTATATTATTTTAATAAGCCAGGAATGGTTTAAAAAGGTACAAAATCTAGAAGGTTACTTAAGCCAGTTTGGGCTCCACATGTGAGCAAAGGCAGCCAAAGAATAACAGCCTCACCATATTTAATGTGTCTTCAATGTAGGTGTTTCATGGTAAGCTAATAATGAATTCTTCAGTAGCCCCAATGATATGATTTTTTAATAGTCCTTTATTTTTGTTGTTTTCGTGCAGGTTACCCTGAAAGCCAAACAGGTGAAGGATTCTGTTACATATACACCAGGTGTGTGCTTATGAAAATCACTGGGTTTGGGTGATAGCTGTGCCTTTCAGAGTCTGCTCTGCAGAGAGATTTTTGCAACCTTGACTTACTTTGAGAAAAGAGAACCGCTGGGCGTTCTGAGGGAACATTTCCCTTTAGCTTCATCTTCCTGGGCTTTCTTATTCCATTTATTGTGGGGTTTGTTCATTTGTTCAGGCTGCTCTCTTTGTTTATATCAGTGTGGGAATTTAGTAGCACTTCCCATAGATCAGATAAGCTCCTAATTGGCAAGGTTCATCGCCATGAATACCTTGATTTCTCAATTTTTTTTTTTCTTAAGCTGTCAGTCCAGAAGAGCTTTTTGTCCACTTAGCTCTTCCCAGAACCTTTAATTTGTGGGCAGTTCCCTGCTTGTTTGTGGGGTGTTTTACTTTTTCAGAAGTGTAACAGCAGTGCTTCTAACAGGTATCATTAGGCTCTCTGAGCTTAAAACGCTGGCCCACAATTCCAAAAATTTCAAAGTCAACGTGAATCTGCCAGATCACATAATCACCCAGAGAGAAAGGGAGGAGGAGGTGGAGGAGGAGGGGAACTACAATCTTATACCAGAGCAGATGGATGTCCAAACAGATCCAAAGGAGACCAGTGCAAGTGAAACTAGACACCGCAGACGAAAAATTGTCAAAGCGCCTGAAATGGCTCTGCTGGCAACAAAAGAGGCACTAGAAGAGAAGGGCAGAGGGAGACGTCAGAAAGATTTTGATAACACTGAGCAAGAGGAAGAGAGTGATGATGAGAGCACAAGAAGGGAGAAAAGCCGTGCACCAGAAGAACTGTGGACTCAAAATCAACAGAAACTTCTTGAAATGGCCTTGCAGCAGTATCCAAAGGGAACATCGGATCGCTGGGATAAAATAGCAAAATGTGTTCCTGGAAAAAGCAAGGTATGACTTGTTTTGACTGAACTATAGTATAAATTGAGGGGAAACGTATTTGCTACCAATTTATGATTACCTTAAGAATGAGGGTCCAGACAGAAAGGTGAGGCCTTTACTTGGCCTCTCAGTCTAGACTCAGGTGACCTAAAGAGCGCTACTGTCATGTTTGTTGTTTTATTTAAAACATTTTTTCATTTATTTCGGTTTGTTTGATCGAATACAGAAAATGTTGAAATAACTCCTGTTTCATTTAAAATACCTACCTCTCCTCTGCCTTTCAGATCTTCAATTGCAGGACAAATTAGATTTAAAACAAATTTTGATTCAAAGTTAGTAACCAAATGTTGGTGAGCTGCTTTGCTTACGCTTTCACAATACCTTTCTCAACCCATCTCAATGAACAAACAAAATAAGTAATCCATCTGCAAGTGTTAAATGCTCAATAATCTATCTAATGTTCTTTTTGTAAGTATAATCTTTTTAAAATAGCATTCATTGTTATTGATATAGATGGTCTGTGCTAGATCTCCTAATAGTTGTGATAGCTTAGTTTGCTTGCTTCAGCCATTGTAGCTGCAGAAAAGCCCTGTAGCATTTGTGCCAAACATAGCGTGAGGGAGCAGGAAGTGCAGTGGGGAAGGATTTGGGTGTTTCTCTGGCTCTGAAGGTGTTCTGTACTCTCTGGTGTCAGCAGGTGCTGCATCAGTGACCTCGAAGGCTTGGCTCAACCTGCCTGCAGTGGGGCTTACATCAGAGTAACTGTTTCAAATAACAATACAGCTGTTCAATACTTGCTCTTGCAGTCCTTGTCAAGAAGTACTGGGCAACTGTTTCTTGGGTTTGTGTGCTCTTCAAACAGATAAATGAGTCACTAAGAAATGTAAATTCCAAGTTCATTTTTCTAATCCCATTGTCACTAGATGTAGATTCCCCTTCTCAAATTCAGTGCACAACTTTAAAACAACAAGAAAGTAACCAACCAAGAAAAAAACCCAACAAAAAACCCACAACAAAAACCCAAACAAAAAACCAAACCCACTCCATAAAAACCCCGACACAACCCTCAGAACCCAGCTCTTCTTCTAGAATAAGGTAGCACGTAGAGAGTTAAACCAATACTAAAATATCAACTTCTGAATAACACTTTTGTGTTTCCTTCCAGGAGGAGTGTATAGGAAGATACAAGTTGCTTGTTGAACTGGTACAAAAGAAAAAAATGGCTAAAAGCTGAATGTTGTGAGCAAGAAGAGATGTAGCTCATCTTTGTCAAAATGGGTTTTAAATCTCATATTCAGGAAACTGCATTTTTGTACCTCAGTATTTCTATACGTCATGTGCCTTAGTAAAAGAAAATATTAATAAATCTTATACCATCTTACCTGGTTTGTGTGTTGAAGAATGAGGCTGTGTTTGTATTGAAGAGCTGCTTATGCAGATGTGTGATAACAATGTCTAAAAGTGAGCAGACCTTCAGGAAAACCCCCTCTGATAATCACATACTGAATCTGGTAGGTTTGCAGCCAATGGATATAGAATGTACAAATAACTTAGATTTGTTTTGAAAGAGAGAATTGACCTGAAATTGTTAAGCAAGCACAAGAGTAATGAAACTGCACTCAAAATATATTTTTCTTTCTTGCACCTCTAAATCCAAGACCATATGCTTATAAGCACCTTATTCTTATAAATACCTAGTCATATTTTGAAATAAGTAGTATTTCTAGTATTATTAACTTCCACATATATTGATATGCACCAGCAATATAATACCTTCTTTTGCCAGCCCTGCAGTGATACACAGTGATATTTGATAGCATTGTTAATTCAGTAAAATTGAAATGGGTAAAAACACTAAAGGCCTTAATTTTTTAATTAGAAATTAGGAGATACAAGGTACTTCAGGACCATTTTTTAAGTACAGAATGGCTAATATTCTTGGGCTAAGAATTCTCATATTTGGGGGGTGGCTGTATACCCTAGATTCAATTTGAAGAATAGGTAATAACAGTTATATTATTCCCTACTTGTAATTTTGTTTTGTATAACTTTTCCAGAATTATGAAAAGCTTAAAATGCTGGAATAAAGGGTACTTAATGGGCTGTAAATGACAGCAGTAAATCAGAGCAGTGATCACAGTCTTTTACAAGAAACATTAGGGACTCGCATTTTTAAAGCATTACTTACCATTCAAATTGTGATTTAATACCAGGATTCTAAAAATTTTTTGAGCTTCAATTCAAAATCAAAGTGAAAACTCAGAGGATCACGTATCTGAACTCAAAATCAAAACTTACTGGCTGAAAGTCTTGTTAACTTCCTGCCATTTCCACTGCTGGTGAGCTGCCCCAGTAACTACCAATTGTTGTCCTTCTGTCAGGTCAGCAGTTCACAACATTTCATCCCATTCCCATAAAACTTTTAAGGGCTAAGTATTTAGGGAATATAACAGTGTTCCATATGTGTTCCTTTACCAGTTGGAGCTTTTTTTTTTTTTTTTTTTTGGTCTCATATAAAAAATCATCTTAGTTGGTAGAAATGATAATATGGAAACATAGCCAGATACAAAATAATGCATCTAAATTTTTTTTCACAGAGAACTTCACAGCTTAACTGCATTGGAAATTAAACATATTTAGAAGCTGTACTGTGATGTGGGTGCTAATCAATGGAACAGGAATTATGTGCTACTATGAAGGAAGAATCTCAGTGAGATCAAGTGAGGTATTTTCAAGAGATATCAGGAAATCTTAACTTTCAAAAGCTTTTAGTCATCCAGAACACTCAATGAGAGATGACTAGCTGTGAAGCAAGGTAATTGAAATGGCTGCAAAGAAAAGCTGCTAAAATGCTGAAGGGAATTGGTGAAAATTAATGGGTGGAATTGGGGTAGATGAACATTACAAATGGAGATGTACTGTTCATGAAAAAAATAGACTGGTAATGGGAATATTTCTGCAGTTTTGAAAAAAGAAAGCAAGTAATGGGAGAATTTAGCCTGTGAGGAGAAGAGAGCCATCTTTCCAGTCTGGATTTACAAGACTACCTGGCATGGTGTGCCTGGTTCAGTGTATCACACTTTGAGATATAGAGCATCCAGAAGAGAGCAGAAAAGAATGATCAGTGTTTGCAAATCCTGATTTGCTAGGAAGGAATTTTTGGTATTTGCTCTAGACTAGAGAGAGAGAAAAATCTTCCAGGTATGTAAAAGGGAGCTTTGCAGTTGCATGATCTCTGTTTCCCTGATGTGACCCATATGGAACTGTTACAAGTATGCTGTGGCTGTGAAGAATAGCAATGGGCTCAGTTTGGAGTGAGAAATAGCTTAGTTAGGTGTCAGGGCAAAAAAATCCAGTGGCAAATGTAACAAGGACTTGGGAGGACTCTTGACACCTTTCTGGCTGGAGATCTAAACTTAACGTGAGCACCTGCTCAAGCCTGCCCCCATCCCCACCGGGTGTGTGACAAGAGTGACACGCTGCCTCCCAACACCTTCTGCTCCCCTGCACCACGGCCCTTCTGGATGGGGGTCAGAGGAAAAAGGACAAGCACCGCTGACTGGTAAGAATTTTTGTTTGTTTGTTTGTTTGTGAGACCACACTGAGAAACTTTAAACAATGCTCCTGACAAATCCAGTTTACCTGAAGGAAGATGTTTAAGGATGGGCAAAGGTTGTACATGCCATTCTGTCACGCTTCTCAGGTTGAACACCTGAAGTGCTGGATGTGCTGCTTATGCCTGCATGGAAGGGAATTGATGGATTGCATCCTTAGTGCTTAAAGACTGAACTTTCCTGAAAGCAGAGGCAAACTGGCTGTGTAAGAGAAATGCATTGGCCTCTTGCACAGTGGCACTGCACTGGGAATTGGTGACAGGCCCAACTGTCTCAGCCTCAAGCAGTGGGAAGGTTTTGCATAGCACTGGTGGGTCATTTGGAACTGAAGGTCTTAGATCCCTGCACCAGTGGATCTGATCTCTGCACCCAGATGCTTAGATCCCCATCCGGGAGCCGTCCCTCACGGAGCAAGGTAGTGAAGGCTTCGTCCAGGGCACAGCCAGTCATACTTCAGTTCATCAAGGGCCAAAGGAATTGGCACAGCCTTAGCTTTAGCTTTACTGTTTGGCAGAGGGGAGGAAAGAGGCCTGGGTAAGAGTCTGAGACTTTCAGAGCCTCTCAGGGTCCTCTCCTGGGGTTGCCAGGAGTGTTGTGGATGATCACACAGCTCTATTAGCAGTGCTTTTAGTCTGTGGTGACTAAGGTTAGACATGATGCTCACCAGAGAAGTGGAAGACTGTAGCCAGGCTTTGTTTTCTCATGCATCTGTTACCCAGCACCAGAGCTTGTTTTTCTAAAACTTTGTGTCCATGAAAACCGTCACTCAAGGCTTGGGATTTAAGCAACTTTTTCCAACTTTTGTTGTAGCACAGAATGCACATTTCCTTTAAGTAATGTTAATATTTGCCTGCTAGCAAAATATATTTTCTTTCCTGGGGAGTTCTGAGCTGTAGCTCAATGGTGCTTTTGCACTGTAACTTTATGTTAGTCCTAGAGACAGTCTGTGCTGTAGGTTCTACACTCTGACTTGCACCTAAATGTGTCAGATCTGAGCCTACTTTGAGGGTCTTTGCTCGTGTCTGCTGAGGGGATGGGCAGAACGCTATGGAAAGGAGCATTTGGAGTAGATGAGACAGGGGGGACAATATTCCCTTACCATGCTGAGGATACAGTCCCAGTACCAAGCTAAAGGATCCTGACAACCCTACACAAGTGAGTAAGCAGAATATGACTGAGAAGCTGTGAAGGTGAATAGTGCTCTCAGGCTGTTTAGTTCTAGAGGAAAGACCAGCAGATGCTGTTCTGCAGTGTCCTTTTGTAAACACAGATGTTTGGACTATATTACTCTCAACTTTATAGTTCTCAGTGTTTGAACTAATTAAAAAAAAGATGGAAGATGTTTCAGGAAAGATTTTGCAATGTGACCTCTTTGTGAGATGGCAGGGCCTGAAAACAACAGGAACACTGCAGGGTTCTCCTTTAGGCAGACCCAACAGTAAGGTTTTGGTGCAGCTTATGAAAAACAGGCATCAGAAAACTGATCAGTTAAATGTCACACAGTGCTACTGCTCAATGAGTTGCTCCTGCTAACACAGCTTGAATGGATAAAGTTGATAAAAGCAGGATTTCAGATGTTATAGGCTGTCCAGAATTAGTTGGCTTCTGTAAGCCATAAGGTTTGTTGTCATTGTTCAGTGAAATGGGGTTTTGGTGAAAAATCTTCTGAATGCAGCACCTTTAGTCTGTGCTGCTTTTGTGACACAGAGCAGTTCCCAACACAGGAGGAGAGCTCACCACCTCGGCTGCCAGGGACCTGCAGAGGGGCTTGGGCTGCTTTGGCATCCACGGCATTCCACAGGGACAGCACTGCGGGCTCTACTGAACTGGTGCCAAATCAGCCACAGACCATCATCTTTGATGTCAGGACCTGCCCTATCATTGAAACAAGGTTGGTTTTGACTGCGTCTGGCCCTCATGTGAACTTGGCTTTGATGCGGTCTCTTTCTTTAAAGGGCTGGTGAATTGAATTTTTGTTTGCATGTCAGAACTGTCCTTTTCATTATTTCCTTGCTGCTGCTTGTTGGTCCACTGGGACTGTGGTACTGTAAACCACCCATTGCTATCTTGGGCTTCTGGCACAAATCTCTTTTGATAATTAGCAGAAGACAGGTACCAGGGGTTAGGCAGTCCCTTTCCAATAAAGGAAATACAGAAGGAAAGGCAGGACTTACCACTTTCACTGATTCCTTGCTCCAGTTGGAGCAAGGTGACTTACTGATACTGTCTTAAAGGTTTTTGACTTTGGCCTAAGTCCATGACTAAAGCAGCAGTCCCTGGCTCCAGGAGAAGTGGCACTCAGGATTCCTTGGAGGCCTTGTGCCAGGGGCAGGGGCAGATGGGGCTTTTCTTCCCCCTCCTCTCCAGCTCTGGCAGTACCAAGTGCAACTTTGGGGCTCGGCCTTCCAGGCTCTGTAGTCTCCCTTCTCAGCATTGCCCAAGAGCCAGTGCTCAACAGGGCCAGAACACTGACAGCTCCTGAGCTCTGGACCTTGTACAGGTTTAATCAGTAGCAATGCTGAAGCCTCCTGAACTTCTGCACCTCAAAGCATAAAACATTCATCTACTACCCCCAAAATGTCAGGAGGTTTTTCTAGTCCTGGGGAGGGTGGGAGCAAGTGATGCCCCTTTGCTGTGCCAGGTGATGTTCCACATTTCCCTGCTGTTAGTTCTGAGCTTGTTCATTTACCAGTCTTCTTTCAGGACTCCAGTTTTCCCCACTGGAAAATAAAAACATTCAGAACTTGGGCCTTGAGCAGATGGAAGAACATTCAAATGGCAGAGTCCACAGCAACACCAGCTTCCTGCTGCGTGTCCCAGAAGCTGCTCTGAGCCTTAGGCTGCCCCTGACTAGAGAGGGGCTAAAAATTGTGAGGAAGCCATAATGCATCTCTTGTCTGCCAACCCCTGACTAGCACAAGCCTCACATTTTATCTCCAAATGACAGTACAGGAAGGGTCAAGTTCTCTTTGCTTCCTGGGAAATAAAAAACCAGGGGTTTAGCTATTTACCAACCTTCCCATGGACAATAAGCAAAATTCATGGAAAAAACCCCTGTGCTGGTTTTGCAGAAAGTACAGTGCAAAGGTTACAGCAACAGCCTCGCTCCCCTCATCCAGGCAGGTCCCCGCCCCCCCGAGCTCCCGCCAAGTTACATCAGAACAAACTGGAGCCGCTGGACAACAGCCACTGCTCCTGTGATTGCAGCCATTCCCCTCTGAAGGGTGAAAGCAAAAAGCTGGCATCAGACCCAGGGCTGCAACAGGCATTTCTATCCAGTAAGCAGAAATATCCCTGGACAGTTTTTCAGCTTCAGTGTCTCTTGAAAGCAAAAATTTACACGAAAAATAGTTTTTGGAACTTCTTGTAATCAAATTTAGTAGCCATGTGCAAATGAAATCCTTCCTCTCCTGTGATGTTAATAGAAATATTCCATTCTTCCACAAGACTCAAAATGACACAAGTCATATACAATGATAAACATTATTAAAGTTTATTAACAAAAGCTTTGTACATATCTTTTCATACACGTGGAATTTTACATCTAGTCAAAATAACAGCACATTTCCATCTTACCTTTTGTACAAATTGTTACAGAATATCCACCAGTGGGACGAGTAAGTAAAATAAACCACTGGTTTACTTTTGTAAAGTATCTACAAAAGTGATTTGTGACATTTTTTAAAAATTCCCCAGAACATATAAAAATAAATTATTTTTACTTTTTCAATTAAATCTACTAATTAGAAATATTACAAATCAAAATATCAATGTTTTCTTATGAATTCTTCACAATACAAAACAGATTCACAAAACTTTATTTACAGAAATGAGGTAAGAACTGTGCAATGTTTAACTAAGAAACATATTGCAGAATTAACATGTTCTTCCAAATAAGTACACAGTGGAGGTCTAATTACAGCTGGGTCTTTTCTGCTAATAATTCCCACCTCACTCTTGATTAGTGGTCATTACCCCCATTCAAACTGTCCTTCACCACCCTGCATAGACTCACCACAAGATCAGCAACTGCCGAAGTGTTGTAACACAAGTTCACCCGTTTCAACCACTGGGAAATTTTAGTGGGAAATGGTAACTCACTTTTTTGGTAATTTATTAGTGAAAAGTGACCCAGGTAACAATCTGCCTGAGCTCTCTACAGTGGTATAAACACCTCTAGGAAAGGCAGAACAAGGCTGCTGGTGCAAGACAGAATATTCCCGCTGCTAACAAGGACATGTCTAGTGCATGAGCAGCTGTTTGCAGCCATTTCAACAAAATGGAGGTAGCAACAGGCACTTGGTTTAGGCCAAACACTACACAAACTTCTTCCAGTGTGGCCTTCTCATCTGGTAAGAAAACTTTGTCACTGGAACCAAACCGGTTCCTTTAAAAACCTCAGAACTCTAAACCTACACCAAAATTAATAAACTTTGGATTCCATACCATAATTCTTACTCAAGAAAAACTCCAACTATACAACAATAGGAATTTAAAGGAATAAAAAGTTCAGAAGTCAATTCCCTTATGAGTCAGGTTTCAAAACAGGTGTGTAAAAAAAGAAACGACGAACAGCAAGTCCCAGCTGCCATTAGAAGCTCAGTCTAAAAGGTTCTATTAAAACTGCAGCAGCAGATCAGAGGGGCTGGGGTTGGGCTGGTAAAACTGCTGCTCTAAAACCAAAGCAATGCATCACTGCAGACAGTTTATAGCCTTTAAAACTGTGAGATTAGGACTGAAGAGTCAAGTGTCTGTTCTTCTGTGGTTGAATTTGTACTTAGTACCATCATATTGACAAAATAATTACGATTTGCAGAGTTTTATCTACTTCACAGTCTGAGACATTAAAAAGTACATCCATTTTAGTGCAACAAGAAAGCAAATGAAAGCCTACCAAAAATATCCTTATGAAAATTATTAACCTCTTGCTGTGCAGTAAGAGTTCCTTGTTGCTCTTTTTCAATCTGGAGAAAGGGAACCCGCAGTTTGCAGCCACATGAAGTGCTGTAACAGCAGGACGTGCGGGGCTCAAGTGTCGTTCAAATGTCAACTCTTCTCTGACGCAACTGGTCCAGTTTTATCATTGAGCCTCTGTGTACGAGAAAATACTTCTAAAAATCAGATTATAACATACAGAGCTAAGTAAAATTCAATTCATAAATATGACAAAGCAGTTGAGGTACATTCACTAGAGCCATATAAATAGTAACTTCTGCACTGTAAAAAATAACCCAGTACTGTAGAATAAAAAGTGGGAAAGGAAAGAATAATTAAAGGAGTAGTCCTGTATTGAAGCAACTAATGCTAAGGTCATGACAGCCAGCATTAGAAAACACCAACTCTGCTTCTACTTTCATTCCAACAAGAGTGGCTGTTCCTGGCCATGGGTCTCTCTAGAGCTGCAAGATGGTCAAGAGAAACACTAGGTGACCTCTGCTACATTTGCCCACTGGAGAGGGCTGAAATCTACAGTTCTCCATCAGAACAAATACAATTTCCATCTTGCCCCACCACAATTCTTTCTTTCATATATTGCTACAAAGACATTTCCTGCAAGTATTGAACAGGACTGAGCAAAAATCTCATCTCATTCACTGAGCATTCAGAAATGCCTGAAAACCTGTTTCAACTGCAAATGAAATTAAAACAGTTGAACTCTGGCAAATAGAGAATTTATTAAAAACAGTTCAACAATCCATGCAACCTGTCTCAATTCTAGTCTTAAAAAAATAAAATCAATTTCAAAAGAAATTTTTGTAAGGGTTTTGTTCGAAAGATGCTCTTTCTTGGAATTATTTACAGCTAACTGTTAGCATAAACAAGAACTCTAATGGCGTATTTGTAAAAATGCACTGCACTGTACAGACCTAGTAATGGCCATTAAAAAAAAATCAAAATAAGATCACATAGAATATTTTGCTTGGATGTACACCAAATATAGGGTCTCAATTCCATTCACTACTAATTTTTGGAAAATGATGGGAGATGAGTTTTAAACATACGAGAACAAACTGTGAACATTTCTGAACGAAGGCAAGGCCTGGAGCCAGCCCCTGTGCCAACACGTTTGCTGTGACAGTGACCCAGAGAACGGGGCCTGACTGCAGCGACCGTTCACAGCCACAACTGCCCAAAGCCCAAAGTGACAATGACCCTGCACAACGATGAACAAAACTAAGTGCTTACAATTTTGAATGGAAGGGAGCTGTTTCCAGGAAAAGTTGTCTTGAAAATTAATCATTTATGTGGTTTGTGTCTCACCTCCTTCCTGGAAGTACCACAGAAGCCCAGCCCGAGTCCTCCACCACAGTGCTCCTCAAGTAGCACAAGGATTTGGGAGTGGGGAACAGAGAGGGAACTTATATTTAGCCCAAACTCTCCCCACCTGCTCTTGCAGACAAGCCTCCCTTTCTCCTCTACCACTACCACTTGCTGTCTTCTCCAAGGAATGCTGAAACTTTATGTCTTCCTGCTCTATTCATCCTTAGTTTTTCCAAGTTTCATATGCTCCTTCCTTTATCCTCTCATCTTAATTGTATGACCCTTAGAGAATGAAGCCTATTCTTTGACTTCTTGAGGAAAGAATTCCTGTCTTGGGGACGGAGATTATGGGCAAATACTAAAGATAATGGAACATCTTTGCCAGAAAAATGTGTCTTGTTTCTTTATCTGTCTAGGAAAGGTTTTATTACTCTACGAAGCAGAAGAGCCACTCAGCCTCCCAATGCACAGCCTCATTTTCCCAGGCCAGAACCAAGAGGCACAAAGCCCATTCTGCTAACACAGATTCCACCTTCCCAGCAATGGGCTCCTCACCTCTCAAGTCATCAACTAATCCCCACAGCACCACGGGGCCTGAGGCCTCGCAAGGCAAACTCACCAGTAAGGTGGTAAAAGGAATGACCCACAAAAGAGTGGACACAATGCTGGGGAAGAAGCAGGGTGAGGAGGACTAGGGCTGCAGTTGTAATTACAAGAGGAAGGCAGGGGTCACTGAATTGGTGTCCTGATCCAGGGAAGCAAGAGTGTGCAGCAGACATTTTGGTGTGACTATCAGTTCGCAGAGTTCTGAGCCTCATTTAAGTGCAGCCCAAGGCTCAAGAAAAATAAAATAAAGACAAAAAATCCACCATCTTTGATTTGTGAATACAGGTACATAACCTGCTTCTTATCTTTTAGTTACCTCCTGGAGGTACTGCATTGAAAGTGAGGTGAGAAGTATACTTACTGTCACCTTCTGAGCTGCGTTATCTCCATGAATTGTAAGGAATGGGTTGGCTGCATTAAGTGGTGAGGCCTGTGTGCCTGAAAGTAAGTTGTTTATGGGTATCTGTGCTCCTCCAGTAATCTGCAATTGCTGTACTTCAGACTGATGGTGTTGGTGATGGTGATGTTGTTGCTGTACTAATTGATACAAAAGGGCCTGATGCTGTTCCTTGAGCAATATAAGGAGAGGGAGGAGGAAGAAAAAAAAGATCAATAATTAGTTGCTGAAAAATAGCTCCTCTCTGGGTTTCTGCTTATCCAGCTCTTCAGTCAGTGCAACCCTTACACTAATCCCAGCCAATTTAGGTTACACTAATGAAGTTCCATGAGACTGCGGGAAAGGAAAGAAAGTTCCTGTCAGACTTCCTGAAATCAGTAGCTCAGCAGAAGCTCAGCTAAGCCTGCTGGCTTCATCAGGCCTCTGTTAGAACAAACATACCTGAGAAGACCATGTACTAAAACTACACAATTAACAATACAAATAGTTTAACCAGTTACCTAATGGCCTATATGAATACTGCAAGCAGAGCAAAGACAGCTCACAGGATGATATCCAAAAATCTTTTGCTAGTGTTCTAGTGGAATAGAGCTAGCTCAGAATATTGTTAGAATCCACACATAGTCCCAAACTCTGCTGCCCACAGCTGCTGCTAAGAGAGACAAGCCTCCATGTCCACACAGGACAAAATGGAACTGAAGGCACTAGGGAATGATTCTTCTAGCCATACACAGAGCCCAGTAATATCCTATCATTTCACATGATTATCATCCAAAAAAGGCTGAAGCAACTGAAAGACTAAAATATTATCGAAGTCTTTAACATCAAGTTAAATGCATTACTGTTATTTATATTAAGCTGAGGAGTTTATCCATGCTTTACAATACAATAGAGGAATAAATCATAATTAACTGAAAAACTTACTGATGTGAGTTGCTGGGTACTTAGTAATTGCTGAAATTGCTGGTGCTGTTGATGGAGTAATAGTTGTCTCTGTTGGTCAGAAAGCAATCCTAGTCCCGAGGCACTGTAGGGTTTGACAGGGTAATACTGTGGTTTATATGGAAGTATGGGAACTTTTTACTTCAGCTTTCCATTAAAGAAAAGATGCACACAAACAGACAGACCCTATTTAGCACTTGATTTCATACTGCAAATATTGTCTGACTGTCCAGTTGCAATTCCTGACACCACCCCCAAGTCTCATTTATGCTGAGCAACATCTTGCATGCAACATACGTCTACTCCCTGCACGTTATTTGAAACTCAGATAATAAATACCAATTATAAAGCATTTTTCAAATACTTTATACAGAAAGGCCAGATTTTGTATTACATGACAGCTCTTGCCAACCTTTAACACTTAGTTATCAAGCATTTACTTTGCCTTGGTTTCTTTCTAACTCCCATCTTTTGTGTCATTCAAACCACTCCTATTCCCACACCTTGTCTGTAATTTAGCAAACACCTTCAGCCTTGCAGGGAGCCAAGGGATACTGCCACGGAACGAAGCTGCCTCTGCTTTTGCCAACTACTTCGCTCCCAGTCCCTATTTTCCTGCCTACATAAAATTGTCTGCAAATATTTAGGAAACTGGGCAGGGAATAGATCCAGCTGACACCTAGGCTGTAAATAAAGGGCTTCTTCAGCTACCAGTTTACTGCAAGAGCAACAGCATGAACAAGGGTGTGTCAGAAATAGAAGACCAGGAAGGCAGCTGGATTTACTCTTTCAGTACAGTGTTAGCTTTTACTAGTTTTAAACACCCATTAAAATATTAAGGTGTAGTTTCGTGATAGGTTTATCTTGCTCTTGAAAAATTAAGTATTTCCCTTTCAGCTGTATACTCCTGTCCCCTCCCCTCACAATGGGTCTTGCACCCTGGGCTGCAACCTGTGGGAACCAAACTGAAACTTAAACCAATACAAAACACACTCTGAGGATTCTCTATTAATGTAGATGAGGTCACTGTGAGATGCAGAAGTTCTAGTAAGAAGGTGTGCAAAGGATGACAGGATTGCTTGTTGGGATTGGTAGTAAGGAATTACTCTCTTAAATCAGTCACAAATCCACACCATTAGGCTACAGTCAGGTAGCTCCTCAGGGCATAATATTTATCTTGCATTTTTACAGCAGCCAGCAAACTGTAGCCCAACTCTGCTGTAATTTGACTTTGTATTAACCAGCCAATATGAAAATACCCAAGGCCTCACCATTCTCTCCTACTGGGACAGGGCAAGCCACGTATAAACTTTGTCTCATACTTTGTTGCATGGTCTCAGCACTATGGGACACACCTGGTGGGCTGCACTTAGTATTTCCTAAGGGGAAAGGGAAGCCTATGTCCATGGGAAGTTTATGGGGCTGGATGGAATTCACCCAAAGGTACTGAGGGAGCTGATGGAAATGCTCACAGCGCCACTTTCAACCATTTTCCAGCAGCCCTGGCTGACTGGGATCTCAAGATCCCAGCTGATGACAAGATAGCAAATGTGATGCCTGTCTAGAAGAAGGGTTGGAAGGAGGATCTGGGCATGAGGCTATGTCAGTCTGACCTCGGTGCCAGGGAAGGTCATGGAGCAGATCCTCTTGAGTGCCATGACACGACACGTGCAGGACAACCAGGGGATGAGGCCCAGTCAGCACGGGTTTGTGAAAGGCAGGTCCTGCTTGATCGACCTGATCTCCTGTGACAAGGTGACCTGTTTGGTGGGTGAGGGAAAGGCTGACAATGCATCTACCTGGACTTAGGTAAAGCCTTTCACACGATTTCCTACAGTATTCTGACTAATATTACCATTATTTCCTTCTTCTCTTTTTACCTCACTTTTTCTGTATTCTTCTATACTGGAATGAATCTTCTCTGCTGTTTTTGTTCGTTTGTTTTTTTTTTTTTTCATTCTTTTATCCCATTCTTTCTTTTTTCCCAGATCATGTTTTACCTTTGCACTTCTTTTTTCTGCTGTTGTTCTCCCTTCTCTTTAATCGCTCTGCCTGCCTCTCTTGCTCTGCATTGGCACTTGAAAGAAAATACCCTCAGTCAGCAGCTGAGATCTCAGTGTCCAGAAACAAAACCAAACTGCAGAGGACAAAATGCTGCAGCTCCCAAGCTTCCCAGAAGAGACAGTTCACTGGATTTCACCACAGAGCTTTCTCTAAACCAGATCAGCTTGGAATGTAAATTTAATCCTTTTTAGCTTCTCATTAAAAGACATGATCAGTCTGAAACTCTCCATCCTACAGTCTTCTCTGGTTGCAAGAATGTAAAGAAACAATCCTATCTCTTTCCTCAAATCACTTAATCTCCCAGTTGCTGGCAATCTGTATTAAGCCATCTTTTTTTCCCAGAAAAGGATCAAGTATTTTTCTCTGCCAAATGAATGTGGGTTCTTTTACCTACAACTTGAAACTCTCTCCAACAACAGCATGCAAATCAGTGTTTTCTCACCTCCCTGTGTCCCACAGTTAAAGAGTTCATATGAATAAGGACAATACGCATAAAGAAGTCTTCATATATTGGTGAACACTGCCTATTTTTCACATTAAACTGCTGGAATGGATTCTGAAGCTTGGGATGTTACTGTAACAAGCAACTTACAGGAACATCTGGCAAGTCTTTTAAAATTACAGAACAATACCCTGAAGTTAGAAAGCAGGGCTGAGTTCTCACGTGGCTTTCCAACATGTTGCCAATACTGATTTAAACCACCTCCAAAAACCTTGACCCCCACCACACAATCTAACCAGGGTCAGAGAACTCACATCACCACAGCACCAAACCTTCAGGTCTGCCTGTGCTTGGTACCATTCAACCTTCCCACCAGGGCAGATCAAAGAGCAGGGATACCCTGGGAAATTTAACATTAAAGAAACAGTCAACTAGTTGCCACTGAAGCAGCACTGAACTCAAGCCTGGCAGGTGTCCCATTGAGTTCCAGAACCAGTAATTTCAACCAGTGGAAAGTATTTTTTTCCTTCCTTCAAAATCATCCCAGAGCCTCTTTGCAACTCTGTTCCCATAACAAAACATTTTTTCATATTTTTCACTAAAGCATTTGTAATGGGACCAACAGGAATGAGGAATGCACATGTCATTACCAGAATCATATTAGCACTAACTATAGCATTACTGAACTTTTCCCTTTTCAACACAGAACCAGAAATACCAAAAACTCAGAGAAAATGAGAGTAATTGTGAAACACCTCAAAAGGAAGAGGGCCTGGGAAATAATGTGGATGAGCTCAAATAAAGCAGAGAATTGTGTGAAAAGTGCGCTTTTAAATTTAACACAAACATTAATTTTAAATTAGCATTATTGAGGGAGCAGTGCAGAAAGAGATCATGCCATAATAGAAACAGAGAAGTGGAAGTGCTGACAGACTTGTACAGCATAAGCTTGTTGTTGCAGCAGAAAATAGGGAGTCACTGGGAGTATTCCAGACTCTACTAAAGGTTAGAATGAGAGCTTAAGAACAGGACACTAGCTGCAGTATTTTGCATGAATTGGAGCATTCTACTACTAGGCTACACAATGAAGAGTTACAGCAGTTAAGATGGATATTAAAAAAGAAACAAAAGAACTTCTGCAATACAAAGAGTCAGAAGCAAATCATCTGTGTATAAACAAAATCATTTGAGAAAACAGTGGCATGAGTGGTATTTAGTGTAACTGATACAGTCTGGCGGTACCTGAAAGCAGAAAGCATTAAGCAACTGGTTAATATGATTGATCTTGTCTAGTATTTCTCACTCACACACTTTTGGGGAGAGTAACGCAAAATTTTTGTGTTTTTTGCAAACTGCTGATACTCAAGAAAGAAAACTTTTCATTAACAGAATAGTCTTTTGTTTAACCTATGAAATCTCGCATTCACATATGATATAAACTATGAAAAATACAGGCTCCTCAGCAAAAACATAATGACGCATGCAAACAACAGGATACACTTGAAAGTATCAGATTTTATGAGCCTACTGAAGCAATACCACACAATAATACAGTACACGAATATTCAGGAGCTGCCAAACCAACAGCAAGCAAAGAAACTGGAAAAGGAAGCTGGGAAATTAGGGATCCCTTGCATTATTCCAATCACGTATGTCTTTTTTTGATGGATAATCCACCATAATCTCCAAAAATAAACTCTACTTACAGACAAGTAATCCACTCCCTATTTACAGGCACTTCTTTCTACGGAGAACTGTAGTTCTCCTTCTTAAGTGAAGGACAGGACAAGGGGTGTGGGGAAGGGGAACGATGAGAAAGAGTTGGCCCAGGCTCTGCTCTATCCCAAAATACTTCCAGACCAAGAAGTCCATTCCTCCTCCTGGAAAGCAGCTGTCTCCTTTTGTTACCCATTTGCCTTGCAGCTCAAGCAGCAGCAGTTAATGCTACTGAGGGTACCTGGCTTTGGTGAAGGGCTGTTAGGAATATTCACAAATGAATCTTTTATGCATTTAGAAATCCTTAGGAACACTACTGGAAAAACTAATTTTGTTGGGTTTGGAGTCAGTGCAGGCAACTGAAAACACCATGCAACTGTATTACAGCTCTGGTTAGTTATGCCTGTTACGTCTTCAATTACATGACCATATACCCTTCTCCTCCTTCTCCCCCTCCCCCCTTCTTACTACAACAAATGGTAGCTTTTCCAGCACTCCTTTAATCCTGGAAGAACAATTGGCAGGACAAAGAATATTGTTTTCTGAACTAAAAAAAGGAGCTGAAGCACATTTGCATAATTACATTTGTTTGGGAATGTGACTTGATTAAAAAACAGGAATCCACTAGGATTCCCAAAAGCTCTAGAGAAAACATCTTTTCTTTAACTTGACTATCTGTGCTTCCATTAAATGCCTCCTCGCTTTCATTCACAGACCAGGAGCAGAACTTACTTTGACAATTACAGGCTAAGGAAGAAACAGTATATTTGGAGTAAGACAAAAAACCCAGCTAGCCTGAAGAACAGCAGGCACTATGAGGAGAAACATAAAATCAGCAAATTCTTACCTGTTGTTTAGCGTGGTTGGCAGAGGATGCGTTGCGTTGGGTGGCACGGTTGCATGAGTGAGAGAAGGGTTCTGTGATATTGTTGCTGGGGTCTGAATTACCCCATTTAAAGCCCCTACAATTCCATTGATTGCCAGCTGGCTGGCTGGCAGTGCTCCAATTATTCCACCCACAGCCGGCACTGCAGGAATGGTGGAGGTTACAGTCTGCATACCACTAGCCAGTGCCCCCACTGTCACACCATTGACCTGCTGAACTCCGGGGACTCCCGAGCCTTGCTGGGCCGGACTCTGCCCAGCAGGTGGTGGAGTGGAAAGCGCTGATGAACTGCTGGTGCTTTGTCCGCTGGAGGTTATCTCCTGGTGTCAAAACAAACAACAAAGCCCCCTCAGCTGCATAAAATTTCACCTAACACCACAATGCAAGGAGTGGGATGAGTTAACTTGTAACAAGTTTATGTTTAAAAGAAAGAAATAAAAATTACCTGATTTAATACAGGAAGAGAATTGTCCGGTAAAAAACTGTTTCCCAGATGAGGGCTTTTACTGCTGTTCAAGGAATCAGTGCTAGGGGCTAAAGTAATTATTTCAAAAAACACACAGTGGTTAAATTTCTGTAACATGCAAAAAGATTCAGAATAATTATTTCAAAATTATGACAAAGCTAAACATAGAAAATGTAAAGTCAACTTTAAAATCATTGCTGAATAGTAAAATATTAACTAAGTAATTAGTGAATCAATAGATTCAAACAGATGTGCTCCAAACTGAAGTAAAAGAGAAACTGCACTGAAAAAAGTAGTAATGGTTCAGAAAAATAAACCAATTGATGTTTAAATATTTAACACATCAGCAAATACCTGGTCTATATTCATCCTACGTTTATATTCATCTCCCATCAATGGCATGTGTGGATGAAATAGGTATTTAATATAAATACATGTTCAAATTACTTTGACACTTTAATAATCCCCTCTACTTACGTGCTTGTACTGGAAAGGCATGTACTTGATGGGAAGGGCTGGGATTTGAAGTTATTGTTGGAAAGGGCACCGAAAGCTGTGCATTGAGAAGCTGAAGTCGCTCCTTCTTTGCGGTCAGATTCTTAATCTGTTCTTCCAACCGCCTATTTTCAACTTGAAGTTGGTGTAATGATTTAAGCATTCCTAAAACTAAGACAAAAATGCACACGTTGTATTGCACAGCCACATTCAATGAACGAGTAACACCTTCATTCAGTTTTAATTTCTGCATTACATTAAGACTAGCATATATGTAAAAATACAAAATTATTACAGATGTCTGAATTTTAGTGGAGAGATTTAAGATCAATTTTGTGTAATTTAAAGCTCAGAGAAAAGTTTACAGTGTGTTGTGATAGTAATTTTGGAATACCTCTACACCCTGGCTTAAATACTGATAAAGTAGCATCATTAAGGCCAGCATACATTTTAAGCAAACAACAGTACATGATAACTTAGCCCCAGAACAGAATATAAAAGTAATAGTATTCTAGTAGCACAGGATAGTTGGGATAAATCCAGTTCAGCTGCAGTATTAGGAACGGTAAACCTTATGAAACAGAGAAGTTTGACAAGAATACGCTCAACTAACAGCACAGGCAACCAACAACATTTATATAAACACAACCAAGTTTATGAAAAGGGTTTTTTTCTGATTTAATTCCTTGTACAGTGAATCATAAACCTACAGAAACAATGAGAAACAGAAGAAGTCCTCCAACGTGAAGTTGTCCCAGCGCACCTTGGCAGGAGCTGCGAGCAGCGATCTCGGAATCCCCCAGCAGGGAGCACTCTGTGAGCACCGCACTTACCCCCCGCGTTTTGCATAACGAGGGCATCACCTTCTCTACTGACCTGATTTTTACCAAGCACAGTTTTCTCAAACTCCCATTTGGTTTCAAAACCTGGATTTCCCAACCAGTACTGGAGTGTGACTGTAAAGCCACAGGGATAGCCTCCTTTTATTTCTTGCCCTTTTTTTTTTTTAAAAAAACTTCTAAATTGTATTTGTTTAACATGACCTCTGGGCCTACTACAGACATAAGTCTACTGGTATAGGCACATCTGGTCATTTCCCAAGGATTTAGCTTTTATCCCTCCTCTTCAAGCACATACAAAGGAACCCTCAGTGAGCTCAAATGAGATGCAATAAGACTTAGCTAAACCTGTCCTCCAGCTATCATGTTTAAAGGATTATCCCTGCATGAATTTCCTCACAATTAGCATTTTTGTCAGGATACCATTCATAAAAATACTAACTAGATACCTCTTTACACTACCAATGAGAAAAATAATGCGTTCAATAAAATATAACATGAACCACAACCTGGAATAAAATAAATTTTTTAACATATTCACTGATTGCCTTTGATACTGATACATTGTTGAATATGGAGATCCATGTGATCTACTGATCACTCATGCTTTTAACATATTCATTCTTGGACTATTCCACTCTATTAAACATAACTTGAGAAAATAATAATTTGCTTGCTTTAGGAATTCACAAGAAAGGCAGAACATAATATAGACACGAAAGCCCAGTAGGACACCTGACTAACATTTGTAAATATTTTCTTTTCAAACAGCAACAAAAGTAGGCAATTCAGATTTAAAAATAAAAAATAGAACAATAAAAAATATTAGGCCAATCTATATCATACGATATAAAGAAAAATGGGGAACTGTACTACATATTTACAGCAGTGGATCTAAGAGTTCAGAATTCTTTTCCAAACTCTGCAACTGGACCTGCAAGTTACTTCCTCTTGCATGACACAATTTCCCCATCTATAGAAATGTAGATAATCACAGAGAAGTCTTTTGTAATCTACTGATGCCATGCGCTGCACTAAGAACTATGCTACAACTGTACACTACAGTTACATTTCAATTCACAGCAGAAAATAAATTTTATTCAAATTCTTGGACAAGCACAGAACAGCAGTTCCGAGTAACAGTTGGCAAAAGTCATAATAAAGGGACTGTGAGTACTTACTGTCACTGGGGGTGCCTTGCTCTAATAAAAATTGTTGTCCTTCACTCCATTGCCTCTCGAGAAGCTGTTCTATGCTGGCTGCTACTGGGGGCAAATTTTCCCCACAACCGTTCCCTGATTGATCATAGCGAATCTGCAAGCTGCTCACAGGGGATCTGTTGAAAATATTGCAATTTATTATTTAAAGAAAAGGATGAAAGGAAATGTATTAGGAAAAGGCTGTTGAAATTTCTTAT
Source organism: Edolisoma coerulescens (assembly GCA_013397115.1). Lineage (NCBI taxonomy): Eukaryota > Metazoa > Chordata > Aves > Passeriformes > Campephagidae > Edolisoma > Edolisoma coerulescens. Next base: position 241,451 of record VWZW01006298.1, read on the forward strand.
CTTATATCAGCTCTTAGCACCTACATATCTTATGCTTCCAAGACTAAGTTAATTCATCAAAATCACTAAGAACTCCTGGTTCTCACTGCCAGGGCTTTAATAAAAGAAAGACATATTATTACAGTGTGAGAATTTATACTGAGAAAGCACATCACCTCTTCTTGCATACAGACTAACAAGATAGTAACTGACAAATAGCATTGAATTAAATTATACAACACACAGTTCTACTGCATGAAACTATTATATATGGATACACAGGGCATTGACTTTGGGGGCAAAAAAAACCAACCCACACCAAACTTTAAACCTTTCCCTGAGAAAACTGTGAAAAATAAAACCAATTTCTTAAAATCATCACACAGAAAGGCCATATATAATTCCACTGACTAACTTGTTCTTAAAAGAGTCATGTGAACCTGGACTTTAGAGGGACTACGCAAAAATATTATTTCACAAGGGATGCAATGAAAGTTCGAAATTTTCCTCTACCTGTTCTGTGAACACTTAATATACCTCCTTTTTTACTCATGATCACACACAGTTCAAAGAATAATCCCCTTGCCACATGTCTTTTCTCATTCAGGAGAAAATTAAATATTCAGCACACAGCCACTGAGAAAGCTGGCTACCTCTCTCAGGCCCTAGGAGAAGGCTTCTTTTGCATTGGATGGGGCACAATTTAACTTGTGAGCAAAGCCAGATGTTCGATGTACTTCTGACTCAAGTTTCTGGTCTCATGAATGCATGGTCCCATTCCTCCTACAGGACCAACACCAAAGCCCACTAAAAGCTGGTTCCTGGTTTTGTTGTTGGTTGTTTGGGAGGGGTTTAATCAATTCCAGTGAGCTCAGATTCTCAGATATTAGTTATTCCTGTAAGCAACTGGTGCCATCATAGGATCACAGCCGTCCTGTTCCACCCATAGTGCAGACTTACCAACAAGACCACTACAATCCTAGTACAGGACAACACAGAGGGCTCAGGAAATCAGTGTGTTAATTATGATTACCGTAATAAGCCGTGGTCACAGCACATTAGCTACCTAATGACTGTCGAGCATTTTGTAGGCACCAGAGCAAAGCGATTTTTATGAGAAAAGGTTTTAAGTAGGTGACTTAAGAGCTCTGTTAAGTATTTATAAATAAGCTCCTTTTTTGCATACAGGAAGAAAGGAAAGCACTTGTTAAAACAAAAAGGCCTGATGAATGGGTAACCAAGGTAGTGTTTTTTGACAAGAGATGACAACTCAACAGCATGTAACAGTTCAGCACAGAGACAGCAAAAGCAGTCTTAAAACGGACTGTTTACATGATGTGCTAAAGCAGTAAGAAGGAAAGTTTATGCAGAAACATTCTACATAGAGGTACTACACTTACACTTCACACAAACAACCCACTTCAAAAACAAAACAAAACAAAACCAGAAAACAAATACATAAAACCACTGAATAACTCCCCCAGAAACTTCTCTCTGTCTGCATGTTCCTGAGCAGCATATAATGCTACCTTAACAGATTGTGCCATTTGAATTATAAATCACCAACAAAATTCTTGTTGGGCTTTGGACTGCTTCCTATCAATTTCGAAAAGGTAGAAACAATGCAGTACATGATGTACAACCTCTGCAATCCTTCACTGGAAGCCTGTTACACAAGAAGGATAAAAAAAAATAAAATCTAGATTTCTGTGTATTGCAACATTACTCAATCTCTCCTCTTCCAACTGAACCCCTAGCTCATCCTTTAGACAGGATATGGTTCCTGCATGCTACAGTTGAATCCTTATTCCAAATAGTATTTGATCAGTTTCCAACAGAATTATAAATGTGCTGTATGTGCTGGTCCAATCCTGCCACGGAGATGGAATCCTGTTTCACACCTTGCCTGCTTTCACAACTTTTTTTTGTTTAAGTTTGGGGTACAGTTACTCATACTACAGAGCATTAATTAGAAGCAATACTGCATTTAGATATAAGCACACGTACAGATTTCACTGCAGGTATTACATAACACATTTTTAAATCTAAGGTTAAGTATGGGGTAAAAAACAGTTTAAGTGCTACCTTGGGAAAAGCAGCAATTCCTTTGCAAAATGGAAACAGCTCACATATACGAGGTATATTTATATTTCTCATATATATATTAAAAGTTAAAATACGACAGCTTAAACATCAAACGCTGTGGTTATATTGGGGTACAAAGATACAACAATATGAATTGGAAATGACCATACAAGCTCATGAGTCACATATGTCTTCTCCGAAGAGCTGCAATCAGCTGCATCATCAACAGCAAACAAATGTTCTGCAAGTGTTTTTATTTTAAGCAACTCGCTGAAAATCACATGGTTCTTTCGGAGAACTGTGTTATTTATGTATCTCATAAGCTTCAAAGGGAACAGAGTCAGAACTTGCAGCTAAATAATTTTAATAGATAAAGCAGGTAACATTCGGAGTTGCAAAGTTTCCAGATAGCAAGTAAGTTAGCTTTTTATTCACTATAAACCATATTTTAAGTAACCAGAGTTACTTATTTATTGAAGTGAGGAAGGTGGGGAGTTACCTACACATTTTAGAAACCTTGGCATATGTGTAATCTTTTTTGTCGCACAAACCAGGGGTGAAATTTGCTGATGACTGAACTTAATTGAATGAGTAGGTTTTCTAAATTTTTTCCATGCTAGGTATTTCAGACTAAGTTTTTCCATCTTTCAGTTCTGTTACTACAGCAGCAATTTCTCCCCCTTGCTTTCTCTCACACCACCTCCACCTCCCCCCCTTTTTGGGTTGTTTTTGAACAACCCTACTGCCAAGCAAAATCTCTCTCCTCTTTGCAAAGTGCTACAGCATCTATATGCTGCAGAAAGCTTTTCAATTGTGGATTGAGGTGGCCTTTGTATCATCCAGTTCTCCTTCAGCATCCCCATCAAAACCAGCTGGTATTTTACCATGCTGCAAGTGCTGGACTGTATACACCCCGAACATACACACTTTGTAGAAGCATCATATTTAAGTTTACCTTCCCAAGTATTCGACCAAAAGACAGACTGAACACAACTATGACCTGTGCAAATCATGCAAAGACCTGGTCTTTGCACATTAACTAAGAAGGCATTAAAACTCATAATTACCACAACATCTATGCATAAGAGGACTACTTAATATATAATCAAAAGTTCTGGAATTACCTAATTGCTGAGTATTTCCCTTTGCAAAATTCTCTGACTTCCTTGTCTGTACAGATCAATTAATATGCTAATGTAAGTATACATATTTATACTAAGAATACCATTGAAACTAATCTGTAAATTCTCTATTTATTATTTTAGAAGCAACACATACTGGAAAACTTGAAAACAAGTTCATGACTAAGTAATAACACCTAAGTATTATAATGGATGATCTCATCCCATCCAGCAAGATGTCCTTTGATTAATTAAGGAATATAATACAAAATCAACAACACCAGGCATGTACATTAAATTATCTAATTTGGAGATATTTGTTATAAATTACCATAATAAACACATGCTATAGCGATAAAATTCATTATTATAATGCTATTTCTGTGTAACTAGCATTTTTTAGCATTTTATCCTAAAATCTTTTTTTCAGATAAATCTTTTTCATGGTTAGTCCCCAAGTAAAAAACACAGTAATATCACCAAAAAATCTAACTCATATTGGATTCAGTATAGAAAATAAAGCCCTTTAAAACAAAGATTCGCTTAAAATATACAGAAAATATTACTGAAATATTTAAAACACAATATTGAAATTTTAACAGCAAATATTTTAAAACAAAATAATATTACACAGTTTCAGCAGAATTCTTATCTCAAACTTTTCTAGCAGATGTGAATTGCAGCAGAACAAAAAAATACTTCTTTTTTTCTACAGAGAATTATTACAAATTTTGAAGTTGTGAGGGAAAAGGAAGAAAATATTTGCTTGGAATTTTTACTGATATTTAATGTTTCACACCATTTTATTCTTGTGATCATTGTTAAGTATATAGGATTTTGGAATTTTTGCAAATATTACTAAACTAGGATTGTGGTAACAAATCTGAGGAGGTAAGTGGTACATATGGGTTAAATAATAGATAAATCCCTCTAAAGCAAGACTCCATTTCTAAAGTAAGGGAGTAAACTAACTTACCTACAAACCTTAATTTGTAAACCTAATTTCAGTTGATACAAAAGTACATTTCAGCACAATTTTAGCTATCTGGATGTATTAGGGGTTTTTTTAGAGGGATATATCGATATAAAAATACATGTATTTATACATGTGTGTTTATCTTTTTATATATATGGGCTTTTAAAACACTTTGGTATTACTGGTAAAAAGACAGTGACATTTGCAAATCTTAAAACATTTCCTCTGCCTGCACTCACCAATGTAAATAACGCTTACCGTGGTGAGAGGCTTCCTCTGGGTGATCCTCCTCTGCCAGCAAGGCTTCGGCTGTTATCTCCGAGATCTTGATCTGCAGTGTAAATATTTCACAGCTGATAAATCGCCTTTTCTTAGATAAGAGTTTTAATATCTGATGTGGCTATTTTAAAAATACCTTCAATCTCAACTTCTATCTGTAGTTACTGCTGAAGAGTGAATAAGTAACTAGTTTAAGATTGCTGAACTGTAGCATGTAAGGTGTTGTCCTTACACATTTCTGAGGCTGTACCAGGCCATGGATTATGTTCACTTCTTTCATTCCTTTCAGTTTTACAGCACAGAAGCGTGGTTTGCATTTGCAGTACCCTCCCCTCAGCCACTTTTAATTTGTACGGTGAAAGTAATGAATCACAGCTGTGGACAGCTAATCTGTATGCTTATCACAGCAAATCCTGATGCTCTGTATTTTTTTAACACTTTGTATCCCAAAACAACTCATAAAATATATAACGTATTAAACTTACTGCTGCCATCTAACAAGCACACATTATTCTGCAAATTTACTGAAAACTTTATGAAAGCGTATAATTCACTAATTCCTATTTATAAGCAAAGCATAGGAAAGCCCCTTGCTAAAAAGGTAGTAAAACAAACAAAAAAGGCCTCATTAAATATACGAAAACGTTTTGCTTGGAAGGACTCAAAAGGGTTATTTTCCCTATGGCCTCTCAATAAAATAACCCTATCTGCCCCCTTCAAGGTTGCCCTCCCCCTATTCTGAGTCAAGCGACCTCCGACCCCTTGGAGGGCAAAGACATGACTGATCCATTCTTGGTAAACTGCTAAACTCATTCCCTTCCCCCAAACAGGCATGACTACTACGACATGTCAACAAATCCTTACGGAGGGAATGAAACAAAGCAAAGCCAGCGGCTCATTAAAACCGCAGCGGAGAGCCCGCGGTACCAAATGCCAATCGGTAAATATTCACAAGATTATTAAATGCTGCACAAGTTCTCTAACGGGATCTCTTTCACACGAACTTGTATGTAATGCAATTTCATGAATTATGCAAATAAAGGTTTCAACTATTCACGACAAAACCCAGAGCTGTGTCACTCCGGTTGCAAAGAGCTGGGAACTGAGCGCATCAATCACAGGAGTCACAAGAGACACTGGTGCATTCCTGCCTGCTGATGGCTCTGCTTAAACATTTACATTTCACACACCGAGGGAAAAAAAAGGGGGAAGAAAACCCGCGCTGTTCCACAGAACAACTGAGAATTTACTTCCAACACAGAACAACTTTGTACAGCCATTTAATAACCAAAAGTTGAGCAGAAATCAGAAACACAATTTAACAACCTTTTTAAAAACAAGGAGTTCTGTGAAGCTGCACATTTGCACCGGCAGAGGAAGCTTACCTGCTTGGCTGTTTTCAGATTGAGCTATAAGTGCTGCCATGGCTGAATTTGGATTCAGCCTATTGCCGTACATGTGGGATGGAGGCAGACTGAGAGAAGATCCAGGTAGGGTGTTTGCCTGCAAGAAACCAATTAAAACTTGAATCCTTTTTTTAAAACAGGGAGAAATGCTAAATGTATTTCAAAGAAGCACATTCTTCTTATTGCACGTTTATTATATTTGTATGTTGAATGCTTTTTAAAACAATGTATTTAAAAGAAAAAATGTTTTCCATTTGTAAGTACGGAAATAGAATTGCAGTACTTTGAAAAACAGATCAGGTTTTAAAGCGTGTTGTACTTGTGGTTGGCAAGATCTTTTAATTAAAGAAAACCCTTCTAATAAAAAAGTACTGTAGCAAATATTAGAAATACCTAAAGTGCATTTTAAAACAACCACAGTTTGCAGAACAGGCAGACTTCCTTGTGATCCTGAAGTATGCGCTCAATGCTAGGACTTAGTAGCATGGCGACCATGTGGTTATCCTACTAATTATTTAATCTTATTAAACCATTTACAAAATAAGGGCAGGTAGACAACAGATGTCTCACAAATGCTTGGGTTCCTTACATCACAAGCCGGCTGTGGAGGTCAAAAGGTCCAACTTTCAGCTCTATAGTTTAACTACACAGAGCCATATTTCCTTTGCTCGACTCCATCATTAGTAAAACGTGCACAGTATTTTGTTACTTCCTATTTTGATAGACTTGGAAGCCTGGTGTTTTTTTGTTTTGTTTTGTTTTTATTTTAAAGAATGCAAACAGCCATTACAAGTATGTTTTCTATACAATAGGGGGCTCCGGGAACCACAGCTTTGCCCTGACCCCATATAAGGAACTGTATTTTTGGCAGTTGGCCAGCTCTACTTATTGAAGAGCTCCCAAAGTTTGTGTTCATTCATGTTGCTAACCACAATTCTGAAGGTCTCTGCTGGGACTTGTGCCAAACAAGCGAAAATGAACCCTTAAACAGATGAAGCTAAGGAGGCTGGCCAAAATCTTGCATAATCCAATGCAATAAAAATACCTTCTTCCTTGGCTGCTTATGCTTTTTCCCTTTCGAAGAAAAAAAGATTTGTGTCAAATGCTAAGTTGCAGAGACAGGCAATCAAAGAAATAAAGGCACGGCTGCTTATTTTAAAAGCATTTTTCTACCTGATAAAAAAATTATTTCAGAACAAAGAAAAGATTTCAAGGGGGGGTGGGGGTGGAATCAAAGATACACAAACCTGTGTGATCACTGGTTTTAAAATTAATCTAAGAAAACGTAAACAACTTTTACAAATGAAACTTTTTTTGAAAAATGAAAAAAGAAGGTGAACAGTAAGGAACTCAATTTGTGGGACATTTTGACAGGCATAACTGCACACAAGAGACAGGGGAAACATACTGGTTATTACAGAAAAATATTACAGAGTATAAACTACGTCTCTGGAAAGAATCACACACTACCATTAATTTTTGGCTTTCTGCCAACATATTAAACTTGATGAATGGACTTTTATGAATTCACACAACTGTTTTCAATGATGCTTTATTTACTACATACTGGTGAGAAATTGTGCCTTACATTCTTCTACTGTCACAAAGTTAGAAAAAGCCACAAGTAATTGCTTACAATGATCAGGGGTTTATTCACTTTTCAGTTTATAGGTATGTGCAAGATTGCTAGATATGGAACCACAGTGTTGCTTCAAATCTGGCTGTTACTTCTGGTTGTTTGTTGGGGTTTTTTTAAGAATTGCATATCTTTAGTAGAATTAATCTGAATTATTTCTAACTCTTAAAAATAATGCAGGCATTTCCACCTCCCCAGGTACAACATCTTCCAGAAATACAATACATATTAGTACTGTGACACTGACTGATGAAGGCAGCAATACTGCACAGCTCCTGCTCTTTTCCTTAAAAAATGCCTATAGGGCAGTTCCAACTCGACCATTATTGTTCCAAGCAACCTTCAGCTCTTTTCTCCTCAAAACCAAACAAACTTCTGTCAAATCCTTTCACTGATAAAACCTGACAGAATGGAGTATTAAGAGATTCAACCAGTATTATCCTTCAACCATACCTTAAAGACCAGACCAGCAAAATAAAAGTTGGTA
>VWZW01006302.1:1611-73070 GCA_013397115.1 Edolisoma coerulescens
GACGGGGGACTGAGGCAAAAACCATGCAGCTCAGTTTAAATGCTGGATCCATAAAGGGGGCTCCATCAAACCTGGATTTAAAACCCAACAGTTATCCTTCAGCCCTGAACTGAGAGCTGAAGAGTGACTTCCTTTTGTACCATGCTTAAAATCCCAAAGCCTTTTCAGAAACATAGATACACCCTGATAATTTTTTTAAAACGTAAATTTTGAAGCCAGGCAAGAGATCAGCCCAAAATACTCCATGAATGTGCCTTGTTTGACAAGACATTTTGACAAATACATTAATTGAACCACATGGATAACAGCTGAGTAAGGTAATTGCAGTGGTTGACCTAAGGCCTGGTCCACATACACCTGCACTCTACTCAGCCCTGGTGAGGTGCATCTGGAGGGCTGTGACCAGGTCCGGGCCCATCAGTCCAAGAGAGACATGGAGCTTCTGGAGCAAGTCCACAAAGAGCCACAAATATGATTAGGGGACTGGAGCATCTCTCTCATGAGGAAAGGCTTGAGGGAGCTGGGCCTGTTCAGCCTTGAGAAGAGACAACTGAGAGGGGATGATCAATACATTGGTTAACTCAGTTCAGAAATTATTTCGATTAAACCTTTGTATATTTGCTGCCAAGGGATCTCACCAAAACTTTCAGAATCCTTATATTTTGCTATTTTCCTACTCTGTAGTAATGTAGAATACTAACGAGATATCCTGAAAGGAGATCCAGGAATTACAATATTTAGAGTTTTCTGAATTTACCCAAAGTTCAAGACTCCTTTGTCTGAAACTATTGCTGGGTATTTCAGAGGGAGTTTGTAAATAAAAGGAGAAAGGTGTCCCTGAACAGCGTAAGAATAGGATAGAAAGCTACCACTGCAAACCAGAATTTGGTACTTGAGAAAGGAATGAGTGAAATGTAAATGATTTTATTTGCATTTCTAAGCACTCAGAGCTAAGTGTTCAGGGGTTTTCAGGGAAAGGATCCATCTTGCCTTGCACTCAGGTTAAAGTCAGATGGCCCTTTTCAAGTATGGAGGAAAAGGGGGATTTCTTACACCTCAAAAGGGTCTCCTGTGTTCTGTGGGAAGAAGCCTGGCACCAGACCCCAGCCTCAAAGACCAACTCTGTTGAACAGTCGATTTTACAGCGATCGCATAAGAACTTCATTTTCCTCCCCTTCAGACACACAGCAGAACGAGCCGTACAGCTGCCGTAGGGCACAGCCTGATGATTTCTTCTTTGTCAGCAGCACCAGTACCAATAGTTCTTACTCTGCTGTGCATCTCTCTTCCTGAGCTACTCCCTGCACTGTGCCAGCACAGCTATTTGTGCAGCTATGTAATGGAAGGGATCAAAGAACTGGTCCACCTAGGAGTTTTCCTAGGTGTTTTAGCCAGATGAAATCCCCAAATATTTTGGCAGACACGATACAGGAGGAACACAAGAGCACGGGAAATCACAGAAGCTGAAGCTTAGCTGAGGGACAGTAACTTGTTAGGATATGCCCACTTAGTCACCTGCATTAACCTGTCCACTCCTTTAATCTGCTCAAGCAAACAGAGACAAATTGGACTCAGCCTACATGGAAGAAACCAGAGTTCATGAATGACTTGAAAACTAATTACAAGTCTCTAGGTCTTAGCAGAGAAAGGAAAAAGACAAAAAGAGAAATGGAGTCCTATAGTTACACAACACACAATTACAAAGTTCCTCAGCCAAAGAGCTCACTGTGAAGATGCAGAAACAGCAAGCACCAGCAAGCAAAACTGAAGGTGGTGGTGGGTCAGCACACTACTGCCTGGAGGTTTCTCACCCAGTAAATCAGAAGTCAATCCAGCAAAGTAATGCTGTTATAGTGGTGTGAAGTGAAGAAGAAGACAGACTATGATTCATCACTGCCCTACATATCATATAAGTTTGTACAGCTCTGCAAAATGTATGTAAAACACTTTCAAATCACAACTATTTCCTTTTCATTTTGTCCCGATAATACAGTACACTAAAGCAGTGAGGAATGTGTTTCTGGGCACAAATCTATGATGCACAAATGTTTTTGCTAAACAAACACACAAAAGCACGACAGCAACAATCTTTCATTTCCTCAGTAAGTTTTAGGGTGTTTTAGTGCCAGAAAAGCAAAGTGAAAAATAACAAAAGGGCCAGAACACCTGACTAGCACAGAGCAGCATCTGGTTCCTATCTTATATATCCTAATATTAGATGGTGTGTAATACCCATCACAACAGAAGTTAAAATCTCTTCCAAAATGTATACAAATAGCACATTACATCTGATGCATATTTAACATGAACATGCACCTCCTACCATCCTGGAGAAAGGTTTGCTAAGATTTCTCTGCCTAGAATGAGTTCAAATACAGGAGTAAGAACAAGGGTCACCATCTTGGCAAAGCTGGCTCTGGGTTACACTTTTTTGATCTTAGCACTGAAGTCAAAAATCCAGCTTATGCACGAACATTTCTCAGTATTTGGCTACATGCAGTTGTTTCACTCCAGATAAATGGTTAGAGCATCATACTGTACACATTCCCACTTGCCACCTAGTCCTCCATTTCTGTACTGAGAAGCTCACAGTAAAGGGTCAGGATCTGTCTGGTATGGTTACAACAGTAATTACAACTTGGTACTTTTTTTTTTGATGCTTAAATCCCAAATAATTCTGGTTCTTCTTATGGGTTACTTACTTGTTGGTTAAGTTACCCTATAGTTGGTTGAAAACTCAGAGGAACCTTCATGCCATTCCAATTTTAAATAATCTCTTACCGCTTCATTGAAGTCCTGGAATCTTGCAAAACCTCTGGTGATGAATACACTTTTACATTCCAGATCTCCTTTAGCCAGGAAATTGCACAGAGACAGCTAAGAGCGCTCAGTGCTTTGGTGAGCAGTCAGCAAGCCGGGGAATACTAGGGAAGCCACAAATGACTGTTTGATTCTGGAAGCCTTGTGTATCTCTGGAAGTCATAAAATACAGATGGGCAATGGCTTAACAGTGAGGTCAGTCTTTGATTCATTAGCTAACAGCTGAATTTAAGCACATATATCTGAGTTTTGAGGCATGCTGCTAATTCAAGATTAAAAGCAAGGGGGGAGTTTTATCCTGCCCTGTGAGTTTCTTTGGGGCTGTACAGAATCCTGGCTTTGGCTTAGATTTTGTATGTTCTCTCAATGATCTAAATAGTTTCTTTTCGGAAAAATATTACTAGGCACTGGTAATCTTAGGTGAAAAACATATTTAAATGCCGTAACCTCTTTTTTGTGGCTGGAAGCTTCAAACACATTGGGTCAGTTACCGAAGCTATAAGAATTCACACCACAGGCTGACCATTTGTGTGTAAATCCTACATTGTGCAAGAATCTGTGGAGACGAGTGCCATAACAGAAGAGCCTGTTTTCAGATATTAAAAACAGTACTGACTGCTCCAAAAACAGGAATTAGGTTCAGAATTTCGTCTTTCAATCTCCCAACTGCAGTCATAGCTACAGTTCCCTACCTCAAACTTCCCTCTGCCTGCAGTCCAAAAACCCCTCTGCCTGCAGTCCAAAACCCCCTATCCCTGCCTGCCCCTATTCTTCTCCAGCTGTTTCAAGAAACATCTACTCATTCCTACTTCCTCTCCTTTCCCCTTCCTTCCACCTCCCAGCCTTATTTAATCATTCTCCTCACTTTGAAAGTCCCTTTCCTCCCTGATCCCACGAGCCAACCTAAGGCAAGGATGTGAATATGGTCTAGACACTCTTTTAGGGATCCATGTCCCATCTTGACTGGAAATTATCATAGGGTGGTTAGGGTGGGAAGGGACCTCAAAGACCATCTCATTCCAACTCCCCTGCCATGGGCAGGGACACCTTCCAATAGACCAGGTTGCTCAAAGCCCCATCCAAACTGGCCTCAAAAACTTCCAAGGGATGGGGCATCCACAGCTTCTCTGGGCATCCCATTCCAGTGCTTCACCACTTTTGTAGTGAAGAATCATGGCAGCAGCTCTGCTTTAAAAAACACAGGCAGCAGCAGACAAAGAATGAGGCACCCAGGGAGAGCAAGAGGGGCACTGCTGAGAGGGAGGGGAGGGAAGGGGGAGGTGGTAAATACTGCTCATTCACTTGGGCCTTTGGAGCATGAAGGAATTACTGCCAGTGAAGGAAGTGTGGAAAGTAGAATAGTAATGGCAGGCAAACATCTCAAGTATGTGAGAGTCTGTCTCCCAAGTGACAAAATACCTGCAGAAATCACAGAAAAATCCGTGGTTGCTGGCTCTTGTTCAGCCACCAGTACGAGGTCCTGGCCTGTGTTATTGTGTGGCACAGCCTTCTTAGAACTGTTTGGGTGACTGTCCTGGCCTCAGGTGTGAACTGGTTCTCTGCACTGTCCCAGAACCATGACTCTAATTTTCTCTCCTCCATATAAAGAAATCAGAAAAAAATAACTCAATACTGCCCACAATGTAAATTTGCTACCTAGAACAGGTTTCCCAACAGACAAGTCTATGACAGGTTTTCCTTCCAGGATTCAGCTTACAGAGTTACAATGGTTTTATAACAGACACTCAGAATCACTTTTCCATTCATTTTACTGTGGTTTACTGTAGACCTATGATGAGATAAATCCTCCTCTGTAAGCATGTGGAAGAACACAGTAGAAATAGATTTACACGTTCCTTGGGCTCAACAACTCCTGCTGAACCAGTAAGAAAACCAGAATAACACTACTGAAAGTGAAATCAATCCAAATTATTCTGAACTATATTATTTTTTTTAATTTCCTTTTACCTATAAGTGGGGTGAAAAAAAGAAAGCATAACACTCCGGAAGTGTGGAAAAAGAAGAGTGCACTAAACTTACCTTTCATTAGGGACTCCCCAAGTTTAATGGGCTATTGTATAAAGAAAATAATAATAAAAATAATTCAAAAATCAATTAGCTTTTCCTCTCTTTATTGATTTTTTAAAGAATGCCTCTGGAGAACTTTCACTTCCAGTATCATGGCTTAAAAACAGCTAGGTAATGCAAGAGACAGTCTGAATGAGACATCAGACAGAGACTACTAATCCAGGGCTATTTATTACTCAAAACCTAACAAAAGCAGCTCATTTTTCTACACAGAAAGTCTTAGTTGCATGGGAGGACACTGTAAACAGATGAGGGTGAGGCTGAGAGAGATTGTAACAGCATAATGGCACCACAAAAGTAGATTCTTTTGCTGGTTTTGCTGAGCTTATTCAAACTGAATGACTCTGAAGACCTGATCCTGTTTTAACTGAAGCCAGTGAAAGATTTGCCACACATTTCAGAGTACAAAACCAGCCCTTCAGTCATAGCACCTCTGCCAGATTTTGTTTCACATCCTGCCAAAATGTCATAGCTTGAATCACTTCAGTAGCTTGAGCCATTTAAAACTGGACTGAATAAAACCCTGGAGAATAAACTGCAGAGAGAAATCTTCCCCTGTTCTTTCCCTTATCTCTGCTCTTCTGCCTCACTGGGTTACATGAATAACAACCAAAAGCTGCAGAGCACTGACAGACATGATGTCTCTGGGCATTTCGGATGTTTCACAAGCAAGCTGTGAAAATACGAAACCTCTGTCCTTCACTTCTACCTATTTGCATTGTGTCCAAGAAGACCTAAGTGGATCATAACAATAAGATTATAGAGTAGCTGACTTCACATGTTTTGGAAAAACTGCATTGAATTTGAGAGATTTCATGGCAGCTTCAAACATCAGTGCAGTAAATTTTTAAAGTGCAAAGTAAAGATCTTCAGCAACATAATCTGAACTGACATGGAATACATGACAAAATATCATAGAAACAGCAAGATAATCCAAGTTATTAACTTGTCAAAAAGCTGGAGAGATGGAACACCCATTTTGCAGGGTAGAGAGCGACTTCGATAGTTAACCCAACAGAGGGAGCTATGCAAGCTCAGGGGACTGAGGAGAGTGGCACTGATAATTAAATTATACTGGTTGGTCACACTATAACCAGAGTTACACTAGAGATATAGATCACAACAAACCTGCCAAGAGAGCTGGCCCTGCAGAATTCCTTTGATATGATGTACATCTCAGTGCTGTCCAAATTGCTGATGAGTCACGGATTGTTCTGCAGGACACAGGAAATCTTAATAAATTATTTTTATTGCATAATCCTTTCCTATTGATTCCTTGTATATACCTGCAGGAACTGCTAATTAACAACATACAACCCCCTCAGCTTTTTCACTGGCTGCCTTAGCATACCACATAGGTCTTGCAAAACTGCCAGGATAAAACAGGTTTCAGGAACATGCCAACCTCTAACTTTATATTCCTGTCAAGTTGCCTCTGCAATCAGAGGAATGTCAAGTTGCACTGGCTGTAATTGACCATAATATCTCTGATGAGGTTTCTATCCTGCATCTCACCATCTTTTCTCAGTTTGTTAATTAACAGTTTTAGGGGTGGCTATTTTGCCTTTCTTTTTGCCACATTTTCTGGGATATGTAGAGATTCTTATCAAATTATTACATTCTTACCAAGTAATTAACTTCATCAGCATAAATTAACCACCAAAGCATCCTAGGAGCTGTATCGCAGATGGGGAAAATGAGGTAAGAGCTCAATCCATAGCCTCAGGCTCTGCAGCAAAACTACTGCAATAATGCTTTTTGAATTCAGGAGTTCCTACTTCCCATTTCTGCTCTCAGACTAAATCAATCCTTTAAGCTGCCTCTGAAAGCTTCCGGTTGCAGTAAATATAAACCTCGTGGAAGAGACCTGGGCCTGCAGTCATACAGAGAACTAATCTTCAGCAGGCAGGTGAACTATAGGGAAGAAACATTTAATATTGCCATTTGCAATTGGCAGCCTCTGTCCACAGGCTTTGCGTTGGCAGAGAGCAGCCCTGCAGGAAACTGTGATAGTGAAACTGATTCTCTGGTGACAGTGGCCTTTATCACACACAGAGATGAAGGTGCAAATGGCTGTCTAGAGAAAAAGGGCCTAGAGGCCCAAGGAAAATGATTTTCAAAAAACAATGCAGAAAGTGAGTCAACTGCTGATGTATGTGGATTGTGTTTGAAACAGGAGGGGAAAGCTACTTGCTGAAGGGAAACTGGGTTTGCCAACATTTAAGTTTCAAGATGGACAATGCTCTGTTGTGAAATCTGTGTACTGAGGATTTCTTATTTTGCCTGTATGCCTAGATTTCTGGGAAGAGCACTTTCCATAAAACCATAATCAAGAAGCCCATGCTGAAGTAATTGGTTTTCCCCTTTAGTTTTTAAGTGGTTACAAAACAGTGAAGCTCTCAGTTCCTTACACTTCACAGGGGAGAATGTACAAAGAGCTGCTTAATCTCTTTCAGTTCAGCTCTTTAATTCTCATGGGTATCCAGTTGCAAGGTATCTGTATCAATCTCTGAGTTCTCAGCTGTGCATCAAACTGCTGGCTCTTGTTTTAACACGCTGTTTCAGAGCCGACCAGGTTTCAGCATGAACATGTGAGGGCTGCTGTGCCTAAATCCATTTGACGTTGGCAGAGGAGCAGCATCACAAATCCAGCAGTGCTGGCTCTGGTGATGAAATGCCAAGTAAGCGCTTTCACAATGCCAGGCTAATCTTAACACTGATGTTTGCCATCCAGAAGGAAGCAAGCTGTATAGCTAAAGGAGGCACGTCATCAAGGAAGATTTGAATGCTTCCTGATTGGTTTCCCAAATAATTATTTAATTTGCTTCCAACGGAGGCTAGCTTGCAATTCCAAGTATTATATGGTTTTCTCAACTGCAAACTGCAATTAAGGAATCAGAAGGCAAGATGCAAACCATACCACAAGATCAGCTAAGAAAAAATGGTGAAACCAGACAAATTAATTATGAATTTATTTCCTCCCATTATTGCCAGACAGTCTCAAATGCAAAGTGAAAACAAAGAACGTAAACATATTTATAGCTAATGTAGTAAATTAACACCTGTATGCTATATTAATGTGTGAAATTTGCTAAATTAAAATGCTAAATTAAAATGCTATATTTGGCTCAGTCACTTAGCAACAGCTGCATCAGTTTAAGACATTTCCATTCTGCAGCTGTTAGCTGTTACCTCAGGCTGGATCTCCCATAGAATCATAGAATGGTTTGAGTTAGAAGCGACCTTAAAGCCCATCTCTTTCCAGCCCCCCTGCCATGGGCAGGGACACCTTCTACTAGACCAAGTTGCTCAAAGCCCCATCCAGCCTCGCTTTGAACACTTCCAGGAATGGGGCAGCCACAGCTTCCCTGGGCAATGTGTGGTTGTGCCTCGCCACCCTCACAGGGAAGAATTTCTTCCTGGTATCTGATCTAAATGTACCCTCTTTCAGTTTAAAGCCACTTTCTCTTGTCCTCTGACTCCATGCCCTTGTCAAAAATCCCTTTCCAGCTCTCTTGTAGCCCTTTTAGGCACTGGAAGGTGCCCCTCCAGAAGACAGGAAGGTCTTCCTGGAGCCTTCTCTTCTCCAGGCTGAACAACCCCAACTCTCTCAGCCTTTCTCCACAGCAGAGGTGCTCCAGCCTCCTGATAATTTTTGCAGCACTAGTCAGATCCATGTCTTCTCTTTGCTTAGGGCCCCAGAGCTGGATTCAGTACTGCCGGTGGGGTTTCACAAGAGCAGAGGGGCAGAATCCCATCCCTCGCCCTGCTGCCTGCGCTGCTTTGGATACAGCCCAGGACACGTTTGGGCTGTGAGAGCACATTGACGGGGCATGTCCAGCCTCTCATCCGCTAGCACTCCCAAGCCTTTTTCTCAGGGCTGCAATCAATCCATTCATTCTCCAGTCTGTATTGGTACCAGGAGTTGCCCCAGTTCACATGAAGCATCTTGCACTTGGCCTTGTTGAACCTCATGAAGTTCCCACAGGCCCACTTCTTGAGCTTGTCCAGGTCCCTCTGGATGGCGTCCTGTCCTCCAGGTGCATCAGCTGCACTACACATCTTTGTGTCATCTGCAAACTTGCTGAGGGTGCACTAATCCCTCCAGCAAAGTCAGCAGAAGGAAATGTGTGCCTGCATTCTGCCTGCTCCTCTCCAAAACCAAGTGTCTTAACTCAGATACATCTTTATCAACTATCTACTAGTTTGGTTTTGTTGTCAGGTAGAAGCCTCAGCACTGGTTCATTCTGACAGCCCTGGTGTGAAGCAGTAACCCACACCAGAGGGGCAGAACAAGCAGTCACGTCTTAAACTGCCACTGCAATACTCACCAGAGTGTACCCAGCAGTGCCTGAAGTGAAGATGAAAGTAGAATTGCAAAAAAGCATGCAAGTGCCCAAGGAAATAATGGCAAGAAAAATTGCTGTAGGAGTTTTGTCACAGTGCAAGAAACTATTTAGAAACTACTATGCCAAAAACAAGGAGCAGAAGGGTTAGAACACACTCCAGGGAAAAGGGGCATCTAGTCTTGGTCCAAGCTCTCTTGACTACTTAACTGCAATGCTGTGGTTATTTATTTACTTGTTTCCTGATGTGAGTGTGAGTGCTGTGATGTGTGTTCAGGTCAGTGCACACCCCTGTGAGGCAGGTGTGCTGGGGCACAGCTTCAAGACCACAATCCTCCGTGGATGCAGACAAAGGAGTGCCTACTCTGAGGATCATGGGCAGAATTAAGAGAAACACAGGAGCTGAAGTGCTTGCCAAGAAAAATTCAGAAAGCAGGAAACTTTGCCAGCCAGAAAGAAATCACTTGGGCTGGTGATTTTGAAGGACAATGCTTGTGAACCTACACACCTAAACTCCAATGGAATGCTCAAAAATTAATATTTTGTTCCTTAGATATTCCTGCCAGAGAACACCACTGGAATAAACAAATTCAATAAGTTACAGTCGCAGAAAGATAATATCTGTGGGATGGTGCTCACATTTTCTTGTTCAAATGGATCAAAGAAATTTCCCTCTAGGAGCTGCAGCATCTCCAGCTGAATGCCCTTGGGCAGGGCATCATGGTGTACCTGGAGCAATGGGGGCACACAGTCCGCCAGGTATCATCTGCTATTCATCAGGCTGGCACTCCCTCAAGCACAGGGATGCTTTCTCCCATGCTCTCCTTTGGCAAGAAGAACTACACAAAATCTATAAGAATAGCACTGCAGCCTCCATAATAAAATTTAAGCTAAGCCATCATGCTCAGCCACAAAGAAGCAATTGATATGCTGGAAACGCTGCTTGTTTTATTAATCATCCTATTTTTTCATTGTTTTGTCTTTCTTCATGAACAGAAAAAGACAGGAAGCAGCTATATGCTCTTAGCCTGTGTATAACCTGCACAGTCACCAGGGATGCCACAATCTTTGGCTGATGCCTTTCAGTTTTAAAAACTAAGCAGACAAAACATGCACCCAGCCTAGGCCGTACAGTCATTACAATCCCATTAAATGCCCATACATGAAAATCATACCTGGACCACATGTCTTACACAGACCAAGATCAAGGCTTCCATCTGATGTTTTTATCAGTACCCACAATGGCAAGGCCATGGCTTGTAGGCACCACCATAACCCTAATTATGAGTAATAATTTCCAACCTAAATGATCTGGTAATAGTTTGCCAAGCCTGAACTCACAGTTCCAGCATGACACACACACACACACACACACACACATCCAAGCCACACACTGGTACTGCAAAAAGCAGGAGTTACTGTGCTTATTTATTTATTTCCACTGGGAGTAGCACATCCTATTGTAGAAATGGAGGAAAACCATCCAGCATTGCAGACACATGACTAATCTCTGTAACAAACAGGCACCGAAAATATACCCAGGAAAACAACCTAATAAGCCAAGTGGGCCGGATCCTCCTCTGCTCAGTACTCTTGATAGTCATTTATGTTGTGCCAGGGAGTAGGATAACAAGAGTTCATCACCTGTGTTTTGTTCTGCACCATGTACATGTTCTGCACATACACAAATTAGAGCTATTAAAAAAAAATTATCTTCAGCTTATATGCTACTATATTCAAACCACTAGCAAGTCCACTTAAGCTTTTGTTAGCCTAGGTAGGAATTGCATGTGGTTCCTTCCTACTACAGGAGCTAAATTTCCTTCAGCAGATGGTCCTCAGGCTTAATAAGTAAATGTAGAACAGAAGATATGTGTTGAAACATGAAAAAAAAAGTAAGCAGGCTGCTATTGTTAAACAAATTCCAATCAGAGATTGGCTATATCTTTTCCTGGTTTTCTTCCCCAAACCCTGGAAGATAATGTGATGACTGAGAGGATCACAAAACCAGCAAGTTACAAGGCTCACTTAGTAAGGGAAAATAAATTGAAATGCATTACCTTAAGTGCTTTTAAAAAATAAATCAGCTCAGCAAGCAAGCCAAATCCTCAAAACCTATATAGGAAGTTCTCTACTTCCAAAGTGTTCCCCCTCTTCAACCTTCTAGGTCTGTTTTGGGGTTTTTTTTAGCAGCACAATTATTTGAAGGTATTCAGGGTGAGCCAAAATGCAGCTGAAGTTATTGCTTTGCATGGTGTGAGGAATGAGAGATTTCCCTTTTAAGTCCACTCTGCAAACTACTTCCAAAACTAGTTAATTAAGTCTTGGCCTACTTCATCAAATACTAGAAAAAAGATCTTTTGTAGGTTCACAGATAGTATACAGAGCAGAATTTGCACTTATCAGCAGACCATGTCAAGCACACAGTCTCCTCACAGACAATTCTGCATATCCCAATAACCCAAAAATCCCATGCACAGCCTACAAACACGGAATGACAACACCCTGACAGCTAGCTGCTAGTTGTCAACCCAGACAGAGCTTGGCAAAACCAGAGTAGGGTTTGCCCCTTTTTCTGTTTACCTGCAGGTTTTCCACGAGTCTTTCCTTCATGACCTGTTAGTTCAACATAGACAACATGGCACAAAACAACCAGTTTAATGGGCTCACGGGATGCAATCATGCAAAATCCCAAATAAGTAGGGAACTTTGACCTCACCTGTTTATGTCACCCTTCTTGCCCTAATCCTCACTTTCACCTGTTTAGCTCAGTTTTCTTTGTGGCAACACGCCAACTACTTCACTGAAGGCCCGAGGGATCCCATTTTCCTTGTCAAAAATCAATTATTTCACAAAATAAACTTAGACCCTTGTTGGGATACTATCTGTTTCGGTTAACTCCTTTTACTTCTTACCTGATCTCCATTTCTTTCTAAATTCTCCATATTTGTTGTAAAGCCTCTGCTTCCATCAAGGCCAGATTAGTTCTCCTGAGAGGCTTACAGGCTAAGCTGCAGTTTGCTGGTTGCTCTGCAGGATGGCCAACGAAGAAATAGCACTCTTGAGACCTCTGCTCCACAGAGATTTGGGGTTTTTTTTAAGTAATTTGCCTTTTTGCTTGCAATGCAATTCCAAAGAAAGCATTATATAGCAATGAAGTCATAATGTCAAAGTGTTATTTACACTTAGATTGCAAGGGAACAGTTTTGTTAGCTATGCCCACTATTTTTGTTTGCTGTGCTGTCACCTTCTGTGGCAGAGAGCGACATCATTAGGAACACCTACACCAGCACTTCTCCCCTGTCTAACAAAGTGATTATTTAAAGTGTGATCACTGGTACTTACTGCAGATCAAAAGAAGGCAGCTGATGAAACCGAAGTTTGTCTGAGCGCGTGAGATGACTTTTCTTGTTATTCCAATTGGAATGGAAAGTTTTGATCCTGCAGCTGATCCACATGCCTGCAATCTGAGCCAAATTCTCCTGTCAGTCACAAGTTTGCCACACACATTAGACCAGAGTCCTTCCAGGTGTAAGTCTACAGACTTCCATGCAATCAAATCATGACATATTCAGCCCACTGTTACCTATTTTTTTCTTTTCACTAAATCTTTTATCCAGGCTTCTAGGATGCTGCAGAAACCGAAGTGTATCACACAACCTCCCTGTATTAAACATACCAAATTAGTTTAAAGAAGAAGGGCGAGGCGCAGCTGCCAAAGAAAGTACTGACTTCCAAGATCTGCACCAGGAGACCTGAAGAAAGCTAGAGCAGAACCATGGCTGGCATCCTCGGGGAGTGAGCTCCTCAGACAAGTTCCCTGACCTGAGAAAGCCTGACCCCAACAGCTCAGTCAGAGGGGACTGCTGGATGAAGAACAAGACAGACACACTGTCCCTGACCGCCTGCCTGCCTGCCTGAGGCAATGAGTGACACTCACTGAAGCATTTTCAGGGAAGACAATTCTACCTGGTTCATGTGTTACAAAACCAAGCAGCTTATCTAATACTGTAAGAAATGCATAGAAGCCAGAAACTTCCACAGTCACTACTGCATGCCCAACTCACTTTGAGCTCTGTGGGAAGGAGAAGAAGAATGGATATCTTCAAAACCACAAGCACTTACAACAAAACAAAATTACAATCTCTATTGTTTGTTAACAGCACTCAGCCTGCAACATCCAGCTGGGGAGTTCTGACACGCAGCAGCGAGGCTTAAGGATTTTAAAAGGTTTTATATTACAAATTATTACTAACCATCTTTATCAGCACAGAATTTAGAGTTCTAAGGTGGCAACAAAGGACAGCAGAAATTGTGCAAAGAGAACATGTCTCCAGTTCGAAAAAGCACACAGCCTAAAGTAGATAAATCAGGGACTACACACTGTTATTCATGTTCCCAGGCAAAGCTCATACATCCCAGTTTTTCAAATATAGTCCAAGTCAGTAGTAACTGAAAAATCTGGGCTTCTGACAGCTATTCCGTGTTGTGACTGCAAAGCCTTAGAATCCTTGCCTAGGGCTTTCAGGCTCTACCTCTATACAAACAATACACAATGTTAATTAAATGCACAAAAAGGAGGCTGAAAGAACATTAATGAAATTTGCAAATCTAAGCATTTGAAGGCTGCAAAATGTCAAAGTGAATGTCAGCTGCATCACCTTAATTATTGCCCTTTGCATATATTCCTTATGGTGGATTTTAATTACCTCAGTTGCTGCTGCTTTTCCACAGGTCTCTGCTTCCTCATTTGGTTCACAAAAAGAACAACACTCACTCAAGAGGAGATTGATGTCATTTGTCTTTATGCTCCAATATTATGCAATCTGAGTCTTAAGTAAGCTGAGTCTCCTTTTGAAATACAGAGCTTACCACGATGAACTTACAAAACTGTAATTTAGATATCTCATGGATATGTCAGTAATCCACCTTTTAAAGCAACAGCAGCTCGATTCCTTTTTTAACTGCTAATTTCTTGCATGTTCCAAAGTCATATTCACTGTAAGCTGGCCAAACCTGAAGACAGAAACTATTGCTTTATTCTATATTCTATTATTTTCACCATGATAGGACCTCAGCATTTCTTTCTTATTTTTATAATATCCTAGAAAGTGGAGGAGTTAATCTCTCCAGTCCTATAGGGAACATCTCTTGCTCAGTCTCAGTTTCTCACTTACCATACATCCTGTCATTTCTGTTTTGTTTGTCCAATACATTTGTCCCCACGCACACCAAACTGTTTAGGTAAATCTTTCTCTACTCCCCCACAGCCAATTCAGCACCTTCAAAAGGCCAGTCCTAGTTTCCTGTTTATGTCCCCTCTCTCCCATCATCTTCTCATCCAGCCTCTGTCGTTCTCCCACCCACTGTTTTATTTTACTGTTGAAGTTCAGCACATCTCCCCAGAACATGAGAAGTGAGATTCTTTTTTAAAGTCTCCTGACTTGGCCAAATTTAGGTCAATTTTCACAGGCACAAGAGGCACAGACCTGACACATAACCCATCCTCTTGCCAAACAAACAAACAAAAAAAACCCCAAAATCAAACAACAAAATAACCACACCACAAAAGCATCTCAGTTTCTAAGACATTTTAACCCTGAAAAACAACTTATTATTCTCCTTTCATACTGGGAAAGGACTAAACATCCCTGGCTGAAATTCCAGGGGGAAGTAGGGATGAGTCAGCCCAAAACAGACCCCTGGCTGAAAAGCATCAGAGTTAATTAAAACTAAATAGGTACTCTCAAACAGAGGCCCCATTACAAGTCATTAAAGGAAATTGATTATTTTTATTGCAAGTTATGCTTTTTTGTGGTCTCCATATGAGCTGTGATTACCCTGGTAAGATATCAGTCACATTTCTGAAGGAATTTGCAAAGTTATGGTCCACTGACTCTTAACATAAGTTCATCAGATTTATCTCAGATTGTAAACACTGAGGGAATTAGGTTTTCACACATTTTTATTAAATATTTTGCCCAAAGGGATCCATGCAGGTAATTATTATGTTTTGAATATGTTTTAAGGATATTTTAAATGCATTGCATCCTTTAGCATACAAAAGGCTACCTTTTTTTTTTTTTTCTCCATACTCCCTTTTCATTAGAACCAGTAGGATTCAATTTCCATGTAGTATTACCAAGTCTAATTCCCTGGTTCATTATAAGTCTGTATCTTGAAATCTTAAGCATTTATGATCCTTGTTATTGGTGGTTTACCTGTTGGAGATTATGGAACTGGTCTGGAATGAGCACGTTTGCAAACACTGATGCAGAATCCTACACAACCAAGATTTCTTTTAAGCCTTAGTTCATTAAAAAAGGCTCAGGCTCTGTCTTTTTAATGTATATTTACTTCTGAAAGTAAAAGTATGTCTTTCTCACTTTGCTGACCTTCAATTTTGGTATGGCTCTTATATGCAAGTCAGTTTTCCCCTATCTATATTTGGGTCAAATTTCACTTTTCAGATATTGGGCTGAAGATTCTGCTGAGAGCAGACTGGGGGAAACACTGCATTACTGAAATCCTCTGTTTGATCCTCAGCTCAATTAAAACCCCTCTTCCTGTTTATATTTATTGTTTAGACAAACTATGCAGGGTCAGTGGTGCTCTGGCACAGCCTAATGAACCCTGATATAATTGGTAACTTGACTTTGGCTTTTCTTTAAGATTTCTTCCCAGGTTTCTTGGAGGTTGTTATATTTTAGCAAGGAAAAGTATTACTGACAGTAAATGAGCCCGCACATTTTTCAGCTGTGATTCTAGGAACATAACAGATAACATGACTGGAATTGGAAAGGAATCCTTGAATCATGAATTTGTGTTCTTTGCTACTAGAAGCACAGGAATCAAAGCTGAAAATAAATATGTTTGGTTTCTGGCTTAGCAATGCTCGCCTGCTTCACATTTCACACTTATATCTTTCCATTTGTTCTTGTGTCAGTATTGTCTTTTACATCAAACAGGTCATCTCTCTGCAGAGCTTTAGCTTCTTCCATGTATTCTGAAACAGCAACAAGAGACATTTCAAGATTTCATTTGCCTTCATCTAGGCACATCTTGCAGCTGGTCCACAGTACACTGGCAGCTGGCAACTGAATCCAGATGTTTTACCTCTACTCTTTCTGCAAATCTCCTCTCTTCTATCAAATTTTTTTCCTTAGTCCCCAGTACATGACTATGTGACTTCTATTACTCCAGTCCTTAAGGTTATGCAGTGATTCCTGCATGATGTTCCACTTCTTCTTTGTTTTGATTTTGTCTTCCAATTTTACATCATTGCTAAATTTAATTAGCAAATTTTCTCTTGCCTGAAAATTAGCCCTGAAGATATTGTTCATTTATTTCTTTCATAGGTTTTTGTTTGTACTGTATCACTCTTCTCTTGACATGCCTATAAACACATTTCTTTTTATTAAGTGGTTATCTAAGCAGTTAGCACAGTTGTTACTTTTTCTATCAACTTTAAAAGTGTCATTTTTCATGGTTACTTGGCCCCTAGGTGGACTCGGAAATTGTGATGGCACTTTGGTCCAATTCCTCAATAATACGGTAACTAAAATGAAACTATTTCATTTGTTAAGTTCAGAAATATTACCCACTGAGAAGAAAGGCATCCATTCATGTTTCTCAGGACTATTTTTCCCAAAGAATTCTGAAAACTCATTTCAGTCACACTCTGAATTGTTTTTTGAAATCCTGCGGGCTAGAAATCAAAGAAGGTGGGAGAAAATGGGTGTTTATAACAAAAGCTTCAATTCTGGGAAACCAGCAGCATTACAGAAAATTAGCAGTTGTCTGTGGTTATGCATCAGCTGAATCTGACCCTAAATAATCTTATTTTAAAGATGACATGGAAGTTCAGGCTTGAGAGACTTCAATGTGGCACCCTTCAGCATGTTAAAACTCATAGAAAGCTAGAAACAGAATAATTGAGAAACAGCAGGCTTGACACAGTACTTGTTTCTAAGATCTGGTGTCTCAATGGTATCCTTCAAGTTACCTCTTATTATCTGTCTTGAAGTATGACGCCCAACATCTTACTGAGGAAAAAGAGTCTCTTGATACTCAGTGCCCTCATCTCACCCTCATGAAAACTTCCAAAGCTCCACGTGATTCAGCTCAGGCCCAGCATGTCCACAGCAAAAAGCAAACCCATTGCTCGCTTTTTAGGCCCAGAACACCCAAGTAGGAGCAGTTGAAGAAAAAGAAAATCCAACAAAATCATAGCCAGTCCCCTGAGCACAGACTGTGTGCTCTACAAGCAGGAACTCTGTGACGCTTGCAGGTGTCACAGTTTCAGTTCTCGGGTTTACCAATAACTTGAAGTAGCTGAGGGACAATCTGTCGAGGGTGCTGATACTTTGATTTTGTGATCAAGGATAAAACCTGAGAGTCAAGAGGCTCCACACAATCCACAGCCTTCCTGTCATCTCAGACAAGGCATTGAACAATCTGTTAATTTACTGCCCAGTAAAATGAGCAATGTTTTACTGCATCTTGTAATAGTGCTGTGAAACATACTTTTTAATGCTCATGTCATATTCCAATATCATTGTTATACCTAATTAATTGTATTACATAAGGTTTAGAGATCCCATCTGAGATTGTGACTGCACGCCCCTCGGCAATGATGATCCATACATCCAGGTGTTGACACTGCCAGTTGACAAGTAGAAGGCTGCAGACAGGCTGAGCTGGAATCAAAACAAGTCCCCAACACATGGTTATGCAATAAGGATTAGACTGCATCTCTCTTGACTAGCATGCACGCTTTTCTACCAGATTACCTCATCTCTCACAAATGAATTACGATTTCTTTATGGAAGGAATCAACCACTCAATGTTTCTCTTCACGCTGCAAAAAAATGCATGTATTGAAATACAAAATATAAGCAAACAAAATAATGCCCGATAGAAAAAGTACTGTATCTGCTTGAGTGAAATGAAAGAAACCCAGTTGTGTTAATAAAGCTTTAATCTTATTAAACTTTCAAAGCAATTATGTGAATGCAATGATAAACAGGCATGAGATGTCTCCCAGTACTAGAAGCAACAACTTCACTAACAAACTTCTGCCACAGGGAGTCACTCACTCACAGTGATCTTCCTGTCTGACACTCAAGTTCTCCTTTGCTTCGGCTTCATGGCATCAGGAACAGACAATGAACAAACGCATCTTATCAACAGGGATTTCAGCAAAGACAAGCTTACAAAATGCTCTCTCCGAAGGAAACCACAATGGACACAGGCATTATACAGCTCAAGGTGGAAGTGCAAACATAAAAACAGGCATAAATCAGAGTCATGCTCTTTTTCCACAGTTCCACAATCTTTCCTTTGGCACCAGAGGCAGACAACATCAGAGCCAACTAAAAGTTGTGATCGTTCCCTTTATATCTGGTTCTCCACTCACCTTTGGTCAAGCTTGCTGCTGCAGCTGTCTGATTCAAATCCTTCTAAGATGGGCTGCCTCCTCCTCTCAAAATCTTTCATCACCTGGTCATAAAGAAAAGCAGAGCTCCCTTTTCCTTTTGGAACTACTGCTATTGTACTTTCGAGGCTGTAAGCAACACATGAGTCATTATCAGTAACAATTGAGAGAGGGAGAACAAAAGAACTCACTTTCCCACAAAGAAGTTTCTGGCACACTTGCTAACGCACTTTTTTTGCTTTCATACATGTCAAGGGAATGTGATGTCTGATTACTGGTTCAGAAGGACACTTGGCAGGTGTGCGCCAACATCACACAGAGAGATGATTTACACTTGAATACACAGTTTACCTATCAAACTCGAATTCAAGAACCGCTTTGCCTGGGCCAAAACCAAACTGCTTTGAGAACAAGTGCAAAAGGGAGCACTACTAGCCCAAGCCCTCCTGCTCACACAGTACAGTGAATGGCACTCCCAACCCAGACACGTGAAGGAGAAAGACAAAACTGAGTGTGAACCAGGTTGAAAAGCTATTACAGAGTGTAAAGACAGTGTGCTAAAAAGACTGCTGGATTCCAAGGCTCTAACCCTGCCTTGCAAACACAAAGACATACTAAATATATTTTAGTGCTACATGAGGCAATACAGCCCCTAAAAACTGTATTTGTACAAAAATATTCATTGGAGCTACTCTAAATCACAGTGGTAATTTATTTGTTGGGTTTGTTCCATGGTACTTAGAAAGAGAGAAAGCTAATTATCAGTGAGAGCAACCAGAATTCACTAATGTATCTTTCTTTACAAGTTCAGCAGAATATTGTGTTTTGCACTTACACATTTCTTTTTCCTGGAAACAATCCCAGGTAAAAAGAAAACAAAGCAATAAGTTTTGTTGATCTATGGCACTATGCATAATAAACAGAAGCAGAGAATTCAGCTGGTTGTTTTGGAGATTGTTGTCTTAAATATACTTCAAAATGAGTCATTTCAGCTCAGGGCCTTCTACTGGTTTTTCAGCATTTACAATTCTTAGAATATGGTTCTATGTTACCTCATATAATCAAGTAAAGTATGTTCATGAGCAACTTAAAAATTCTTTTGAAAGCTGGGTGTAGCAGATATATTGAGACAATAAGCATTCACTTCATGGATTCCCTGTTCCACACAGGACCATGTTTTAAGGCAAGAAGTTTGATTCTGGAACAAGCTTCAAACAGAGGAACGCAACAGGATGGGAACAAAAGATGAAGGACTGAACACTGTGCAATTTTTGTTAGCAAGTGTCACTTTACTATCATGAATGGGGCTGCAGCAGCTAACAGCAACACTTCAGAAAGGCAAAGCTAAGGATTATTTTGTATTACATAATCCAGAAGAGGGGGGAAAAAAAAAAAAAAGAGAGAAATGCCCTTGAAAAACAAGAGCCTCTAAAAAATGTGAAGCTTCTTCTCTGCCTTTAGCTTTTTAAACTTTTATCCTTTTTTATCAGGGTGGATTTAGTGGGCCCTTGTAAACCTCATGAAGTGCAACAAGGCCAAGTTCAAGGTCCTGCATGAGTCAGGGCATTCCCAAGTACAAATAAAGGCTGGGGGATGAAGGGATTGAGAGCTACCCTGATGGGGAGGAGGAGCTGGAGGTATTGGTTGACAAGAAGCTCAACATGACCCATCAATGTGCACTCACAGCCCAAAAAGCCAGTTGTGTCCTGGGCTGCATCCAAAGCAGCGTGGGCAGCAGGGCAAGGGAGGGGATTTTCTCCCTCTACTCTGCTCTGCTGAGACCCCACCTGGAGTGCTGCATCCAGCTCTGGGACCCCAACATAAGAAGGACATGGACCTACTGGAGTGAGTCCAGAGGAGGCCATCAAGATGATCAAAGGGCTGGAGCACCTCTGCTATGGAGACAGGCAGATCCTTCTGGTTTTAAATCAAAACCAACAGATTCACTTTAATTCTGGATCTTGGTCTACAGGGAAAAAGAGAAATACTGTAGTGTTCATAAACAAAGCAAGCATCAGTTAATGCAAGGGTCTTTTGCCAAGAGGACCTGCCTTCCAATCATCATTAACTTAAAATTAATCTAGTTTGGCTCCAGTCATATGAAAACTTCTATTTAGAATCCTAATTCTACACCCACTACTGCAATAATAACAGGTAGGTTTCTACAACAAAATATCTGGTAGAAACAACATTGAAAGCTGTGTCTATTATTAGGGAATAGTGATTTTATCTATATTAATTTGTATGTGTCTTGTTACCTTAGAGATTATGAACATCAGGTGGTTTAGAGATTTCCTTCATCCATGATTCACCTCATAAAATAACATTGCTTGCTACACTTCTAGAAAAAAAAAAAAGTCCTTCCCATCAAAGCCAACAGCATGATCATAAAACAAAAATCAGTGGTCTATCTCAGTGCTAGAGGTGCAAGGTGGCCAGTCATGACTGAAGAGCAAATAAACCTTCTGGCCCTTTTGTAGGAGGCAGTAACCTTTGGAGGCAGAGTAGGGGAGCAGATGGAAGCAACCTCCCTTCAGTTCCTGCTGTCTAAACCAAACAGGGTTTGCAAAAACAGATTTTCAGTCCAGTGGCTGGGCCCAGTCACTGTGATTACACTCACATTAGTAAATTAAACAAGTCTGGGACCAGTCTCTGCCCCTGAGGCCAGCTGGCACAGGGCATCCAATGTCCAGTCTATGAACACCTCAAAGAGTCCGTGAAAGCACAGTCTGCCTATTTGTAACAGCAGGATGTATCCCCTAACTCACACCCTGGAATATTTTGGGATACTGCTCATCGGCCCAGGCTAAAACCATGTAAGGATTATGAGAAGCAGTAGAAACCACTGAGTTCTGCTGCTCGGGAACGTCCTGACGGTGTTTAATGTGCTGGTATCGGCAGAGCTTTAAAGAGTCTGTACAATTTCCACACTTTGATCCGTGCCAATGCCCTCACCAGGTCCTCGTGGCAAGAGCCCTCACAGGCAGTGACATTTCTTGCCCTGAAATCGACGTTCCCAGGTGTACTGCCTAAGAGCTCAGACTCCTGTGTACTGAGCCATTCCCTGATTGTATGATCCCTGGCTCTTCCCTGCTGCCCATGCACCGGGATCTCTCTCTGCACGGCAGCACAGCAGAGCTTCTGGCTGCCCTCTGGTGCATATCCTGGCACCGGCATCCAAGTACTGTGAAACGCAGCCAGAAAGGGGAAATGTCCCAAACCTCTGCGGCTGCTTGCTAAGAAAAGCTGTGCTGAAGCCGTGCCTGAGCTTGCCAGGGCCTGCTCAACAGGGATTTTCTGTTTGGAGGCACTATGACTACTTTTACTTTCTGTATTTCTAACGCAGCTTTAAATGTCAGTGGAAATCTACTAATTTTGGGGGAAACCAACTGAACCACAACAGAGAGAACAGGGCACACAGATTCCCTGGTGTGTTTTTACCTGAACTACAGATTCAGCTCCTCTGCAATTATTCATTAACATTAATGTGGCTGGAAGCGTTCGCCAGCATTTTCCAGCATGATAATGCCCAATTTCACCCCTGCAAAACCCATCCAAGAATTCTTGGCATGTTGATACCCTCCAAATGACTCAGCCTGCCATAGAAAAAGGAAGTAGATGAGGGAATTTTAGGAAGGAAAGGGGCTGAAACCATACACACAGCTAAGAACAGTTAACTGCGTGCAGAAAAAGCAGGAAATACAAGGGCTTGGACGAAAAGAAGAGAAAGTAGAAGACACACAAATAGGAAGGAAAATACAAAGAGTGATTTGCGTGGAAGGGGAGATGGGAGAAAAGGATGCGGAGGGACTCTGAAATGAGGAGAAAAGAAAATGGGACAAACCATACAAACGGGAAATTACATATGTCCTGTTATAGAGCAGGCAGGAGCATGAGGGAATCTTGTTCCGGGAGGAGAGAGCATACACAAGGACAGCCTGGAATGAGATAGAGCCAGCAATGCCACAAAGAAGAAACTGATGAGCCTAACTCCTCCAGTACCAAAAAACTATATGCTGTAAGGTGAATTTTAAGAGACATTTCAGGCTTGAACACTCGTTTTTACAAATTACAAAGTTAAGGGCTTGAACCTGTACATAGAAGATCTACTATTCTCACCTCCCTGTGGCAAAATACAAAATAAAGCTCCTATAGGAGCACACCAAAAGCAATTGTTTGGAATGACACTACCCTCTGGTGGTCAAATAATATAATTATATGTACACCAGGAAGTAAAATACTCACAGCTGGTCGTACAGATACCTTGAAGATGCAATCAATTCCAATCCACACTCCAGTAATCCACCTCGAGGTCGTGCTGTTAAATCAAACATCTACCTTATTAGTCTGTTTTAAAATGACAAATTCATGACTGGTCATGTGCACAAGTAAATGTCCGAGGCTCTGAAAGAGACCGGGGTTTTTTTCCTTCCACACTACAGCCACAGAACATCATTGCCTAGAAAAGCAGTTGCTTCAATGCATAGTTTTCACGGAGGTGCTTTGAGACTGCGATAATGACTTAACACAGTCGTGTCTCCTGCCCTGACTCACTCACGTTTTTTGACATCTTATCTTGTACAAACAGTAAAAGCCAAATATTAACTGCTCTGTCATTTTCTCCTTTCCTCTCTTTATATCATCACTGTTCAACTGCTGGGTTTTTCCCCCTCTCCTGTTAAAAACAACCTTATTTCTCAAAGCCAAATGTGCCTTCCAAATACTCTTTCATCCCCAGACTTCTTAAGCCCAGATGTCTTAGTGGTCCTGCATTTTTGGAAATGAGGAAGAGTTTGTCATGTCACTCCCTTCTAGAGAAACAATTCTGTATGTTTCAACTTTGATCTTTATGATAGGCTGACCTTCAACTAAAAGTTTGCTGTTGCTGCTTGGAAGCAATATATCTGTGTATTGGCTCCTTGCAAGAAACACACTGTGCGGACCTTGATCGGGCAAAAGCCATTCCCGCGAGGTCTGAGAAACTGTCATTGATGCCACCTTGTGGCAAAACTACTGGATACCGGAATTCTGGAAAAACATTCAGCATTTGGCCCTCCTTGCAGGTGCATTGAATTGCAGCACAGTGGTTACTCCTGCTTGCAGCACTTCAGTTTTAGAGTTCATAAAATCAGGATTTGGACACTCCTAAAAATATGTTGCTAGTCAGTGACAGAGAGGATGAAAGTAGGAAAAAGCACCACAAAGCACATTTATTCTTGTTTTATTAGGGTGAAAACTAAATCAGTACACTCAATGACACATGGCAGAACCATTCGTGTGCTCAGACCTCGGGCATTTTTTCTCTTTTCCCAACAGAAAAACACTCTGGCAAGAGGTACAACTCACTCCAGACACTGCAAAATAGCACTGCAGGGGGAGACTGAAGGAAAACTCAGCCCCAGCCTAACAGGACAGGAAGCGTTTCCCAATTACCTCACGCTGGGCTCACCCTTCTCAGTTACCAGGCCCAAAGCATTATCCTAAAGGAGCCCATGCCTGTTTTCCCAGGACAGTCCCGATGCCATTTGGGCCCTGCTATGAATGCCAACGTTACCACATTCAGCAGAATGAGGCCGATGCCTATTTTTAGCATTGCTTCCACTGGAGAAGCCCAAGAATCACCACCTGCTTCCTCCAGGCGCTCTGTCAAACACCCTTCTCCCAGCAAGCGAGTGGGAGGAGGAGGCTGAATCAATCTGCGCACCTGCGTTTTGCACCACCAGGTTCCCAAAACCACAGGAAAGAAACCTGTCTTGTTACAAAACGTGGTAAATGTAAAATTTTTCTTAAGAAAGTATGTTCTCTAATGTTTGATCTTTGTATATTTCAAGCCTAATCAACAAGAAAGGAGGTTTAATCCATGAAACAGAGCAGCCAAGAAGTTCTAAGTGATGTCCAGGTGCTAGAAAAACAAATTGTCAGTAGAATTGCCTTGTTAAGGTTTAGGGTTCAATGTGCTTCAATGACCTCAGATTTAGGGGGAGGTTAACAAAGCTTGGGAAGAAGGATGTACCAGTGATAGTGGACACAACACAGAATTTACTGGCCACAAGGACAGTGGGCAGAACTCACAAGATAAGGAAGAAACTAATAAAGACAACTCAGCAACTGTGCTGAATCAGCTCCAACGGGGTAAAAGGTAATTCTGGCAGGGGGAGATCCTGACCACCAACTCACACACTACTGACCCAAGAAACCCACCGACTCAAAAATGATAAACACTGAGTGTGCGGACAAATTAGCATGAGCAGTGAGAGAATCATTAACCAAGAGAAGGTAAGAGTACTAATTAATAAGAGAACTATGTAACTTGTACTCAATGAACAAATCTTATGAGGAGTGGCTGAAGGAGCTGGAGGTGCTTAGTCTGGAGAAGAGGAGGTTCAGGGGGGACCTTGTCTCTCTACAACTCTCTGAAAGGCTGTAGCCAGGTGGGGGTCGGTCTCTTCTTCCAGGTAACAAGTGAGAGGATGAGAGGACATAGGCTTCAGCTGTGCCAAGGGAGGTTTAGGCTGGACATTAGGAAGAATTTCTTCACAGAAGGGGTGATTGGATATTGGAAAGAGCTGCCCAGGGAGGTGGTGGAGTCACTGTTCCTGCAAGTGTTTAAGGAAAGACTGGATGTAGCACTCAGTGCCATGGTCTATTGCCGTGGTTGTGTTCGGTCACAGCTTGGACTTTATGTCATGTTGGAGGTCTTCTCTAACCTAATTGATTCTGTGATTCTGTAATGTCTGTGTGTGCTACAACGTATAAATAGTTTAAAAAGTTCTGATAGTTGGCGTGCTCCTTCTGCTGAACACCACCGAACACCCAGGCTTGCGCAACTCTAAATAAATAACCAACGTCTCTCTCCCGAGCTTGTTGCAAACGGCGGAGCGAGGGCTCTGATCTCCGCGGACAGCCGGGGCCGTGTCCGGTGGCGGTGCCATCCCGGGGGAGCCCCGCGGCGCTTCCCTGCCCGCCCCCCAGCTCCCTCGGCGCCCCGCCCGCATGCGCGGTGCCGCAGCGCCCGCCGGAGGGGGCGGCGCGGCCGAGCCCGCGCCCGGCTCTGCGCTGGGGCTGGAGCCGTTCCCGCAGCCACCGACACACCGCAACGCCGATCCCGCCGGGAAATCGGCTCCCCTCCCGCTCCCCCGCGGCCAGGAGCGGAGGCCCTCCCTCCCCTCGGGCAGGCTGAGGGGACAGGGGAGCTCGGTCCGTCCCACGGTGGAGGGGCTGAGGGGGCAGCAGAGCTCCCTTCTCCCCGCTCGCCCCCCGTGCTTTTCCGCCGCAGGGAGGGAGCTTCCCTGTCCTAACCCGTGCCCTGGCAGGAAGCGGGATCCCCCTGCCCTCACCCCTGCCCTTTGCTCCGCCAAGCGGATGGTGAGTCAGGCGCCTCGCAGGTGGGAACAGAAGCTGGCTCCTGCCTCCAAGGGAAAGCGGGGGCATTCTCCCTCCCTCCCTCTCCTGCTTGCTTTCTCCACGCAGCTGGTGGGGCTGGACCTCCCGCGAGCCCGCGGGCCTGTGAAGCTCCGGGCATGGCTGTCGGTGAGGTCGGGAGCTCCCTGCTGCTGATGTCCGGCGTCGTGGTGACCGTGGGGCTGTGCCGGAGGCTGGCCCGGCGCCGGCTGCGCTCCCGCCCGCACCTCTTCGCTTTCCTTGTGGAGATGTTCAGCACCTTCCAGATTTGCGCCTGCACGAACGAGCTCAGCCTGCTCGGCAACGTGGAGCCAAAGCCGCACACCGCCCTCACCCTCACCTACGGCTTCACCGTCCTGCACGGCCTGACCCTCGCCGGCAGCACATGCAATCCCTGCGGGACCCTGCAGCCCATGTGGGGCGGGGGGACTTCGCTCAGGATGGGGGGACTCAAGATCGCCGCTCAGTTCGTGGCTGCAGTGCTCGCCAGAGTGTTCATGCACTTTATCTGGAGTCTGGAGATGGCAGAGCCACATTTTGGAGCACTCTCACAGGGCTGCAGCAGCCCCATGCAGACTACAGAGATACAGGCGTTCTGCATAGAACTGCTCTTTTCTGTCGTTTTCCAGCTGGCCGTCCTGCGAGCCGAAAGTGTTAATCCCAAATACAGAGTCCATTTGATTGCTCTTCTTATCACCATGCTCGTGTATGCAGGTTAGTCTTTTTTTTTTTTTCTTCGGTTCTTGCAATGAAGTTGTAATGGAAGGGGTCCTTACTGTTTTCTTAGAAGTGTTAAGATGCAAAATGCTTTTTCTCAGATTACACTGTCGTCGATGATTTCTTTTTGTATCGTCCTACATATGCAAAGTTCATTTGGCGTTTATATAAAGTTTGCCTGGTTGCATACCAGGCAGGTATGGGGTTAAGAATGAGTTATGCATTTAAAATGATGTCAGGTCTGCAAGTACATATGGTTGTGTTAAAATATCTCAGTGAAGGACTGTTTCATAATCCAACTATTTATACAGCATGAGAGACTTCTTACTATGTGCTCTGATTACTAAGTGTCATTGGGAGAGCACCGCTGGCTGCATCAGGAAAAAGTGCTGATTGTGCAACACCAGGGTACAGACTGGTAATATGGAAGCTCTGCATTGAAATAATGCATAATTCATATCAGTGCACTTTATTTAACTACTTCCTGAAATCAGAAGCGGGAATGGTTATTTGTGGAATGCATACAGAAATAATACCTCATGAGACCAAATGTAAAAAAAAGAAAAAAAATAGGTGCCTGTTTGATGAGAGCCTCCCTTGTCTGTAATGCCATGTGTGTCCATACCCCTGCCTTGACCTGATTGTCACCTCGTGCTTCCAAGAGCTGTCACCTGTCCATCCTCTCTGGACCAATGGGAAGGAAGAGGTGAGGGGAGTCAGTCTGAACGTCTTTCTTCTGACTGTTGATGTTCCCTCTTGTCCCCACCGAAGTGACAAGAGTTGTTAGGTCACTTGAGGACTGCCCTGCAGGGAGTCCTTCTCCTGCTGGCAAGGACAGTGTGTAGCTTGGAGAGGTGAAAGAGATGATTACAGAACTCCTTGCTTGTGGTACTGCCTCCACTACAGAAAAAGTCATCTAGGGAATTACCAAATCCCTTTGAGAGAGGGAGATCACTTCTGTTATGTGCAAATGTCCGGGATGTCATTGATGCCTTGTCCTAAAGGTTTAGCTGTATTAATCCTATTTAACATAATAGTATCTAGAACAATATACAGTCACATTTTCAGATGTAGTGATGTAAAAATCTTCACTCATTATTTTTAGCTGAAATTAGCTAATACCTAAAAGATAAAAGTCGATGGGGAATTTTGAGAATTAACTTAGCAATTTGAACTACTTTCTAAAAGCAGAAGCACGGTGTCAGTGCATTTGAGGACATTAAATATATTTCTGAGTTGCTCAATGAAAGTGTAGCCAAACATCCCCCTCCCTCTTCTACAAACATAGAAATCTGGATTCCTGATTCTTCTCCCGCTTAGCAGACAGTCACATAAAATAATACATGTCACATTGTCTTTCTTTTAGCCAATTCATAGAAAGAACTCACTCCCAGTGTCATTGGCCAGGTTCCTATCTTTTTCTAGCAGGAGAGGGCTAAGTGTGCCACGTGAAGGCTGAGTGTACCGAGTGCCCTTCTGTGCCATAAACTTGGGCTTGTTGGGATTATCCGGTGCAATTGATCTGCACGTACTTCTAGGAAGCCTCAGACCCGCTGTGCCCAGGCCTCTTTAGCATCATGTGCGCAACACCCTGTGCTACCTGGACATTTTTCTTTGCATTTCTTTTAAACTAGAATCTCCTAGTCTGCTATAAAAATGTATGTATATTCAGATCCTGTCATAGCTGAGGCAATAACAAGGGGCCTGGTAAGCGGCCGTGGACGGTGTCTGCTGCACGTATCCCGTATATCCTGTGGATCTCGTGGCAGCGCCCTAACCATGTCTGTCCTACCTCTGCTTCTTACACGCAGTAGGGAGAGTGACTTACAAATCAGGTGTCACAAACAGTGGCCTCCAGCAGGACGAGTTCTCATCTGCAGGCTGTGAAGACAGACGGATGGATAATTTAGCTGGGCTGGATCATTCTCAGGAAATCTTCTGCACCTCTTTGTTTACTAAGAAACTTGAGTGCTTCTCTAAGAGGAAAAGATCTTCCTTGCACACCTGGCACCAAAGGTCAAGCAACCAGCACAAATTAAGGCAAACTTACTCTTACACACCCTTACTTTTTGGTACAAAAGTATTGAATAGTATCGAGTATTGTCTGAATAATAATTGTTTTAAACTTTAATTTGGTAAATACAGTGTTCTAGCTAGAAACTCAGGTGCATTAAATTTAGAAAATAAAATTCATGATAATGATTTCTTTTTTATACTCTGATTTCAAAAAACTAAATCAATTGTGCCTTCAGGACTTGTGTTTGTTACAGCTATGAGTGAATTAGAAATCATAGAAAAAACACCTCATACACAGCATATCCTATTTCATTCCATGAATTATGCTCTGCTATGAATTTGAAAGTTCATATCCTGTAAGGTGAATGAATGCTGTCTAAACAGGGACTGTAAGAAGGAATACCTCTCAT
Organism: Edolisoma coerulescens; assembly: GCA_013397115.1. Lineage (NCBI taxonomy): Eukaryota > Metazoa > Chordata > Aves > Passeriformes > Campephagidae > Edolisoma > Edolisoma coerulescens. The sequence continues at coordinate 30,846 of VWZW01006302.1, forward strand.
TCCAGTTTGGTGTGGGTAAAATTCTGAAGGACGTCCACATCCCCGTGGCTTACACCTGTCTAAAATGATTGATGCACAGGCAAGGCTCAAAAACATTCAGTTGTATTTTTATGGTTGACTGAATGAAGCTGTTGGAAAAAACACATCTTGGTAGGTCAGTGTTGTGCGTCCTGATAAAAGGTACTTAGGTCTGCCATGTACCTTACACTACCAAATAACATCAGATTATACAGTATTACCAAAATTACAAGCTGTTCCTTTAGTTTTTCTTATACTTCTTCATACTTAAAAATATTTGGATTTTTTTTTACATTTAGTCCCACACAAAGCAAATTTTTATAGTAGTACATGCTGTACACAAAAGCTCCAATACTGCTTCACTCTCTTTTTTCTACAAAATAAAGAAAAAAAAAAAGAACACTATGTCTTTACATATTAAAGGAATGATTCATTAGCTAAGGATGCAGACCATATACAAGATGGTAAAGAATATTTTTGTATAATTCCTTTGGGAAAGTACTTATTTAAGGGGTTAAAAATATACACCTTTTGAGGGCTTTTTCATTTACAGGCAGCATTACGGTTAAGTCAGAATCCTATGAAATTGGTTAGATTTTTCTGAGCCTAACAGATCAAGGTACAAATGACATACGTATTTTTAATTCTGAGTTTCTTCCTAATTTTGGCTTTGCCTTTAGTAGAGGCAAAAAGGTAAAATTACTTTCTCATGCACTGTGTGGCATTACTTCCCCTTGTAAACTTTTTATGCGTACCCCATCAAAGAGATTACACTTCTTCTGCCATAAAATAATTTGTCTTTTCTGGTACACAGACTGAGGTGTTAAATAAATAATTTTAAGTAAGATTAAAGTAGTGCCCCTGGCCTATGGTTGATATTCCAGTAGTTATTAGTAATGAAGAAATACAGCAGTTGAAACTCTGTCTAATGTTTAATGTTCATCAGCTACATCCTGAGAGTGAAATTCTGCTTTCAACTGTATGTTTGTGGATATAAAAGCAGAAGCAGTGGAGTCATAAATAGATTAAAGCAAAGTAAATTATTGTATCTGGGCTTCCTGGCAACTGTGGACGTTGCTAATATGTCAGTGTGCAGAAAAACAGACTGCCCAGTAAATCTGACTTGTTCTTGAGAACAAGTGTAAAACCACAGTAAACTGAGTAAGCAAACAAAGATTAAAATCTTCCTGAACTGTAATAACAATAAAAGAAATAATAAGGAGAATACAGAAAGAGAAATACAGAAGAAGAGAATGAAAAGACCTTACTAAAACTGGGTAAATGAGTGCACAGTCATAGCAAATGAGGATTACAGCAGCAGGGTATTTGTACAAAGGGTGAGTTCAAAGCTCATACAAGCTTATTTGGGGAGAAGTCAAGAATAAGCTGTAAGGAATTATATAGATACAATTACAGTATGTTTTATGGGAATAGGTTCATAGATAAAACAGGTGTGGGGTGGTTAGTAACTAACAGTACAGGAATACAGATAATTAGCTGTGAGTAATGCTTTTTCTGCAGAATTGCAATGAGAAGAACAACGTGTGTCAGAATTAAACATACTAAGCTCCAGGTTCATCTGCAGTGTAATTACAGTTTAATCCCCAGTGTAATGTGTTTGGATCTCGTTATTTAGAAAATGTTTAGGCAACTGCATTTACATCTGAAGGCAGAGGCAAGGGAAGATGCTTGGCTTCCTTCTGCAAGACAGTGGAGTGGCACTTGGTTTTATTTTCTTTGAACAACATATAGAATTTTCCCACAGTTCTTATACCATCTGAAAATCTTAACGTTCTGTACATTGATATATTATTATTAGTGTTCTTATAAGAAAGTAGAGAGGTCAGCTTAGCAAGAACAGTACTTGGCAGTTTTTTATCTTGCATATATGTTTCATGTGACACGAGGCTGTAATGTAATGACTTATGTAATTTCTGTCTCCTCTAAAATCATGATACAGAAATAGCTTCTAGCTTTATCAATACAAACATTCCACATTAGCCAGACCTGTCTCTTTAAAGAATATTTGCTAGAAAGAGATAAGGGAAGTTATAGCTTACCCTTCACATGTTTTAAAGCCTTTGAGAAAACAGTTAAACTGTTTAATATGTCATCAAGTGAGTAACTTCAGAAGAGTTTTATCTGTTCAAACTGTTTCTGCTAATTCATTTTATTGCAGGGTGTAGGTTTCTTCTAGTATGGTGTATGTGCATTTGAATGTAAAGTAAATATTAAGAAAGATGGTTTGATTTCATGCTGTTTACATCTTATTGCAGGTGGAAATCTCACTGGAGCAATATTTAACCCAGCACTGGCTTTTTCATTACATGCAGATTGTTTCTATGACAAATTTTTGAGTTACTCACTGGTATATTGGATAGCACCATCCTTGGGTAAGTTCTTAATACTTTATGTATTTGAGAAAGTGTTATTTAGTACATGGTTCATAAATCAGAAAATAGGTGTTCTTTATTTGAGAGTGTGCTTGATTTTTGCATTAAATAAATCCAGAAAACAGTAAATTATAATGTATGTGTTGAAGTCATTCAGAATCATGGTTTCATTTTGCAAATGCAGGCTGTGTATTTAAACTTTTTAAATGCTCTATGTAGAGTGCCTGCAGCATTGTTTTGTGAATTATAGAATTATTTGGATTGGGAAGGACCTTTAAAGATCATGTGGTCTTCACCTGAAAGTAAATATCAGCCTGATTAACTTCAATAAGAGAAACATACTGGTTACTACGCGGTGTCTGTCTTGTTTTGTGACAGTTTACAAAAACATGGGGATGATAAATTTTAAAAAATCCTACCCACAGGTATTGGGACAAGTGCCTTAAATATGCTTTCTCAATTACAATTTTAATGATATCAAATCTTTTTTATCCCCATAGTGTCTAAACTTTGCTGTTCCCATTCTGTGTTTTTCCCCTAGTCGCTGCTGGACACGGTCTGCTCTTAGTTTAAGAATAAGAAGTGTTAGCAACTAGGCTTTTTCTAACTTAAATTATGGTTTTAATTTGGAAACTATTGATTTTGACTTCTAGCTGTGTGCAGATGAAAATGCTCCATGTGATACTTGCTGTTGTTTGTTTACATTTGGTCCCCACAAATCTTGAGCTTTCTGCTTCAGGTATATAAAGAAGCAGTCTGCTAATCCTGAGTTCTTTCGTGACTGTTAATCCTATTAGAAGGTACAACAGTGATGAAGGCACAACAGGATGTAAAATATACACAGGAAACCCTGGAAAGGGCTCCTGTTATGACCAGAAACTTCCTTTTCTTGAGTTCAGGTCTGTGCATGTTCTACTTGCTTTGACTCTCAGTCAGCCAAAGACGAAGACGGAAGTTTAAACCTAGCTAAAATTCACTTTAATATAATCTTGTTAAATTAGATCTCCAAGCAGGATGACTGAACAATAGAGTAAGCTTGGTAACTGTCCAGTGAGTAATTAATGAAATGTCATAGGCAAAGATGATCAGCATCACTTGGGTCCTGACAGACCACATGGTATTTCTCACAATTCAGCTTTAGCTTTCATTAACTGATTTCAACCTCATAACCATTTAAAGATTTTCCAGGTTGTAAGTATTTGGGATTTAATCTTTTGGCAAGTGATTTAAAGAAACAGGAGGCATTCTGAAACCCCATGTTCTACTTACATGCCAAGATGTGTCCTGCAGAACAACTTTGCAGAAAACCTCCAGGTGATTTTTGACACAAGGAAATCAACAGATGTTAACTGAAACGGACCCATGACTTGAGGAACTTAGAATGTGATTCTAGAATGTGAAGGAAGCAATGTTACATTTCTATGAAAATTCATAAAGAGTGGTTTGTCATTAGTTAACATCTAGAATATACATACAGAATACATTGAATGCTGTCTCTTGATTTATGAGGGAAAGGAACTCCAGACTGAGCAGTTGTAAAGATGTGAATACTCGGGACACATCACTTCTTGCACAGTGTCACTACTGTAGCCAGCATTTAGTGACACATCTCAGGTCTGTGGATCACCTGAAGGGCCAGGTAATCTATTGGTGATAAAAATACCTCATTACAAAGCAAGGATGTTTCATGGATACATTTAAGAGACCTTAAAAATCAAGAGTTCTAAACAAATGTAGTGTCTGAGGTGGAAGTAGAGGACTTTGCTGAATTTGAAAACTGAATTGATGAATACAGGAGTGCAGATCTACAATCTTAACATGAAGTGATTTTTTTCTGACACTTTTTGAAAATAAGAAAAGAATAGGAATAGAATTTTTTCCTTCCACAATGGGACCCAATGATGAGGCATCTAGGAAAATGACCTGTTATGATGACAAATTCTTGTGAAAAGAACCTCTAAGCAGAATCATGAAAGTAGATAATGAGGGAAGGAATATTTTAAATTCAGTTGTAAAAATTACTTTCAGAATCCACATGTCAGCAGAAATGCTGTTTCAGACTTCCTAGAAACTGGCAGAGTCACAATGATATGCTAACATGATGTCTTACTTCTTCCAGCATCAGCATCTTAGATGGTTAAATTACTTTGTTCTTACTTTGGGAAATTCTTTCAGAAGCATTTTTTTGTGTTTTGCTGTAATAATTACCACACAGTAGAACCATGGACTATCATATCATGAAACTTAAAATTGCCAGTGCAAAGTGCAATACATTCTCAATTATGGCTGTAGCAAAAATCCATGAAGACAAGGAGATGGAGAGTGCTCAGTACATAACTGAATCCTGATCTGGCTGTAAGCATGTTGTAAACAATGTTCCTAGAAAGGACACTTGGAACAAGAGGAAGATTGATTATCACTTTCACAAGACAAGGATGAAATGGAAGTTTTCTTTTAGGATAAACAAATCTCCTGGTGGTTTATGGTCTTTCAGGAATTTAATCTTGAAATTGTAGTTAATTATTCATTTTTCAAAATGGCTTCACTGATGTTTTGGTGAAGGTGATTCTCCAGCAGCAATAAACTCCTGATTCCTGCAATAAACATAGATGTCAGCAAGTGTTTATACCTTAGCATAGGCAGGCCTCAGTTCTGCACTGTGAACATAGATTCAGCAAGTACCAGTGGAACAAAGGTGGTTTCTGTTTTATTGCCAAAGGAATTCATGTTAGTTGTCCCAGCATGATTATACCGTCAGTAATGATGGGGACTGAGCTAATGCTGCTCTTTCAGTACCAGGGAGATGGCAGCTATGAATGGAAAAGTTGGTGACAAGATAGTCACGAGGTCAATAAAATGAAATGCTCTTTCCTGGTCAGGTGCCAGCTTAGCATATCATAGAATTGTATTGTAGAGTGAGGGACGTTAAAGACCATCCAGTTCTAATGCTGCTGTGCAGGGGCAGGGACACCTTCCACTAGACGAAGATGCTCAAAGCCCCATCCAACCTGGCCTAGCCTCCTGCTAGGTTTCTAACACCATAAAACCAGAACCAAGGCCCCTTTCTTTAGATCAGTTTTACTAGAAAGACTAATACTATTCCTTAGAAATTAAGTGCCACAAAATCACTTAGCAGTAGAGGTAAATGGAGGAGGTAAGCAAGGGAGAAGGCAACAAGTGAGACTTTGACCTTTCTGCTCAGAGGAGAGGCTATTCAGAGGCTGCCAGCAAGTTCAGAACACTTAAGCAAAGAAACAAGAATTCCAAGTCCATGTGCAGTGAAGTGTTCAGTATCTCAGGGACTGGGAAGCAAAGGAGGTTTTCAACAAACAACTAGAAAACAAACTACTGCTACTCCCAGACTCTGGTCCTCATAGGGGTTTTCAGCTCCACAGACATCATCTGACAGAGCAGAAACTCTTACGCAGTAAGTGAATGCAATCCATGAAGTTCCTGGAAACTGTCAGTAATTGTGTCTAATTCAAATACTAAAGGGCCAGTGAGTGGTAATCCTGAACTTGACCTGCTTACAGAGAAGAATGGGTGGTGAATGTGGCCACTTGGGTTGTAGTCCTCACAAGAGTTCAGGGTCCAGAGGAAGACTGGGAAGGTAAACAGCAGAGCTGTCCAGACTTTGGACTTAAAAACAAAATTCTGCTTATTTAGGGAATTGCTAAGTCAGTAGTAATTCTCTTGGAAGCTGCTATAAATGAGAAAAGTATACCTTACAAGGGTGATTTTTAAAAAAAAGCTCATGAGAGCTCAGTAATAGATTTAGATGTGCAGAAGGAATCTGTCACATAGTGTTAGACTGGGAATTTGGACAGAATGCCTTTCGCTGCTGGCTAGACAAAGAGCTTCCCAACAACAAAGGAGAGCATGTAAGAAGTTGAAACTGGGACAGGCAGCAAAGGAGGAGTATAAGAGCTTTGCACAGGCACTTGGAAACAAGATCAGGAAGGTTAGAGCTCAGCTGGAACTAAGAGCAGGGACAGGCAGAGTTACAAATATCCTGATCACAAAAAAGTCCAGAGAAAATGCAGGTCCACCGGAGGATGGGGGAGACAACCTAGTGATGGATGGCGTGGAAAAGACTGAGGTACCATGCAGTCTTCCCAAGCAAAATTTGCTCCCAAACCTCTGTGTAAATCAGTTAGGTTTTGGAAAGAAAGCAATAAATAGGGAGCAACAGGATAGGAACAACATACATGACTGTGAATCCATTGACTCTAGTGGGATTCACTTAGGGTGTCCGTACTGGGAGTTCATATTCCCCAGTATGTTTAACAGTGACCTGAATTAAAGTTTGTTCACAACTGTTTGGTCTGTGTGTAAGACAAAGCACATGATTCAGGAATTTGGGATCAGCACCTCTGCAGAGGGATCTCCACAGGCTGGAGAGCTGGGCTGAGATGAATAACACGAGATTCAACAAGACCAAGTGCTGGGTCCTATGCTTTGGCCACAACAGCCGCACGCAGGGCTGCAGGCTGGAGTCAGAGTGGTTGGAAAGTGGCCCAGAGGAAAGGGACCTGGGGGTGCTGGTTGACAGCAGCTGAACATGAGCCAGTGTGTGCCCAGGTGGCAAAGAAGGCCAATGGCACCTGGCCTGTATCAGCAGTTGTGTGGCCACCAGGACCAAGGAAGTGATGCTTTCCCTGTACGTGGCACTGGTGAGGCCACACCTCGAGTGCTGTGTCCAGTTCTGGGCCCCTCAGTTCAGGAAGGACATTGAGGTGCTTGAGCATGTCCAGAGAAGGGCAACAGAGCTGGTGAAGGGTTTGGCGCACAGGTCCTTTGAGGAGTGGCTGAGGGAGCTGGGGCTGTTTAACCTGGAGAAGAAGAGGCTCAGGGAGGACTTTATTGCTCTCCACAAATACCTGAAAGGAGGTTGCAGCTGGGGTAAGGGGGCTGTCAGTCTCTTCTCCCAGGCAGCCAGTGATGGGAGGTTTAGGTTGGACATGAGGAAAAATTTCTTCACTGAAAGCGTGATTAGACATTGGAAAGAGCTGCCCAGGGAGGTGGTGGAGTCACTGTTCCTGCAGGTGTTTAAGGAAAGACTGGATGTGGCACTCAGTGCCATGGTCTATGGACATGGTGGTGTTCGGTCACAGCTTGGACTTGGTGATCTCACAGGGCTTTTCCAAACAAATTGATTCTGTGATTATTGCCTCCTTCTACTCAGTGCATGTGAGGTGGCATCTGGAACATGAGTGGTTTGGAGTCCCCTAGTTCAATAGCAACATGCCAAAAAACAGGATCCAGGCAGTGGAGGACTACAAAGATGATGAAGGGCCTGGAGCTACCTGATTTGAGAGGGAAGGCTGAGGGAACCAGACTTGTTTAGGCTGCAAAAATAAGATAAAAGTGTGTTTTAAGTACAGTCAAGCATTATTTCAAGAGTAGCTATAAGCTATAAGTAAGCATTCTTTTTGGCAACAAGTAACAGCAAGGCCACAAATTGGGACATGGGAAGTGCAGCTTAGACTCCAGGAAAACATTCAGGAGGAAGGATGCAGCAACACTGAAATTAGTTTCTTGGAGAAATGCTATAGTCTCCAGCGTGGAGGTTTTTGTGACTCAGCCAGGGAAAGTCTCACTGACTCATCTAGCATAGGCAAAGTCCTGCACTGAGTGGGAGACTGGACTAAACAGAATCCCTTCCAGTAAGCTTTTTTTGTGATCTGAGAAGTTTCATAAATACAAGCTTATGTGTGGGCAACACCATCACACAGGATCCTCTTAATCTCGGAAAGAATAAACTGATTTTATTTTTTCTGCTGTAAAAAAGAGGTCATAATAAACTGTATTTGGATGCCCTTTATGGGTCCCTTCCAACTTGAGATAGAAGTTTCTTCATGAGAATCGTACACTATCTCTAACTTTACCATTTTTTCAGCTTCAGTATAAACCCTAAATCAGAATGATCTTCAAAGAAAACCCACTATCCTGTACCCACCTGGCAGCACCTAAAAATGATGTGGTTATCAAAACAGACACAGCTAACAAACTTAGGTGAGGGATGGAGGCTAAACTGCTGGTTCAGTCATTTATACATCCAGCTACAAAGAAGGGAGCCCTGATCAGGAACAGGAAGGTGCCCGTGTTGGATTCACCTCGTCAAATTCTCTGCCTTTGGCTTGGCTTACACAGATCAAAGCATTAACCATACTAAGGAAAACAAGATTATTAACTCACAGGGACCACTTGCATGGCATGTTGAAGCTTCCTTTGCAAAAAGTACTGATGCAGTCTCCGCTGTGTTAGACACGCAAATACTTGAATATAATGTTAATTTTCCATACCAGTACTGTGTCCTTCTCAAATGCATTTAAATTAAGGTCCTTTCTGTAACTTCTCATTTCAGGTACAATACTTGTGGCTTTTATATGGGATGAACTCTTTCCTCGGATATCTTGAGACATCAAATCCTGAAATTTGGCAGCACTACATTAAAAAATATTTTCAACATCTGCAGACATAAAGCTTTCAGAGAACTGTTGACAGACTTTGTGCCACCTTTCAGTTGTATTTTCAGATTTCATGTTTGAAATATTTGACTTACCACTTTGTATTCAAATAATAATTTTGTAAATGCATATTGGGATTTTGGGAATATCTGCCACCATTTTCAGTTAAGCCATATGAATGTGAAAGACTGTTAAAACACCAACTTTGTCACTTTAGCCATAAGTGCCATTTGCTGACCTTGATTAGCAAGCAAAACTAATTTTAGAGAAATACCCCATCCTTTCAAGGTTTGATTTTATTGGATTTCTTCCCATTGAAGGCATCTGCAAAAAGGGAGCTGAAGATTTCTTATATTGACATCATAATATTCCTACTTGCCATATACCTACCTCTGAGAGGAAGAAAGGCTACACTATGCCCTAGAAGAGTCTCCACAGCTCTATTCTAGAGGCACCCTACACCAAAATTAAAATTGTCTGTATGACCAACATTGTTTTAATAATACCTGTGTGCAGGTAAGTAACCCCTCCCTTCCTTCCAGGAAGGCTCTGTCCCATCCTGTCGCACTGGAGACTGTTGAATGTTTACCTTGGTTGGAAAAAGCAGTAATAAAGTACCATAAAATTCTGTAGACATGCACATCAAATGGCATTTTAGGCAAAACCCTCTACTTGTTATCAGCAATTACTCCTGCCTCTTCACATAGACACAGTACATAGGGATGAATCATCCAGTACTCAATTTGTCCTTGATTTTATGTAGCTCTTACCAACTTCTTTAAAAAACAAATGAATCTGCAATGCAGGAGAATAAATAACAGAGATAAAACCTACAGGAAAGCTACATACACAAACAGGCACAAGGCATGCCCTTTATTGCCTCAGCTGAGGCAAACACCACTGATGGGTACCACCCTCTGAAGCTCTGTTTCTAGCATGAGGTTTCTTCTTCTGGCTGCAGCTTAATTTTTAAATACGCCAAAATATATTTCTCAAATTTAAGAGTAAATTCAGTTTTTCATTTTATAGTTACTTAGTTTGAAAAGAGAGATGGTTAACAAATTCTACAAAGATCTCAGTATTGTGTCCTCCACCTCATCATCCAAGTCACCTTACAAACCATATTTTAAGAGAAAGGGAATCAGATGGGGGGCTTTTCACAGTAAACTGATGAATTCTTTAACAGCTACTGTTGTCAGCTGTCTTTTTTGCAAGAGTTTGGGAAGTAAATATTTCCACGTAATTTCTTCCTTGTTGCAATAAAATATTTTCTCATTTTATTTTTCCAAGGTACCTTTAAGATTACATTGCAAAATTAAATCAACTGTATGAACGTGCTTTACATACAAGAGTCCTATCCATGACCCTGTATTCAGTTATTAATAATAACAACAAAAAATTAGCCTGCTAATACACCGGAGAGAACTAGAACTGCTGAGTTATCATTCAGCAGCTCTTTGACCCTAGTGTGAGTAGTTCTACCAAAGGAAACTTGTTAAAACTCCATGGCAAGGACTACACACCAGCACACTGAGCCTGAAAAGATGTGATCCTCTGAAAAAAGATGTAATTTTATACCTTGTTCTGCTTCTAAAATATCCTTTTGGGTGTTTCTACCTTGCTTTACTGCTTTTTATCTCTTTTACCTATTTTTAAAATGATCCATACCTAACAATTTTTCCCCCCACTTTTTCACCTCATTTCTTATGGAAACAGGTCTTTCAAAATCTGCATGATTTGATGTCTCCTCTAAGCCCATGGAGCACACAGGATAAAGGTCTGAAAAATAAACCTCAAAGATCATAAAAATAGACAAAGAAAAGAGAAAGCAGAAATATAAACCTACAGGGCAGCCAAGATTTGTTAGATTAGAGGCCCTACTTCCACATCCTTTTTGATGCCCTGCAAAAGCGAAGTCCATAAAGTGAAGAGGTCAGATCAGATCTGACTTAAGCATGTCTGCCTTGTTAATTTTGGCACAACATACAGTTTAAAAGAAATTGGTACCAATCTGGGTGATTAACAAGTAGTTGCTGTATTTATAGGCACTAGAATATAAAATTAAAATAAAAATCACTAAGAATTAGACAGGCCTTAAATTGACTAAATTAATGCAAAACAAAAAAAAAAAACCACGAAAGTAGCAGAAATAAAGAAAAATAAACCTAAGCTAGGAACTGAAGAATTTAACTGGTTTTGGTAGTGCAGGCAAAAAGGAGTATTTTACATTTGAGGTAACGAATGCTTATAAAGTCCAGAACACTTACACACAGCCTAAATACAAAGTTTTATTGAAAATAAAACTTGTCAATCCACACAAGACACTTCTCAGTGCTACCTCCAGGGTTCATCCAGGTTTGTTTCCATGTCACCTCGATCTTGCTCCATTGAGTTGACTGGAAGCATCACAAGATGTCTGCTCCTGGAGCTCCACATTGGTACAACACGAATTTTCCTTCTGGATGTAGTGAGAGTGCCAAGAGGAACTGTGAACAGTCCAGCTGCCCTGTAGTTATCTTTACCCATCTGCCAGGGTATGTAACGGGTTGCAGTTTAATGTGGAAAACAACAGAAACACCACATTCCAACTCAGATTTCCACACACTAAGAAAACCCCACCAGTCTGCTGTAACAGTGAATGGTGATTTAGAATTCAATGAGCCTTTTGCCTCAGTTATGGTGCTGGTTAAGAGTTCTACCTGTCCCAAAATCTCACCAAGCCAAGATTCTCCAAACACCAGTGCAAAAATCAAAGCAGCACTCTGTATCCTCCATTGTTACTCTGAATCCCTAACAAAACATGCACACACTCACATGAATAACGTTTGTAAGTATACAGAGGGGCTGGTAAAGACATCTAATGGAATGTCTTGTTGCATAACATGCTGAATCCCTCATTTATTCAGCTATATCAATGGCTCACCACAGTATTAAGACATCCCTAATTTGACTGGCATTCCTAAAAAATATTCAGCAATGAGTGGTTGTAATTATCACGTACCTTGGAACCAAATCACATCCTAATGTGTAAGCAGTGCAGGGCCAGTGAAGAAAACTGTTCATATACCAACATAGCAATACGTCACCTCCCCCTCCCCCCAAAAAAATCACAGGTCAACTTCAAAGCGAAAGAAAATGGAGGAAGTTTGGTCCAGACTTTCATTTCAATACTGGGAGGAGAGTGGAACAACCTGAATTTGCTGACATTCCCCAATGGCAAAATCACCACCCCAAAGAAAGATGGAATGGGAAAAGCTCCAGCAGGACCAAGATCTTGGCAATCCAAAGCTGGGTTCCTAAGTCTGGGATGTGTCCGATGAACTCTATCACAGGCACACTCTGCAAATGCTCTGCCCCTTTATCCTCACATCCAGGTAAATGGTGAAAATGGCTTTGGCTTCACTGAAGATTTTTTTGTTACAGAAGAGAGTTTTGAAACTCAAGGGCTCAAGCTGCTTGCTCAAGTAAAGGAGGGAGAACTGCAACACAGAGCTGGTTGTGAGATACAAAAATCTTAGTTTATTTAACAATGTTAGCATTTAATACAAAGACACAAAACAGTTCTCTTTGTCTGGACCTTACAGACTTTATTCCATCTCCTCTACCACCCAAGCTCAGCTCTCAGAGAAATGAAAGGGATAGCACTGAAATGATAAAGCCAGTTACTTGAGGGGCTTTTAATTTAGCTTTTCTTTTAATCATTGGCCAACCCTATTTCCTTTTAGTCGTAACATTTCTATTTCCATTCTACTCCACAGAGTCAATGACAGGTAAAAAAATATGGAAAATTCTAGGACAATCTAAAATTCTGTTCTACTTAACAGTTTTATTTCTGAAGTCCTAGAATTCCTACAAAGGCTTCTTTAAAAGGCCAGAGAGGTTGCTCAGAGACACTGTGGCTGCCCCATCCCTGGAAGTGTTCACAGCCAGGTTGGGATGGGGTCCTGAGCAACCTCATCTACTGAATGGCATCCCTGCCCATGGCAGGTGGGGTTGGAACCAGATGATCTTTAAGGTCTGTTCCAACCCAAATCATTCTGTGATTCTATGAAATGACCCCTGATTAGCCCCATTCAAGTGTTAGATGCAAGAGGTTTTATTGTTTTTGTTTATTTTGTTTTTTTAAATAACCCCATAGTGGTCACAGATGTCAAACCCTGTTTTAAACATCTCTACAAGCATTTACAGACCTAGATGTCTTAACTTAGGTCATTAAAAGAAAGGTTAACTCCCGATAGTCACTGCAATGCCTTCAGTTTTACAGCTTATTCTGAAGTGCCACAAGAGGAATCTGAAAGACACAAGACACCCAAGTTTACATAATTGGCATTAAAATAAAAGGTTGTTAACCTTCACAGAGTAGTAGCTATCTGTTGTTTGCAGTCAGAGGACAGCACTTTACTACAAGCCCACGAATTTTCAGAAGGGCTGAGCATCTTTGCCTTTGGCAGCAGCTCTAACTCAGGTCAGCTAAGGACAGCATGTGCTTACAGCAGGCACCAGGGTGCTCTGGCAGACCCTGCTGCACCCACACGCAGACACACCAGTTGCTTCGGAACAATTGCTGCAGCCTCGTGATGCCACAGACAGAACACCACTTATTGCAGGAACAGTGGAAATGTCCTGCACCAACTATCATCAGCGAGTCTTCCAGGAGCTTCAGCAGGAGACTGTCACATCTCATTTGGGTGGCATGCAACATGAGCGTCACACAAGGGCATTGTTGTGGAGGCAGGGCAGCACACTGCTCTCTAAGGGATCACCAGCAAGATGTTCCTCTAGATCATTTTGCAGTTCGGGAGGCTAAAAGGGCCAAGCTGCTCCATGGAGTACCCCCAAGATCACAGCATGCTCCCTTCTCCACCCCTACTTACTGAGTGTAGAGCCAAGCCACCCTCTGAGCAGGGTGATTAGCACAGACCTCCAAGAGCTGTCCTTGTCACTTTCTACCTTCAGTTCCTTATTGCTGCCTTAGATCCTAGATTCCTGAACTTCCTTAAATTACATCCATGTACTCAGGCCAGCAGTTACTCTAAAAAGGGCCATCCCAAACTGCTACCTGGAGTGATGTCACTGCAGCACCTGACACTGCAGGCGCAGGTCACTTGATCTGCTCTGACAGCGATCAGCCCCTTGGCTCTGATCAGCACAAGAAGAAGCACAGGAGGAAATCCTCTCTGGTCACCTCTCACGGCATTCACCTCCCACAGCCACATGCCATACCATGGAAGGCACAGAGTAAGAAGAAGGAAAAATTCCACTGCCCAAAACTACTTCTTACTGGGTGGTAAGGAGTGCTAGAAGAACAGTCTACAACATTTCCACCAGTAATTTCACGCTTCTTAGAGATCCACTATCAGCTACTAACTCTCTTTAATCCAGCTCAAGTTTAACTAGGATAATAAATAAAGCAGTCAAGTTTGAATTTTTCAACAGCATGATTTTTTTTTTTAATAAACCGTGGACCAAAGTAGTCTTAGAGATGGAGTTATCAAAGTCTAAATTTCCATTCACTCACTAGGAGGCACGTGATCTACAGCTAAAGGCTTTTCTTTAATTTTTAAGTGTGTCCTTTACCAAACTGGAGGACCATCCAATGGCAGGACAACCAGTACCCAATTTTTTTTTTTTTAAGAACTCCTTCCTCTCTGTTCTGCTAAGTCCTTCCCAAGGTAGAAATGCAACTGCAGAAGTTTGAGCTCTTACACCAGACAATAAATAGCAATTCAGGAGCAGCGGCAGTTGAGGAGGTCAGTAAGAAAACACAAGGATACTCTGAGACTTTCAGAACTGCAGCAGCAAAGAAAAATAAGCAACAGAGGAGGAACACAGCTGTACAGCACCCCTCCACAACAGCCCTCCTCTGGGAACTGCAGCCTCTTTCTTTGTGACACTGTAATCCCTAATCAAATACTTTCCCACTTTTCTTTCAGTGTGTCACCTCCTTTTTGTGTCCCTTTCCTCCTTCCCCCCAAGCTTTTGTCTGTCTGCTCCACCGCTGCTCTCTTAGGCATTTCAAGTGGGATAGTCGGATGCGCACTTCAAGGGAAGAGCTGTCAGTCTCCCTTCTGAGACCGGCAGAAGAACTGGGACAGCACAGCACCACCTGAGCAGCACGTACAGGCTGAGCACTAGTGAGCACTGCTGAAGCAAAGGTGGGACCACAACCCCACTGTGCCTGCGCATCTCTACAGCCCCAGAAAAAGCTGCTCTTCTTCTCCCCCCCAGCACCAGCGAGAAAACGCTGGCACAGCTTGTAATGCTACTAAGAGGAGAAAAGCAGCCCAGGTGATGGAAGGCTCTAAGCTGTGCACTCCTGACAGCAATCCCATCCGGATAGCTCAGTAATTTTATCAGGAGCTGTTCCTGCTCTGCTTATAGTGAAGGAAGAGGTGGACTTGCAGTGCTGTGAAGTGTACTGCCCCCTTGAATGGCCTGGGAATACCTGCACACTAAGGGCAAAACAACAGACACTAAAGACAGTAACTTCCCAGGGATGGCTCCAGCATTCATGTATCAGCATCTAAAAGCCTTTGAGATCATCAGACAATTCTTAAATCAACTAATAGGCTGACCTGTCTTCCAGACAGGCACATCCATGCAGCTTGCCTCTCCAGGGTAATGGTTTATGCCAATAGGCATTTTTGCCCAGATCATTAAACATCTTTCTACATTTGTGATAACTACAGCTCCCTTTTCCTTCTTCTGTATCACCATCATCCCAATATTGTGAGACACTTCCTGTAGGATCACATACATTACACAAGTTACAGAGAGGGAAGGCTCTGCAGGACTGAAAAGCATTGATGTGAGAAGTCAGAAGAACTTACACCTGCACCCGTCCTCCTCAGTGATCGACTTCGGCGTCTTCAAACTGCCCAGCAACTACTGGTGCTATGTCCACCTCCATCCCATCTGAAAAAACAGCCAGTGCTCCGTAAACAAGCAGATGAGGGATGACGTTTTCACAGGAAAGAGAGTGATGCCCTCTGCTGACAAGAGGTGGCCAGGACAGAAAATCCCTTCACTGAACTTCTGAAAGCAGCCTAAGGAACACTGATGGAGTTCACAAGTTTCTGAGTTTGCTCCAGGACTGTCGGTCCGTCACTTAAAGATGTCACCACTTCCTACAACCTCATCTCACCCTGTCTTATTAAAATACTTAAACACTGGATTTTAACTATTTCATGTTTTAAATGAAGTTTTGGTGTAACAAATGGCATGATTCCTTTGAATAACTTTATTCTAGCAGAAAGAGGCTGTGTATCCTGTTCTGAAACAATCAATGAAAAGAAAGAACAATTGCCTTATGCTACAATGTCAAAAAATAATGTAACTCTGAAACTGAGCAGCCCTGGGGATATTCATAATTGCAGCAAACCCAGCAGCAGTACTGTAGCAAATAAGATTAGGAAAGTAAACAAAACTGATGAAGATGACTCTGAGACACGTGACATACTTGCTGTTCAATTTATATTCATTTCTGTAATTTTGGAATTCAGAAACCGGACTAAATTTTCAAACAAAGGGCACTGCTGAAATGGGAGCATATCACCTCTGGTTGTCTTTACATTACATAAATTTATTCAGAATTGCAGAACAAAGAGAACCTTAAAACAACTGACAAAACAAGTAAGATTAAAAACCCTTCCCTGTGGATGAGAACAAATTAGTTATTATTTTTTTAGAAATCCACGACTGCTGCATCATTTTCCATCTTTCAAAAACATGAGGGCATACAAAAAGCACTGCAATTTACATATAAAAAAAGAAGCAATGCTACTAAACTACTTCCCTGTTCTTCTCCCAGATAATATATTGCTCTAGTGAAAACAGAACACAGAAGAGTCTGAGAAATCAGGTGTTCTTCCCCCAACAAAAAAGACATTTTACTCCTTATATACATATTTGAACAATCAATAGAATTAAGAGACAGCATCCTTCAGAAAAATCGATCTTTTTTAATAAATCTGTTTCAGTGTGTTTGAATGATTCAGAATTCACCCTGAACTCTGTTAAGAGAATTGTTAACTTATAATTCAGGGTATTAGGAAAAAAAAACCAAAACCAAAACCCAAATAAAAACTACAACTCGTTTAGAGCAGAAACTGCTTCCTAATCCCAGTGTAGACTGACAAATTTAATTTTTTTTTAATCCTAAATCAACTCCACTTTACCACTCTCACAGGAAATCATACCAGGAAGAATCAAGTGTTCTAACACTGAAGTTCTCACTCTTTAACAGAGCAGCCCTCAATCCACAGCAGGCAACATGCTACCCACAGGGCCACATGCCTGTGGGTGATCCCTCACCTTTTGCAAAGGTATCACCCACAGCATTGCACTTGCTCAGTCCTGGTGTTTACGGATTAGCCAAACTGGAGAACCACCACTTTCGTATCATAGAACCATAGAATAGTTTGGGTTGGAAGGGACTCTGCAGCCATGGGCAGGGACACCTCCCACTAGACCAGGCTGCTCGAAGCCCCATCCAGCCTGGTCTTGAACACTTCCAGGGATGGGGCAGCCACAGCTTCTCTGGGCAAGTGGCTCACCACCCCCATAATAAAAAATCTCTGCTTTTATTGTCTGAATCTCCACTCCTTTGGTTTGAAGCCATTCCCCCTTGTCTAAGGGCAACTGGCCTTTCAAAAAAGTCTGTCCCCATCTTTAAGTACTGAAAGGCCTCAGTAAGGTCTCCCCAGAGCCTTCTCTTTTCCAGGCTGAACAACCCAAACTCTCTCAGCCTGTTTCCATAGCAGAGGTGCTCCAGACTCCTGATCATCCTCATGACCTCCTCTGGACTCACTCCAGCAGATCCATATCCTATTATGCTGAGGACCCCAGAGCTGGATGCAGCACTGCAGGCGGGGTCTCACCAGAGTGGAGCAGAGGGGTAGATTCCCCTCCCTCGCCCTGCTGGCCACGCTGCTTTGGACACTGCCTGGGACACAACGGGTGTTCTGAGCTGCACATTGCCAGGTTATGTCCAACTTTTCATCCACCAGCACCACCAAGTCCTTTTTGGCAGGGCTGCTCTTAATCCCCTCATCTCCCAGCCTGTGTGGATACCAGGGGTTGCCCCAACCCAGGTGCAGCACCTTGGACTTGGCTTTGTTGAACCTCGTGAGGTTCCCATGGACCCATTCCTCAGGTTTCTCCAGGACCCTCTGGATGGCATCCCATCCTTCAGGACTATCAACCGCACCCCTCAGCTTGATGTCATCTGCAAACTTGCTGAGGGTGCACTCGATCCCACTGGCTGTGCCACTTATGAAGACATATTCTTTAGTAAAACAAAAGCATGTCTTACCTTCAAACTCCCTTATCGAGTCCTCTGTTCTCACTCCAGCCATGTTGTACTGGGTGCTGACAGACTGGGCTAACATGCCTTCTAACCTCTCCAGCGTGGCCTGCCCTTCTGCAGTTAAATGTGACAATCCCTCTTCGTATGTGTAAAAGCTCGGGATGTCACCTTGTTCTAGCTCTGCAAAAACAAGTTTATGTTTATCAGACCTAAGTTTAGGAGCCAGAAACATGCAGAAGTGGAGGAATAGGGGAGCAGCTGGGCTCCCCTATTAGCTCTGAGTTAATGCTCAGATTAACTGACTGAGATTAAAAAGCTGCTTACATCAGGTACGGAATACACACAGTGATGTGAACTGACCACACAGCAGCACGGGCACTGAACCTGGGCTAGCACAGCCACTGGGAACAGGAAAGGCTGCTCTTTGTGTCTGTGGGCTTTGGAGAGCCAGAACAATGCTTTTGCTGAATGCCTGTGATTTGTGACAGCTAAACTACAGGTTTTCTGCAGATTTATGAATTTCTATACAGTGCCTGTGACAAAAGGGATGTTTAGGCAAGATGAATAAACAATTATGACAGATACCAGGTATCCAAGTGCTGGCAGGTATTTCAAAAGAAGCAACTGTTACCAACCGCGGGCCTCAACATCGTACTCGTCCCCTTCGTAATCGTTGTCTGAGTCCTCATCGTCTGGATCTGGGTGCAGGGCCTGGCACTCACACATTGCTGAGAACATGGCTTCCACTGCAGGAACACAAGTGAACACAAACCTCCACCAACACCCCAAAGCAAGAGGCAAGAAACCCTGCTCTGAGTGATCAAAGGAATTCAGAATAATCCTTTAGCAGAACCACAACTGAATTCGTATTTGAAAACATCATCCAACAAGCCAGCAGCCATGCAAGAAACAGATCAGGTTTCAGAGATCCAGCCTGGTGCTTTAGCCTCTTAACAGCACTTTTGCATTATTTCATTGATGATAAAGGTTTACCTCTGGACAATTCTGTCTGTGGTTACCTGCTGCAGGATCTTATCCATCAGACTCCTAAAACTTGAATCCACCTGTAAGCTCCACATTGGACAGGATATGACAGCTTTCCAGTGGTAGTGTCAGGCCATTAGCATGTTTCTAATGAAATTGTCACTGACTCAAATATCACTGAATTTGTAACCAAAAAGTCATTTCCCATACATGTTCTCTTCAAATGTATAAAAGTGAGATTATCCACAGCTTCTATTTGAAAGCACTGCAATTTTACTTGAGAAGCAGATGCTTGAAATAGTCCATCTTCAAGCCAGATAAAACTGTTCGTTTCAGCACACAGGAATCAAGTCACTAGAGAAAGACACTGAAGGATCCTGGTATTTACATTTTTATACCCCAGTGTCTTCCACATACAGCCAGGACTTGAAAGTAAAACATAATTCCCATTCTCACTTACAGGCTGATTTGTCGCTAGGTACGAATCTGAATTCCGCAATCGGTTCAACGTCATCATCGCTGTCATCCTCCTCCCCTTCAGTCATGGAAGCCTCTTTTGTCTCCTCTTTAGGAAATGGAAAGATTTAGAAAAAACGTGTTTATTTTGTCCCCCCCAAAAAAAAAAAAGGCCATTTGTTTATTCTTTCAGGAACACACACACAATCAAATCAGAAACAACCTGAGAGAGGCACAAAACCTCCACTCCGTTCTCCCAAAAAACCCCGTGAGACTCCAAGACCCACATGGATATATAAGGCCCTCTCATAGCAACTCAAAAACACTTGCAACACACAGGAAAACTTCTGTTTATAACCTTAGGACTTAAGATTTCTGTACTGGTCACACAATGTATTCATGTATTTCAGGAAAATTGCCTGATTCTTATTAAAAACAACTGTGCTCAAAACCCACCAATTCACAATTGTTACAATTTTTTAAATCACATGGATTTTTTTATGGATCCTTAACATTACTGTCACGAAATCAGCTAGCTTCCAGTGTGGCCCCTCACAGGGGACTCTGACATGTGCAGAGGATCTCTGCTCCATTTCCAACATTCCTAGTCAGAAGTACAAAGCCACTGACAACTGCGGTGCTTCCTGACTTCTGTAGGCCATGTACATGAATAAATAAGCATCACTGTGGCATTTTACTTTCTGTGAATAGAATCCCACAAAAATGGCTGCAGTTCATCACTTCGGGGCTGGGGACATTGCATTGACAGCCTCAAAAGTGCACAATAATTTTCTACAGGAGAAGAGGCTGTTCCACCAAGAGTGGTTTTTATAACATACAAAACTGGCACTACCAAGAATACGAAGACGCCAAGAAGCTGCCAGCCAGCTGCCCCAAAAATGAAGTGTGCAAGGAAGCTACCCCATCCTTTTCCAACTGACATCCGCAGGCACAGCTTGTTACTGTTGAGTCCAGCTCTTTGTTTTCAATGCTGTCAACCTCTGAGTGCCTTTTTCTAAAGAAGGGGTGAGGGCAAGGCACAAACACGCAGAGAGTGCACGCAAAACTTTCAGAGGATGAACAAAATGTACCCTGCACAACTGAGAAGGAAGACTCCTGCAGCCAACTAAGTGGAAGGGTTTAACACTATTCAGCAGTTAAAACTGCAGGCCAGGGCTAGACTTTGAAAAGTAAAACCTACTTGCTGTGGAAGATTTAGTGTAGACAGAGTTAATATACTAAAAAATATACCCACAAAAAATACCCACGAAAAATCAGTCTATTAAGGATTTCTAGATAAGAGCTTTCACAGGATATCTGTATTTTCAAATTTTTAATTCAAATTGAATTAAAAGCTAGAAATTGTGTCTTTCTTCAGACGAGGCTCTGTTTACTTCAAAATAACCACAGTAAAAGGAAATTGAGGAGGAAGAACCAAGAGGTGTATGCAAATGTCCTCTTATTATTTGTAGTGATAGACTGTCGGAGGACATTAGAAACATAAGAGAAGGAAATAATGAAGAACATTAATAGCTTAAAAGCGGCTCCACCTCCTCAGAGTCTTGTCATTACTTTCTGGATACATTAAAAAAAAAAATTAAATGCCAGATTTTAGCCTTTAGCTATGATGACCAGTAGGCATGAAGGGGGAAAGGAGACCTGCTCAAGATCTAACACTCGTTAATCTTCAATTGAGATGGCAGTTTTTTGACACACTTAAAATATTAACAGGTCTGCCAGAAGAAAAATATTAATATATATATATAAAAATACAATCTTCATACAAACAATGAAGCAGAAAGCTTGCTTTCCCTATATCAAAGCAAGAATGGTCAAAAAAGGGGGTTTTGTGGGCAACCTACAAAGACCCATTAAAGCCTGGTAACATGACCTATTGCCTTTTCTTGTTTGTTTTTAACCAAGCTGTGGGAGAAAATGAATGAAAAGTTTCCAGGCTGTGAAACAGCAGGAATTCATCAAGCCTGGAGAGGGCAGCAACATTAACATAAATTCAATAAATAAAAAACCGTACTCAAGATGGAATCACAGGGAGACTGGCAGAGGAACTAAATTGTTTAAAACCATGTAAGAGGGCAGAGAACTGATTCTCAGCAGCTTCAGTGTACACAGCCACAAGCTGGGAGCAGAACTGTAAAGAAGTGACTCTAAACAAACGCAAAGCTGTGCTTCTAAAATAAACATCCTTCAGGAAAATAAAAAAGAAAAACAAGCAATTACTTAAATTACTTAAAATCAACATTTCCTCCTGAGGAGGAGGAAACCCTGTCACTCAGGGCTGCGTGGGAGCAGCAAGCAACACTCCAGGCATACCTTCGAACTTGGCGTTCACCATGACGTACAAGTGCTCCCTTGGGTAGGCGCTCAGGTCCCTGGAGACGGCATGTAAACTAATGGTGGGATAATCCAAGGAGAAGCCAGCTCCAGAGTTTTCCAGCCAAGACAGGCGACTAACAAGGGAGGAAAAAAAGAAGAGACAAGTTAGAAACTAACAGAGGAATCCACAGTACCTGACTCGAGCCTGCAGAAAACCAACCCCGAAAGAGTACTTGTAGACAAGGCACTTATCCCACTCTGCGGACATATGGTCCTGGAGCTGCCTGAACAGCTCTTTGCAACAGCATTAACTGGTGGCCAATGTAAAGACACCTTTTCTTAGACGATGTGAAGCTAAGAACCCTAAACACATCACAGCTTTATCACATTTGCACTAAATGCTGAATTTCCCTCCCTACCTCTTCATTTTCTCCTCCCTGTAGACAGCTATCATTCCAAAGATAACTACAGAGGTTCCAGAGTGTGATTTATAACTCAAACTATTAAATGTGGTTTTTCAAGACAAAGAGAACACTGAAAGGCAAGTCAGTATCGTAATTCGTAGAGGATTATAGATCTGATGTGGGTATAGCCTGTATTTAGAAAAACAGCCAGTTCTGTGATCAGCAGAGCCAGGTTATGGGTATTCCTCCACTCACAACTTACGTGCTATAGCCTCTGCTTTCCCCCATTTTCACTCTCATCCTAACCACAGCAAGAGACAGCACAGGTTGTCACCACCAGGCCACTGCCTTCTTTGGATCAGAACAACATCTTTCTAGCCACTGAGAAATCAAAATCAAACTAGATTTGGGTGCCTGTGATCAGTGATGTCACACAGTGAACAGAAATACTGAGAGCCAGAAAGCAAGACCTCCACCATGTGCAAAACTCAGCATTCATAAGCTTTTGTGGTGGGACAAAACCAATGGAAAGGTCACAGAAGTCTCCTTGCCTCGGAAAATCTAGCTGAGAGCAAGAGCTAGTGCAGTGGGAGCAAGGAGTTTATTTCCTAGCCTCGACTGGATAGTCCTCGATGTTTACAGCCGCTGGTGAAGAGTCAGTACATGGATCAAGAGCCACACTGTGCTCCTCAGTGCCCCGCTCTCCCACAGCACTCCTGCAAACACTGGCGTTTTCTGTTCATTCCCAGCAAGTGACTCTGGTGAAAGCTCTGTGATGCACTTGAAACATGTGGAGAGGAAGATGGCAGCCCTGTAGGTGCCTCACACAGAAGTCTACTGAAAGCAACTTACAAGGAAACTCAACATCACACATCCTCAGAGAAGACACCCCACAAACAGAAGTCCTGGTAGCTGTAACCAAACTAAATCAAAGAGTAAACAAAATTCCAGAGAGATTCCTCTCCAACACATCACTAACAAGCGCAGGTGTGGCAAAAGCTCCTCCGACAATATTGGCCATTTCATAAAAGTTTCCTAGTCTGAGGTTTTTAAAAGACAATTCACTCCTCAGTGCACATTTTAAATGATGGTTTTGTTCCAACAGTGCTCTTCAACTGCAGAATGTATTATGAGTACTTTTTCATGGTTAAAGAAAATTACGTTGTTTTAATCATCAAGCTGTCTCCCTGAGCTATACAATGCAGAGAGGATTGAAAGGAGACCATAAAGAGCTCAGATAACATCTTCCAGAATAACCAGACTGATTTCTGCCTAGTAAGAACATACAGTCTCCATGTGATTAATGCAACATGAAAGACTTCACAGAACCACAGCTGTTATTAACAGCAGAAACCAAACAGCCCCATCTACTCCTCTGTCACAAGTGGAGAGCTGCCGTGGTTTCAATTCTAGAATGGTTTGGGTTGGAAAAGACCTTAAAGACCATCTAGTTACAATCCCCTACCTTGGGCAGGGACACCTTCCACTACATTAGGATGCTCAGAGCCCCATCCAACCTGGCCTTGAACACTTCCAGGGATGGGACACCCACAGCTTCTCTGGGCAACCAGTGTCAGTGTCTCACCCCACTTACAGTAAAGAACTTCTTCCTAATATCTAACCTAAACCTCTTCTTTTTCAGTTTGAAGCCATTCCCCATTGTTCTATCACTACAGTTCCTGTCAAAGAGCCCCTCTCTGGCTTCCCTGCATGTCCCTTCTCATACTGGGAGGTTGCCATGAGGTCTCCACACAAACTTCTCTTCTCCAGTCTGGAGAGCCCCAACTTTCTCACCCTGTCTTCGCAGGAGAGGTGCTCCAGTCCCCTCATCAACTTTGTTGTGTCCGCTGAACTTGCTCCAAGAGTTCCAGGTCCTTCTTATGTTGGGGACCCCAGAGCTGGATGCAGCACTCCAGGTGGGGTCTCACAAAAGCAGAGGGGCAGAATCCCCTCCCATGCCCAGCTGACCACGCTGCTTTTGCTGTGGCCCAGGATACAACTGGTTTTCTGGGCTGCAAGTGCACATTTCTCCACCATGCTGAGTTTTACGAAATGGTTTGGGTGGGAAGGAACCTCATGGCTATCTCGTTCCACGCCCCTGCCGTGGGCAGGGACACCTCCCACTGGACCAGGTTGCTCCAAGTCCGATGCAGCCTGGCCCCGAATGCCCCAGCCAGCCGGGTCCCTGGCCGTGCTGCTCCCTCTTGCCTGCTTTAAAAGGAGCAGAAACAGCGGGACGCCCCGCAGAGCCTCGTGGCCCCTAAAGGCCTCCCCGACATCACGGCCCCTTCATCCGAACCCCCCATCCCGGGCAGTCCCCGAGGGGTGCCAGCCCCGCGTGTCCCCCGCACCTCTCGGCGATGTAGAGGGTGCCGGCGCCCAGGCTGCGTCCCGCCAGCAGCGCCTCCGTGTCCGGCTGCTGGTGCCGGACGCCGTCGGCCGGCGGCGGGAAGCGCTTGAGGAAGCTCATGGCGCCGCCACCGCCTCCCTGCTCCACCATCGCGGCCGCCGGAAGCGGAACACGCCGCTCCGTGATGCAATTCCGCCCCGGGACGCGCTGTCAGCGCCGCGCTCCCGTTCCGCGGGGCCGCAGCGGGGCGGTCTGGCTGCCGCGAGTGCCGCGGGCGGGGTCGGAGTTAGGTTGTCTTTGTGTGGAAAACAGGAGCAAAGGGGAGCGCTGAGGTCATTACTGAGGACTGGAGCATCTCTGCTATGGGGACAGGCTGAGAGCTGTTCTCCGAAGAGAAGGCCCCGGGGAGACCTTGCAGCCCCTTCCAGTACCTAAAGCGGGATACAAGAGAGCTGGAGAGGGACTTTGGACAAGGACACGAAGGGATAGGACGAGGGGAAAAGGCTTCAAATTGACAGAGATCAGGGTGAGATTAGATATTGGAAAGGAATTCTTCCCTGTGAAGGTGGTGAGGCACTGGCAGAGGCTGCCAAGAGAAGCTGTGGATGCCCCATCCCTGGAAGTGTTCAAGGCCAGGCTGGATGGGGCTCTGGGCATCCTGGTCTAGTGGAAGATGTCCGTGTCCATGGCAGGGGGTTTGGAAGTAGATGGTTGGAACAGGTCTTTAATGGCCCTTCCAACCCAAAACGTTCAGATTCTATAATTGATAGTACCAAGAGCAGTCATAGAACCATTGAATATCATGAACTGGAAGGGACCCGCAATAATCATCGAGTCCATCTCCCAGCCCTTCACAGGACACCACAAAAATCACACCATATGCTTGAGAGCATTGTCCAAATGCTTCTTGATCTCTGCCATATCTATTTTAGCCTGCAAGTCTCTGTTGGACAGGTGACAGAGGGAAAGACAAACACAGCTCCTTTTCAGTTATCATTATTGGATGCTGGAAAGGGAATTTTTGGTGGGTGACCAGTACCCAGTGTCTCATAAATACAGAGAAGAAAAAAAAAAATCACAAGTACCTGAATTGCTTAAAGGGTATCCAGTTGATTTCCCTCAGCAGTGATGAAGTTGAGGTCAGGAGCCTGACACTATTGCAGTACCTGGTGAGCTGGGGGTGTCTCAGGACAGCACATTGCAGGGATGGGAAGGCTGCCACCCCCTCAGGAGCACTGGCCCTGCTTCTTCCCCTGGATTTACACCATTTCTCTTGCTAGTGCAGTGAGAAACGGGGATTACTGACACATCAGTGAAGTACATCTCTCTCAGGGCATGCTCCTGATAACACCATCAGTGAGACAGCATCACTGCAAATATCCCTTCTCCCTGACTTGTCAGAATGGCAAATGCTCCATCCATAGCAACATACCAAGAGCCCATGCAAGCTGTTAGCTTGTCATGGATGTTAATCTTCCCTTTTATCAGTTTAAATTTACTTTTTAGGAGTCATTTACCTACCTGTGTGCAAACGCAGGTTCTCAACAAACATGAACCAATTATTAACAAGATAGGTCTCCATCTTTCCCCTCTCTGGACTTTCTTAGCTATGGTCTTGGACAGCAAAGAGCAGAACATAACATGGTTCTCTTAGGTGGAGCTATTGACAATGCTTTGGAAAGCTGTTCAACCATGCCTACCCATTTTGGATTCCGATTGTGCAAATAATTGTTACTCATACAAATAATCACCTAGACCAAAATGAAAGCAACTTCCACCATGAACTGACATTTAAACACTGCCGGAATAGCTTGAAAAAAACAACAGAGGCAACAGGAGATGAGGAAAGGGGAATTTCTCAACTATCTTCAAGTTTGCCACACCAAGACAAGTGGTCAACCGGAAACAAAAATTTACAGTTCATCCATTAACACAGATCAGACTGTGGCAGCTGGTGGGAAGAGATCCAAATACATGGAAACACCATTCACTACACTTAGTGGTTATAAAGCAATGCTCCTGCTCATGTCCACCCCCTCTTACCTGATGTCCTATCAGCCACAGAGAGTTCTCACCACCTTTGTAGTTAACTCCAAATCACACAACTACTTAAGTGATTATAAATTAAGATTTCTGAGTGGTTGGGGTTCGAACAGTATTACTGCAGGTTGAAGCCACTGCAGTGGAGCAGTACGGAATTCATTTCTCTTCCTGCATGCAAATGCGAGTCTTTCTTCTGTGGCATACCACTCTTCCAAAAGAAAATGGGAAAAAGGATGGTTTAAGCTCAGGCAGGAAGTTGGTTTTGAGGATGAGGCATTAAAGGAGGAGGAGGAGAAATCCACATCTTCCTTGTTTACACAATCCAGACACTTCACACCAGAGTACTGAGTGCTGCACCGAACAGAAGCTTAGAGGGTGAAGGCAGACATTTCCTCTAAGCTTGAATGGAAGAGAATGGCACTATCTGAAAACTCTTTTCTTCAGCTGTAAGAGCTTTAAGAAGTGAGTTAGGATCCAGCCCCACACTGACATCTGAACACTGGATGTCATCCAGCAGTGATTTAGTCAACCTGTTCAGAGGCAATGGAGAGCTGCAGGTACCTTCACAGGGTTTAAGAGTCACCTTAGGACAGAAGGCAGGACTCGCTATCCAGGGGAGCTTGTTTCCACTGCACTGCCTGCCTTAAGGTGGCCAGTTCAGACTTAGATACCCAGAATCTGTTAAAAATGGAAGTGTAAAGTTTTGGCAGTGGATTTGGAGCAAGAGGATGGATTTCACAATTCCTCATCACTACAGGAAGACGCAGCAGCTTGACTGCAACCACAGACACATTCAAAATAAAGACTGACAGGCTTCAGCACTTCACACAGAGAAGCCACTCTCTTCTTCGATTTGTTTCTTTCTCCCGTTAAAGTCCTGAAATATCATCCATGTCCATTGCCATTGCCACGTGTCAGAATATCTGCTTCTTCAGTGCATCTCTGCAGACTTCCATTTTTTCCCCCATTTTTCCCAGGTTTTACACATCTGAACCTAAATAAATGAACCTGGCTCCTCTGTCAGGAGGAGCACGTGGACACCTCATGGCTGTCTGCTGGAACAGCCTAGCTGGGTACAGTGCTGGCTGCAGGCACACTGGTTTTCATCAAGTCACTGCAACATCACTAGATGAGATATAAAAATTATATAGAAGATGGAACACACACAGAAAATCGTGACTGCAAAAACAAATCCATCAGGCCTTCCCCACCATCAGCCAGAGCTCCTCAAAGAAAGAAAGACTCTGTCAGTTGAGCTGCCATAACAAAACCAACATAAAGCAGGAGTTGCGTGTTCCCCTGGCAGGCAGTGGCACCATCATGGGCTGGAACAATACACAGCAGCCGTTACTCAGTGCTTGTTCTAAAACTAAAGGTACGTGCTTGTGTAATGCCCATTAAAAAGCACTTGTATCTGCAATACACATTATACTTTGTACATCAAGTTATTTCAATTTTTTTTATTATGACAATTTACATGTCATATTTATATGAAAGAAATGACAGTAGATATTATAACAAAACCATTATGAAAGAAAAGTTACACAATCAGGC
This sequence comes from Edolisoma coerulescens, assembly GCA_013397115.1. Lineage (NCBI taxonomy): Eukaryota > Metazoa > Chordata > Aves > Passeriformes > Campephagidae > Edolisoma > Edolisoma coerulescens. The sequence continues at coordinate 59,159 of VWZW01006302.1, forward strand.
CTACAAGCTATAAAATGGCTTCAGGCCCAGCTTATACACAAAGAGTTCTGACCAGACTGTAGTGAGAGACAACGCTGAACAATTCATTAACAAAAATATTGGCACCAGCCTTAACATTTTTTCTTACTTCATTTACAAGGAATACAGTATTTAAACAGTTGTGTACTGCAAATCTAAAAACATTAGCTGTTAATAAACTGCAGTTAACCCTTTGAGCACTATGCCACCATGACTTCCATTTAAAAAAGTTTTAACGCAGCATGTTTTACATGCACGTGATATTACCAGTGGGAGGGAAAAGACAGTGAAAGCACCACCCAATTTATGTGCAACAAGAATAACACTTCCAGTTTTTTCAAGGTATCTCCCCCCCTTCCCACACACACAGTGTGTGTCCCCTCGGTCCTTTCCCTTTGATATTGTAGCAAGTCATGATTGAAGAGAGGCTGAAAAAACCAAGGTTCAGGACTCAAAAAATGCAAGGATAAAACTCTACATAAAGAGCTCAGCTTGTGGAACTTCACCATGTTAATTCTTTAGAGAAAGAAAACAAAAGATGAGGCCAGCTATGGAGACCGTTTTTAAGGAACTCAAGGTGTCTTTGCAAACATACAAACAGCACACGGCAGCAAGACAAAATGGTGTATCATGTAAGCGTATCTTCAATTTTTGCCTCTACGTGGCAGATTTGATCCAGTTCTCAAAAGAATACTGGAGGGTAAGCATCCACCTGGGACACTGAGAATCCCCGATGTTTGTCTCATGGACAGGATCTGTGCCTGTGTGAGAACTGCCCTGCACCCAGGAACGGTGACGTGATGCGTTTGGATCGGTCACATCCATCCCCTGGCAGCAGCCGGAGGGCTGTGAAACACGGGCAGGAACCAGCAACTGCACTGGCAACACGGCGGTTTAATGCCAGCTAGGGGGAGGAGCATCCTTTGAATGAATGTAGGACAGGAATAAGGTACTGTACAAGATTTTAAAGTCCATATAATGAGTACAAAATGGAAAACTAAACAAGGCTTACAGCTTTATGATTTGACTTCCTTTTCTACAACTACCTTGAGTAGCAGATTAGTATCTATTAAGGACTTTTATCTGTTCTAACTAACAAACGATGCACTGGTAACGAGGTCTATAATATGTTTTTGCAGAAGGACTTTATCCCTGTAGAATCACTTACGTTCTGACAGAATGATCCAATCTCAGTTGTGTGGGACACAGTAAGAGGAACAAACAAGAAAACAAACTGTGTGGACCCTGACTGTCATCCCTAGAGACAAACATTGTCATAATATTCTATGGACTGATCCTAATTTTTTCCACATCCACATTGCACTGATGGAGGAATATTATTTATTCCCTCAAGGAAGGAGACATCAAGTACATTTTCCAGTTACTTTGAAAATCAGGATGAGAAAAGGAGGGTATCGGGATGATTCTCCTAAATGGAGACCTTCCTTTGGAAATCCAGCCTTTAAAGGGCAAGTCACAAGTAGTTTCTAGGCCTGTCCAAGACCTGTCTTGCAAATGGCATGGGTTTGCATACACACTATTCCATTCCACTTCCCTCCATCCATTCCCCATCTCCCCCTGTTATTTGAACAAGCATCCAAACAGCAGGAGCGAGTGACTCGGTCTGCACCTGGGGACCCAGTGAGACTGACTATACACAAAGTGCTGCAAAGTGCACAAAGTAAACCGGCCAAACAAACGGAGCCGCGGCGTCGCTCATCTCTCCTCAGCAACCTTCGGGGTTGTAGGGAGCAACAGCAGATCTACTGGCAGGCACATGTGCCCCTCTAACTGCAATGCCATCCCCTCTCCTGCTCCTCAGCTCAGGTGTGGGGCGCCAGCATTTACAGGATGATAGTCAAAAACCCAAGTTGTAAGACTTGCTTTAAATTGCAGTTGAATTGGGAGGCTTTACACCACAGATTCAACTATAAAAACTTATCTACTTTAGAGTGTTTTATTCTTTCCCCCAGAAGCTCTACACAATCTTTTTTTTAATGTGTTATACTAAGCAATATACGTCTTTTGCAATATACAAAGTTAAATCACTCTGAAGTGTTGGGACAATTATTCCCACATTTTTGTTGTTTGGAACTAGCTCAGTTAGCTACACCTAATCTAAAAGAAGAGCTTTGTAAGTGATGTGACTTTCCAAAGTGATTAGTAATCCTCAATACCCCAACTCCTGGGTGTCCAGAAATAATTTCCAACTGATAAACATTTCTGAAGCCAGAGCTCTCCATTAGGTCTCAGACTGGGTAAAGCATCAAAAATTAGTCATGAAACTTTTCTTACATCAGGATATACCAGAAAAAAAAACCCAAATAGATAATTTCTGCTGGATTTTTTTACTTTCTGCCTTCCAACATTTTAAGTGAGATATAGTCCCTACGCTGTTAGGGGAGGGGAGGAAGAAGAAACTACCAGGAAATGTGGTCTTGATCCTGCGAATCTCTACTTCAGACAATATCCTAAATGCTTCTGTGGAAGTTTTAAACACTTAAGAAATTGCAAAATTCTGCTCCCTTATTTCTAGAGATTCCCACACCATATTCAGCACAATTTTTTTCCCAAAGTTACTGTTTTGTTTGAAGATACTTGATCTTCTACATTATTTATATATATTTAAGGATTTTATATACTCACCAAATCAGAAGCATACAACAAATGCAAATACATACCTAGGGTGCACACTGCACATCAAAACCATAATACAAGTCTGTGAATAGTAGTCACTGCACATGTATTAAACCCAATTTTCAAGGCCTATATAAAGCCTCTTTGAATTAGGTGATACAAATCTCTTTGTCAGACCAGTTCTGGGGGCGAGCATTACTGCTGTGATTTATTTAAATCACAGTGTACAAAGTGAATTTAAAAAAGCAGGTGCTGTTAAAATTCCTTGTTTACTTTTCGTAAAATAAGTTTGTAAAAATATGTGATTTGAAATTATTATTGGAAGGTTTAGACTAGAGCTTCCTACTGAAGAAAACTGAAAACCATGTTATAAGCACCTGAAAACAGAGGTATAAAACAGACCTCCTGACAATGAAGGATTAAAATTATTAAACAGTTGCAGCATCTGGATACCAGTGTCATTCAAATAAGAGATGTAAAGAGAAATCAGAACAAGTGTACCACTACCATACAATTTTTCTTTTGTGAACATACATTTTTTGCCCCTTGAGCTTCTTAATATAAGGTCTCTCACCAAGAGTTCAGACACAGCAATTAAAAAACAGAAGTGAACAGAAAACAAGTCCAACTAAGTCATTAGCTCCCATAAGATGGAGAGTAACCGAGACACTTAATACAACAAAATCTTGAAGGTGACACTTCAAAAATGAGCTTTTTAGAAAAAAGCGTCTCTTGTTTCTCTTAAGTGCTGCTAGATCAGAGCAATCTTTTCATTCAAAAAATAATCAGCAAGATGCAGTGATTTTATAATGTAATTCAACATGTACAAAATGAAAGTATCAAAGAGTTGATTGTTCAGCACTGGCCTTGCTAACTAAGGGTTGTTAAATGTGATGTCATTTTCCATTTTATATCAAGAATATGCTCAGGTTTATAAGACTCAACAACCAGCAGAGAGCAACTGTGGTGAAACCAATCCAGTCGCTAATTCTATCCAAGTTCTGCTTAGATTAACACACCCCATTCACTACTGCAGAGTGGCCCTGCTTGTGTGCTTTGTGTCGCTGAGTCACAGAAGCCCCACACAGGGAAGCAAACAGCCAGCATTTATCTTGGTGGCACAAAAAACCCCACTCCTCCACTTGATTTATATGTTCTTCTTCCCAGCAGTGCTACCTAGACTACACATAGAGATCAGCTCTCCTCCCAATCAGTTATACACAGAAGAGCTTGCAGGTAAAAAAAGACAAAGCTTTTAGGGATAACCTGTGTGGAATAAACAAGAATTTGCTGAGCAAATGCTTTGCATGTTCAGCCAGTAGCTACTTGTTCTCGTTAAAAACAATCCCTGGCCTGTTTCCCATACAGTTTGAACGCAAAGCTTTAAGCCCAAAGCTACACCTCAAGATCACTATTCAAAGACAACTAACTTCTGATCTCATACTGAGCACAGAAGGGCACAAGACTGTAAGGACACCAGGAAGACATTTTCACTCTGGAATCACATATACATACTGTAACAGCATGAACCCTGTGTGATAGTTGGCCTCTTGTCAGAAAATGTCATCTTCCCCAATAGGAGACTACACATTTTCCACCAAGCAGGAAGCCTTAAAAATGAAAAAATACCAAGTTTTAAAATGGTAATACTTTCCAGAGCACTTTTTGCAGTTTTTCCTTGCACACCATTGCCACTGATCTAAGGAGGAACTCTAGATCCTGCGGGATGAAGCCATCTCAGGTACCAAGGGTGACTTCCTAGAAGACAGAAAAGTTGCTTTTGAGAAGTGACCTATAGAAAATAAAATTTGGTAACAACTGGCCATTTTTAAAATACGACACTCCCGATGCAAGCTTCAATGCTCCTATTTTGCTTCCTGGTCTTTCCTGCTTTTATATCACTCTAACTCAGTACTCAAATTTTTTTCCTGATTGATATACCCAGAATTCTAACTCTTTTGTATTTTCTTACATGCACAATTACCTGCCCACTAAGTACTTAGCATTTGAAGTTGACTCTACAAGCAAGAATGTTTGATCAGATACTAAAAGGCTTCATCAGGCAGCAAAGAAAAATATGGCACTGCCAAAACAAATGAGGAACCATCAATTGCACAGTGTTGCTGCATGTGAATCAGTTTGCACTGCAAGTATTAAAAATGCTCAGCAGCTACTGCCATGGACAAGTGGAAGATTTATGTTCTTACTTGTTCTAAAACACAAGTACATTAGAATTTAGAAGCACTACATTTATGTATCACCTAAGCAAAGAAAGCACTAGAGTAGCTTAAAATGCTACATCTGCTTTTAAGAACTTATTCTAAGCTCCTGTGGCTCGTCACTACCCCATTTTAACCATTTAACTGTTAATTGTTAACATCAGTAAGATAGGAAAACATTTAATCTTTGATGAAATTAAATTGTCATGTAGAGAGTGATTTCTCTTTGTTTTTAATCCCAAGCTTGCTTAGAACAGCAGATAATGAGCAAGTTCCATCTTTTTGCCTCTTTCTGATCCTAGTTTTATGGCATGATATGTGCACTGCTAGAACCCAAACAAGTAAGAGTCATGGAGTGGTTCTGACAGACCTTGTGGAAAAAGAGGTGGGGAAACAAAACCAAGACTTTAGAAAGGCCAGAAGGTAGGTAAATTTTGGATCTAGGTTTTCTGGAGAGGTATTTAGTAAAGGCCTAATGCTGGTTTTATTACAAGAAAACAGAAGTGCTTAATGACTGACTAGTAAATACAATATAATGGAAGGGAATCAGGTGGGGCAGGAAAGGAGAACTCACTCCTCAGTGGCAGCAGCAGTTTTGGTGCATCCATTGCCGGCAATGGACATAAACACCAGTCAAAAATCCAAATCTCAGAGCAAAAGGATTAATAGATGTGACCTTTTTGGATTTCAATGTTTGGCAGATCTGTTTGAGCTGTCTGTGTCTTATAACATGTACAAATGCAACAGCCTGCATCTTAATCAGAGTAAAGAGAATACCAAATGCTCTTGATGTGCCCCATGTTGATTTGGTGGGGTTTTTATTCTTCCGTTGTCTTTTTCTTCCCTTGAATAAAAGCACGTTATCACTTAATGCCTGCTCAAAAGTTGAAGAGATGTCTTGGAGTCAAGCGTTTTCTCTCAAACTCTGCCTTCTTGAAATCAGTTGGTCACATGACAGTTATTAAAATGTATTTTAAGAAAATTCTAATGGCCAAAGGCCAACAACTACATTCAAAACCTGCTAATACATCCAGGCAGATAAGTAAAACCAAAACAAAAACACACACAAACCCCAAACAGGAAACCTCCAAAAGGAAAACTGTTCCATTTGTTTACTTCAATTTGAAGTAGATATTAAGGGCATGAATGGACCAGTCATGGTTTATTTTAAAATCTCTCCATCCTCTGATGCACTGTCATTCTGTGGTCAATGCCGTTTGTACAAACACATTTTGTTCAGAATACTCCAACTGGTGGTGAAACTCACGTGGCCGGGCAGTGACCGCAGGGTTCTTTTGTCTGTAAAAGTTTGCAGTGCTTGCTTACAGACTAACTTGACAGCAGTACGTCCTCCCACTAGACACTGTGCATTGAAGGCCATCTGATGAACTGTGCATGAGATCGCTTTAGAAATTCATGGGTAGAGTGTTTCGACTGTCAAAAACTTCATTACAGTACACTTCACTGTACAAACACTTTAAAGGATGTTTATTAGGAAAGTCTGCAAGTCATAATGGATAGCAGAGTTCTTGTTTATGGTACCTTCTTGGCCTCTAATAGTTCTGTTTGCCTCCAGTATTAAAATCAAACTGCTTCCATGAAGGTGATTACTAAAATGAGCTATGGTATGTTAACCTACAACTCACAAAATGCGACAGTACAGACATTAATTTTGCTTTTAACTGTCTGTTAAGTTGTAATCTAAGTTGTGAACATTTAAATATAATATATATTTCATATGAAAAAGCTAAAGCACAAGTGCTTCTGCACCATCCCCCTCCCGTCCCCCCACCCCTTGAGCCAAACCCACCCCAGTTCCGGTTTGGGCCCTGACTGATTTGGAATGCTTTCTTAGGCCACCCATTTCCACAAATTTGTATGCACTCAGGAAATATAAAGTCAAAAATATACAAATCTCTTGTTGTTATAAGGTTTTTGTGAGTGAAATTACCCAGGACCATGGACTTGGAAGGAGAAGGGGGGGTAAGAGAGGGAATTTACAGCAATTCAAAGTTCAAAACTGGTCACTTCACAGAAAGACTGCAGGACTGGTGAAATTCTTGCTTCTAGAAAGTGATACTGTAGTGGAGAATTTTCTAGGAAAAATAAAACAGCTTTTAATAACTGGCCCGCTGGTATGAGCTACCGTGGAATAAATTAGCACAAAAATGGAAGTCTTATAACTGTTCACTGTTACAGACGTAATCAACAAGGTCAGTCACTCTCAAAAGTTCATCTTCGTCTTCCTCTGGCCCTACTGCTTCCTGCCCACTCCCTGTCCCGTTGGGTGCCAGGCTGGCGCTGGCTGTGCTGTCCTTGGGAGCCTGGGTCTTCTCGCTTGGCTTGCCAATCAAGTTCTCAATGGTTTTCCCTGGGCTCTGTCCGTTGGTGGAAGGCAAGTCCACCAGGCTGTAGTCCAAAGGGCTCTCTACTTTCCCTACATTATCAAAGTCATCTTCGTCATCGCTCTCTATCCGGTAGCAGTGCTTCTTGGGGTTGTCTTGGGGGGCTTGTGCTGCTGACAGCTTATCTGCAGGAGCGGGGGTTTCTGCGTCGTCATTCGCGTTTTCACAGGTATCTTCCTCGTCGGTCTCGATTCGATTCAGGCGTTTGCGGACAGGCTTCCCTTCTTCCTCCTCATCCTCTCCTTCTTCCTCGGAATAGTCATCTGTACTTCGCCGACGTTTTCGAATCAATCGCTTTGACTCCTTTGTGGATTCATCATCTTCAGAGTTCTTAGATGTGTAGCTCTCTGGAAGAAGCAGCAGACTTAGAGCCATCAGCAAATCTCAGTGCAACACTTACACTTCATTTTTCATCTTTCGCACTCATTAACAAGACAGCTCTCTCTCTCAGCACACACATTTCTGTCTCCCTCCCCAGGTTCCCCAACCAAGCCAAAACGCTTGCATTCTTTTTACCTTTTAAATAAACTTCTAATGTAGCAAGTATCAACAATTAATGGATATTCTGTTTCCAATCTGAGGAGTACCAGAGGCTTTGGAAGTAGGTGTGTTCTCCCCTAAAACTGGTAACTCCCGGCTGGGAATGTAACACAGAACTGCATTCCTTATCTCACAGCATGCGCTTTATTTGCACCCTGACAGAAACTGAGAACCCAAATAATGGCTGCTCTATCATAAAATTCATATATCTACACACACACACAAAACAGTACTATACCCCTGCCATCCCCAAAATACATACAACTTCTAAAGTAAAGGAATGCTGCCTGTCACCTAAAGTTTGCTGCTATTTAATGGGAAGCTTGGTTTTATGGGAAACTGGAATATTGCCTACACACTTACAGCTTTTACACTGATCTTTGATGGTTGTGGTGAGAAAAGATGGAAACTGAAAAATCAAGTGGCAAACATAATTTGTTGTGTCTTTGTAATTTCCATTAGAAATCATGTGAATTTTCATTTTAAAGGGTATTATTTAATGTAGGTTGAAGTTGATAGAGACTGTCAATGTTCCTCTATTTTCAAAGTAATTACAATTCCAGTAATGCTCTTCTGTGTTTTATGATATACTGTGGGAACTGTGGGAAAGTGCTGGAAAGGTGCTAAATGGTGCTGATTTTAATGCATGGAAAGCCAGTACCAAAAATACCCAAGCAAATGGGATTTCATGAAGAAAAGACAACATCGATCAGGGAATGTTTAAAGCCACTAGTGCTGGGAAAAAAAAGTCCCAGAGAGCAGATTCCTGAGAACAGGCTGTATTGAAGATGATGTTTTTGAGATACTACACACTTGCATCACATACTTGTTTCTCTTCACCTAGAGGATACTCTACCTTTCTGTAATCTCAGGACAGCCCTTCCAAAACTGAGTCACTCGGGCTGTCAAGGATGGCTCATTTTCTGAGGCAGCCTGGTATCCATTGCAACCTGCACTGCTCAGCATTCAGAAAGCCGGACCTAAGGTCTCATAAGCCAGGCACCCACAATCCAAAACAGCCCAAGTCAGTGGTTGGTTTTGGAAAAGCTAATTAATTATACACCACAAAGCACACCAATCACCCACAGTATGACTGACATTACTGAGAGAGGCTTCCTCTGCACTTTGCACAGCTCCTTAAAAAGGAGATGGAATGAGTCTGAACCACCAGCACAAACATAGTCAGGGCACCAGAGGCAATGCCCTTCCTCTTACATAAGAGAATCTTTAGAGGCTCGTGGGATGCAGCTTTGTGACCTCTTAACAGAAACGTGGTGAAACAGTTACATTAGTGCCGACTTTGGAATCCCAACACTCTGTGCCAGGTGCAGTACATTCAGACCTGGAAGTCAGGATTAGGGGCAATGATGAATTTGAGAAGTGATTCAGTGCATCGTAAAGTACCAGTGGGCTGTTTCATAAGGAAAGTGTTTCTGAGAAACATCAAGGAACTCTAGAAAGACAATTCTCTGAAATCTCAGAATTATATGGCTTTCCCCTTGTGCTAATGCTGGCATACACCAGCTCCTGGAAGTGCCGGACTGTTTATTTTACCTTCACTATCTGAAGTGGAGAGCCTGCGTTTATGAACTCTTCTCAACTCCTTCCCATATCGGACACTTTTCTGTGAGCCATCACTTTCTGAATCTTCCTTATAATTAACCTGTCTCTTCTGATTCCGTCTTGATCTTCTCCTCCTGGTTTCCAGGTAGTCATCATCACTGTAGTCTGTGTAATCACCGCTCTCTGTACGGAACAAAGCAGTGACGTGCATTATTCCATCAAAGCAAAACTGCCTCACATAAAAAATTTAGGTAAGTTTCCTAATTTAGATAGTTTTCCTTATGGTGTTTTTGTTTCCTCACCTCTACTGGTGTCAAAGATGTCTCTACAATTCCTGACAGTGAAAACAACCTTACTGAATTGGAGTTGATGGCACACATTACCAGTGCCTCAGGAGAGTCTGTTCTGCTTTTGAAATTTAAATAAATTGTACTCTACTAGAAGACTTTAAGAACAGGTAGATGAAAAACGACTGACAAGATGAAACTCCAAGACCTGAGCTATTATCAGTTAACAACAAAAATCAATTTCCCTCAATCATGGGTTTGCTTAAAACAGAAACCATACAGAAGAAACTTACCATCAATCACAGTTCTTCCTGCACCAGTCTACTGCAGCTAGTGTCTTCAAAAATTAAATTTATTTACATCAGTTGAAAATAGCCTCAAATCAACTTCAGCTGCTTTTCACTGAGCTATGCCAGAACAATTATCCCAAGATACATTTCTATAAAAGTCACACACTGTTCCTAAGTGAGTGATTGACATGAGTCACATGAGATCAAAGTGGCATCCTCTTTACTTCCTAAATATTAGGCAAAGAAACAGAGCAAGTCAGCAAGAACAACCAGCTTCAGAAAGAAATTCCATCTCTAGAGACTAAAAACAAAGCCACTTGCGGGGCACCTGATTTCCTTAGTTCAAAACAGGCTTAAAGCAGGATCCTGATGGACAATAATAAAGATAAGAGGGAAATAGAAACACACAGTTAAGTTTATACTTTTAGATGTATATGGAATGATACTGGAATCAGTTGACTTTATCACAGATGTTTGTCCACCAGGAAACAAACAGTTGCTCCTGTGCATTACAGAACACATAAGCAACCTCTTTAGACTTCTACCAGTATCTTCACTTACAGGAGTTTATGATCAGTGCAATGATGCATTGAGGACAGAGAGACAACAATCACTCTAACCACTCATATAGCTGCCTTCATCTGTCCATGCATGAACCCTCCTTTTGGAAATCAGTACTCCAAAGCAACTTACTCCAATGTGTTCATCATCTGTATTCTAGAAAGACGGACAAAACACTGGAAAGATAACACACACTGCAGAGTAAGTTAACATGCCAGTATAGTCAGAACCTTAAATTCACAGTAAGAGTGAGAAAAAATGAGTGCTCATGTATATGGCACTTTCTAGTCTATGTCTCAAATGAAGTAGAAACAAGGAGGACAGTCTTCAGAGAAAGATGCTGATCATGAAAAGATGTAAGTATTGCAGGTACTATGCTCACACTTCATGTGCCAACAGAAAATGAAATAGTTGAAGGACAAGTAGAATAAAGTGAATTATTAGGTTCTGTGATGCAAGAGTCTTCATTTACTAAAGATTTTAAGGATAATTTTAGAGATAAGAGAGAGATTCAAGGTGTAATTCTTTGCTTTCAAGCCTCCCAGAAAACACAGAATGCCATACAACTGCAATTTTCTTCCATAAAAGTGACGGAAAATGTTTCTTTCAGAATCTTCTTCATAGATGTGTTCAGAAGGTCTTCTAGTAGCTATGAAGAAGCACACTTTTGTCTCCATCCTCTTTCCTGTAATCATGTGCCAAACAGGAGAAGTGCAGAGGTAGCTGCAACTATCCACAAAGGTGGCCTCTAGAATCATAGCACATGCATTTATTTCAAAACATAATTACCTAGAAATGCCAAGAACCTAGTGCTCAATACCACTTTCCTGAGAAGTACTGACAGCAGAACAAGTAGCAAACTGCTTTACAGCAAAGATGACATGTGACTTGACCAAAGCAAGCAAAAAAGTTAGTGTCAGTCGTGACAGCAACTCAGACTGACAATCTTCCTCTCTCTAGAACAGAGTATTTAAAATATCTAAGATTGCTTATACTCACCAGACTCTCTGCTTGAATTGTCCTCAGAATCTTCATCTTCATCATCTTCAGAGTATTTTTTCTTGACTGTTTTCCTTCGTAACCGCCTGCTTTGCCTCATGGGCCTAGAGAGGTGTCTCCTGGATATGCGGGCGCAGAACTCAGAGTCACTGTCCTCGTTTGATGGTGGGTCATCTTCACTTTCATCCAGATTTTCCTCTGATATAACAAACTCATCCTGAGATCTGTTCAAAGGAAAACCCCAGACAACAGAGATAGGTATTAAAACCAAAGGATTGAAATAATACTTGTATTTTACAAGCAAGTGATAAGTGTCATTTTACACAAAACAAAAAAAAGCACAAATCTTACAATGAGGAGCAAAGACCCAGAGGGAGCAAGCTGCCACCACTAACATAAGGTTTCAGCTGTGTATTTGGGATATGGCTTTACAGGGCACAACATTACACAGCAGACTAGAACAGCAGGTGGATATAAACACTCTGTCAAACTAACTCTGCAGGTGGCATTAACATAGGACAGATTCTGGAGCATTCATATGGTTCACTGCAATGTAATGTCTGCATTGCAGTAACTGTGGAGGGAAAAAACCACAAACCATGTTCTAGCAAAACTGACCTTTCCTTCACAAACCCAGAACTGTCCCACACAATTTCTGAGCATTAGAATATCGTGTCTTAACACAAAACTATGGCTCTAATGCAGAACATGCACCTCACAACCTTATAAACGTGTAACATTCTCATAATTTCCAGGGAGCTAAGGCTTTTTAAAAAACCATTGAGCACTGAAGGTACACAGTCACTTGTATTTGGCTGCCAGCCAAATCTAAATTCCAGTGTAAGATCCAGAAGGCCCTAAGCAGAGGATGGAGCTGAAAATGCACGAGCACACTTTAACAGATCAATGCACTATTAATTCTATGACATTTCCACAAGCTACACTCATTGATTGGAAATTTCCAGCACATGCAGCTCAATTATTCAGGGTGCCACTGAAATGTCCTCAGCACGGTCACAGGTGAAAAACAAAGCTCAAAATTTGCATCTATCTTGAACAGATTTTCCATATACTTAGTAAATTGAGTCAATGATTGGTGTAAAGCTTTAAGGGTTGCTGGTAAAGAGCCTATAGCCTCATGCTTGCTTTATTACGTTGCTTCATTGAGGCATAAAGTTAATCTAAAATTATCAATTTTTTTAACATCAGTAATTTCCCAGACTGAATGATGAGAAATTCTGTGGGAAGTGAGTTTCAGTCAGCCAGACCAATATTCATTTAGAGTTTAAAGCTTCACATGACATGTATTTGTTTTCTGCAATATAAGCCACTTCTTTGGCTGTTTTCAAACTCTACCTCCTACAGAGCAGCAATCAAGAACTAATTTCAGAATCTGCCTGTCAAGTTCTGTATGCTCTAAATAATGAAAATTTTCCTCTTCCAATTTCTAAATGACTATCAGGCCAAAAAAAAATCCCACAAAATAGGAATTTTCAACTCTTATTTTTAAGAGGAAACAACCAGCCTCATTTTAGCTACATTTTTGTTAAGGATTTCTGCTGGACAGTCATATCAGCCAGAGAACTGAGCCCACCTGGCTCCTTCACGAACAGAAGCCTGTAGTGAGGCCTCAAACATCCCAGTAACATTTCCAGAATGTGTTATGCTTAAAATACAGATTGGATGATGTCAGCACATGGATCCAGAGTGCAGTTTTTCCAGTACAATGATGTTCCCCTAGGTCAGGAGGACCCCATGGTAGTAGGTTTGGAACTGGGTGATCTTTAAGGTCCCTTTCAACCCAAACCATTCTATCATTCTGTGACTTTTACTGGCACTGTGTAGTGCCATTCTGACACTGGGAACATGGTCCTGATGATCATTTCAGGGGCACTGCAGAGTCACAGAACCCTGTAGAGGTCAGTGATTTGTGATGGAAGTTAAATTGCAGACCTACCCATCACTGATCTTGAATTCATCCTCACTCTCTTCTTCATCCACGTTACTGTCACTATCCAAGTCATTTAGTCGCCGTCGTTTCTTGCGTCGTGCTGCAGCAGCCCTTTGTGGTCGCTTGTATTCCTTCCTTTCTTCCTCTAGGATTGTGGAAATGTCTTTTCCACGGTGACCTGTGATATTTGACATGTCTTTGCCTCTGCCAATGCCTGAATTCAGTGACAGAAAGGGGAAACAATAGCAAGTTTATTTTCTTGCTTAACTTTCCACAGATCTTTCTTGCATGTGCCTAACTTCAGTTTATTTTCTGTAAAGCAGAATATTTTTTTGTCAAGCAAGACTCTGTCCAGAGTCTTGCTCCTGACACACACAGCCCAGCTGGAAAAATACTGAGGTCCATGCAGCAGGTCATGGTTTGTTGAGGAAGATGAAATAGG
>VWZW01006304.1:0-28391 GCA_013397115.1 Edolisoma coerulescens
GGCCGTGGAGTGCGAGGGGCCGGAGCTGCGGCAACAAGGCGACGGTGACGACAGCCGTCCCTGGGCGCCCGGGTTCCCCCTCCTCCGCGCCGCCGGCCTGAGGGTGGGGGGGCGGAGGAGGCCTGGCCCGTTCTGCTGCACTGGGGCCGGCTGAGGCGAGAGTAGGCTCATCCCCGCAGCTGTCGCCACCCCTCACCCCAGCCGCAGGCCGCGCCCGGAGAGCGGCCGCTCCGCCGCCGCCCGCGGCCCAGGTANGGGGGCGTGCCGGCTGCTGCTCCGGGGAGCCGAGGCAGCGGCTCCCCCCACCCGCCGCCCGGGGGTTTCTCCTCGGCCCCGCTTCTCTGGCTTCCCCTCCCTGGTTCCTTCCCCATCTCCCCCTCTTTTCCTGAACAAGAAAAAAATATGATCTCGCCGCCTTCAAACTTTTAGTATTATTTTTTTTAAATCCCGGCAAACGCTCTCTAACTGGCCTGTTCCCAGTTAAACTTTCCTCCGCTGCCGTTCGTGCAGACTGCTCTCTTCGTGCTCTCTCCCGCACGCTGGAAAAACGCTCTGGGTGGTTTTATGTGAGCCGCTTCTCGTTTAGTCCTTTGAAATCAGCCATCTTATTTGCAGTAACAAAGAACGGTGCTTTTAGCTCATTTTCAGACAACGTGGGGCTGCTCAGCACAAGGGGTGTTAATTAAGATTGTGCCTTCTTTATTTTTCTTCCTTCCCATCCCTATTTCTGTGAGTGTGGGTTTTGTGTGAGGTTTGTGACTTGCTGCATAGTTGAGTCTTATATGTTTTACCTACGAAGATGGGTTAATTTGTGGGGTAATCTAGTTGTGGGTTAGGTGTGTTATCACTTAGTACCCAAATTGTGCTACTGCAAGCTAGTTCTTCTCAAACACATACGGTTGGAGTAGGATCGTGGTGTCTTTTACCACCGCTTCTCAAATTATCTTGGTTAATAATAGTGTGCCACTGTCAGTAGGCAAGAGTGAATTCAGGCTCCTGCACTGTTGTTACTTTGTTCAGTAATGTAGATAATTCCATGCAAGGTTGTTGAAATAGCTATACTGCCCTATAAAACTAAACGTGTTTTTGTACTCCAGCATCATGGTAAGTAGGCAACTTGTCCTTCTGGCCCTCCTCTTATTTTTCTTGGATTGTGACTGGAAGGAGTTTCTTCTCACTTTGCTTTCATGAACCTCTTGATTTGCATGTTGTGTAGGCATGTTTAATATTGATATAGAAACTTTATTTCAAAGAGCTGAAGCCTAAAGAAAAGCAGTGTCTCAAACTGATTAGAATTCCTTTTTTAGGTAGATGGCTCTTTACATAATGCGTTCAAGCGAAGCTAACACAATAGGGGTGAGAGTTTTGAGAGGAATCAACAGATTTAGTGGAGAACAAAGGTGTACTGAGAGCAGATCCGTGGATCCTGATGAGGAGCAGCCTTTGCTGTGCTGTTGTTAAGGTCTTGCTGGAATTTTAGGACTCTCTTTTTCTATGTTGTTAACCTTGTGAAAAAATTTACTTTTGTTTGAGGCTGGAATTTTCCGTGCTTCCAGAGGTGATTTTTTTTTTAAAGTTTGAACAAGTGCAGAGAACATTATTCCTGTGCAGATTACAATAAAGAACAGATGTTATCTAATATACCTATTGATAGGGTATTGAAACATTACAGACAAGTGAAAAATCACACTGCTTCTGCCTGAGCAAGGTTTGATTCTTCCTTTTATTGCTTGGTGTAGCCACAATTGTTTTCTCTGTGAGCTTTTGACAAATTACTATTCGTCCTTGTTGAAGGAAGCCTTCTGCAAGAAGAGGAATCTTGCAGGATCCTCTGAGGATCAGGTTCAGTTCAGATTTGCCATGTCATTCTACGGCAAGGATTTTCACCACCTTCTGCTCTCTGAATGTGGTCTCCTGCCGTTTCCGAGTTTTTATCCTTGTCCCCAGGTGCTAGGATGAGGAGGGGATGACCTCTTGCTCAGTGGGACCCCAGGGGTGCTCTCTCACAACTGAGGTAGTTCGAGGTGCCTAGAACTGTGTTGTGGAAATAGATCCAGTTGTAGAGGAGCTTACTGCCCTTTCCACTCTCATGGTGTAAGGTGCAGTAGTCTTCCTTCTCTGACCATACAGAAGTCTGTATTGAAAAGAGGAGTTGTTTTCAGCTGTATGCTTTCTCAAAAATAAAAATGGAGAGAGGGGAGTGGAACCAAAATGAAAAATGAAACTTTCTAGGATTTAAAATGTATGTGTACATAGTCATAACAGCATAGTAGCTCTACCTTGCTCATCATGTCCTGCCCCCCCATGCATTCAAAAACAAGATAGAGATTGGCATGTGTTTTTACTGTTAGTTTCTTGAACAAGATTAAGAAAACTGGAACTGTATGCAGCAGAAACGTTTGCTCTGTGTATAGGATCAGTGTTGCATTTGTAGAGTGCTTTTCAAAGCAGTCGAAGTGCACAAGTTGAAGCTGAGAGGAGTAAAAATGCTGAGAGCTGCTCTTGGTAGCTACATCAGATCAGTTTCTTCCACAAAGAAGTCATTGCTCCCACTTTTTTTAACTGTGAATTTATGTTAAGATGAAAGAGTTGCCACTCAGAGTTGTCTTAAAACTCTTTTCCAGCTCCTTTTATGTTGTCATGTGTCTTAAATTTTTGTAGTTACTGGCAGTGAGATGAACAGAATTGAGACTTATGATTCAGATATGCACACAAGTTATTCTGGGGAATGTTGGCTCTTACTGTACAGAACAGTGTGAGTGTAGTACCTTCTGAGTACTCTCTCTTGCTCTTTAATGCTAATTGTTCTTATGTCTACAGACACTTTGTTCCTGTTCACCCTTTGGGCAAATAGATAATAGTCTCATATGCTGGAATGTATCTGCAGTTTAATAATTCATATCTTCATCAAATCATGAGCTGCCTTTTGTTTTATTGGTTTATGGATTTTTCTTTATCATAAAACTTCTACTATGCATTATTAAACAGCAAAACTGTAGTAATGTTTTGGTGGTTAAAAGCTATCAAATGTATATGCTGATTTTCTGACATCTTTGTCTAATTTTGGAGACAAGAGCCTTTCTTGTCCTTTATTCGTGTGAAATGTTCTAGCAAGATGTCAGTTTGTATGCTTTTCTAATTAGCCAGTTTGTTATCATTGCATTACTGCCTAGTATCAAAATGTTGGAAATCTGTATTTGGGATGACTGTTACTAGTAAATCACATTCCAGAGTATCAGTGACAGGTTCACTACCCTATTTGTTTACAGTAGGGTTTATCATACCAACGTCAGGCCTGGATTAACTGTCTTGCCCAAGATGTTGGATTACTGATTGCCTGGATCATATTCCTTTGGGTTACATCCCTGACTTCCAGCTCCATAACTGCCTGGTTTGTCTGTGTCAGCGTATTATTTCCTTTTCTTGTTGGGGGTTGATCATTCTCAAATTGCAAAATGTGGCTTAAGGTCATTCTTAATATGTAGAAAAAGATGAGAGTTCTTTCTAAGAAATCTAGATTTGTAACTTCTCAGCAAATTTCAACCAGATCAGAGTATTGGAAATGGGAATTATTTGGAGGAAAGGATTTTTCAGATAAGATTCAAAATTTGCTTGGCTGAACGACTAGGGCACATTAATGGGAGTTTAGGTGAGGTCTTCAGGCTATATAGGATGTATGGAAGAATTATGGTGTTTGTTCAAGTTTGCATCAGTCTTGAAGGAAGAGTTTCAGTTAATGGTTACTTATCAGTTCTCTGAGATAATAGTGTGTTTGTTACAGATCATCAAGGGTGTTTTTAATTACCTGGCAATCTGAACTTCTTTTGTCTTACAGATTTACCTATTCAGAGGCTCTTATTCTTGTTCCAATACTTAGAGTATTGCAGAACACTAGTTGTTGTTCACTTGTTTTATAATATACCTGTTAATTAACACTTAGGTGTTGAAATAAAATACTTTCTATAACATAGAATTATAGAATCGGTAAGGTTGGAAAAGACATTTAAGATCAAGTCCAAACATAATCAAGTACTTCTCTATAACTTTGTAACTTGTTAGCATTTTATGTTACTTGTCCCTTTTTTTTCCTGTTCTGCTCACATCACACTGTAGCAAAAGGGAGAGAAATACCTTTTTGTTCCTTGGTGAATGAAGCTGAGAGCTTTACTACAAGCACTGTCTCCTGCTGCTGTTTTTCTCATGTTCCCTGTCTCTTCTATCTGCCTCTTTTTTCCCAAAGCACTCTCACCCATTTCTGTTTCCATGAAATTCCTGGGTAGAGGGAATTAGGAAGATCTTTGCTCAATATATTTGGCCCTATGTATTCGACTGTAAATCTAAGCTTGAACTGTAGTGTCAATTTGTAAAACATAAAAACTTGGCTTGTCTCCAAAATATACTAATGCTTCTGGTGCTTCAGAAGAAATATGTCACGGCACTTATCAGTATGTGCCAGATTGATACCCACTGACCTCACTCCCTCTTTATGGGGGTCAAAATTGCAAGATTAAAGACAAGATTTCTGTAGATGTGACTTCTAAAAGGAGGCTCCTGAATTAATGTGCAATTACGCACCAGCAGTGTTTAACAGTATTCAAAATCCTAAACAACTGGCCTGGCTTTCAAAAATGCTGAAGAATCAGAAGCTCCTATTGAGCGCAGTGGCATCTGAGGGGTGACTCAACATTTCTGAAGATCATTGCGCTTAAATAAGGGTTTATTTGCTTGACCTTAGTCTTCTGAAAGTCAGCTATCAAAATTCTCATTCATGGTTTTAGGGATGTCAAAGAGCTGCATGTTTAATTTTAAGCATCTCTATTTAAAGCTCCTTTAGCTAATAGTTTTATCAAGTCACTTATTTTTGATTACTTATGTGTATCTATCTGGGATGCTGTTTTATATTTAAGGAAAATGATGTTCTGTTTTGTTTTAGCTGGTAAGCTTTGAGATTTATGTGAATTCGAGTTGCTGTGGAGAATGAATGGCAGGTTAAGCTTGACTTTTAATAAGGCTTATTGAGGTGAAGCATTAAAAGAAGCTAGTACTGAGGGAGAAACTTTAATAGCTAGGTAAAATGATCTTACTCAAACTTATAGGTAATTGTTTTCCTTTGGGAGAAATTAGGTCCAGAAGCATCCTTACAAAAGAAAAGTATTGAAAATGGAGGGGGGGAGGATTTGCACTGTGTTTTTTCCCCAAGTATACCAAAATGTGATGTATTCAAGTTGAAATCAGAAAAAATACTAAATAGGGAAGAGTTTGTTTCCTTTTATAATTGTGCTGGATTTGTGTTGCAATATTCCTTTTACAAGGAGGGAAATCGTGTTAACACTGCAATTTGTGTGATATGTTAACTTTCTAAGTTAACATCCCATTCTTATTTTTGTGCAACGCATTTGTTTCCAATAAATAGCTGCTTCTGCTGTACCTCTAATGACATGGAAAATTCCAGTGCAGAAACAGGTCTTTGACTGGATGTGTTCTTCAGATAATAAGAACAGACATTTTTTTCTTTAATGATTGAAATCACACATATTTTATTTACATTTCTGAGAACAAAATGGTAGTTTTAAAAAGGTTTATATTTTAAGCTTACTTGGAAAATGTAAATGTAGTAAAATCACTTATATGTATTTGCTGTCAGTTTCTTAAGAACGTCAGGCCGCATAGTTCATAGAATGGTGTTAGTAAAGCCAGAGCTGCTTGAAGAACCAGAGCAGCTTTTTGACAACATTAGACTCCTTTTCTGTGACTGCACAAAACCTGCTGTCCTATGTTTCTGGATAAAGCAAGATAAAGTGCAGTAATTGGTTCATTGAGAATCAAGAAAATCAGGCCAGCTATAATTTGCGGATTAAAGGAAACTTAAAAAGGATCATGTCTGCTGGCTTTGAGAAGAATGACTTCATGACTAGAAACCACTGCAGGTTCTTAACAAATGGAGTTTAAAGGCCAAGTGTGTTAGGAGGGACTTGGTCTTGAGCTTATATTTAGTGTAATTAAGACAGTTCTGTTTGAGACAATTCAGAAGTGCTTTTTTAGTGACTTCAGTCGATTTGTCTTGATCCAGAAGAAGCTGGATCCAAACAAGTAAAGACAAATGTGTCAGTTGAGGTTTTCATATCTAAAGATATGCACAATACTAATTTACATAAATGTGTATTAAGTTAATGGCCAGGTACAATTTTTGCCTTTCTGATTTAGCAAAGAGAAATAGAATTGGTCGGAGGTCAGAACATAGCTGAACTGTTTGAACAGGATTATTAAATGAAGATGACAGATGATTCTGGTGTGTATTCATGCTTATTCACTATTCACATTTTGTTTAAATCAATGCCACTTGATTCCCAGACAGTATTTTCACTTGTTTACATCCTGCCAGTATAAAACATAGGAAATCATTGTTACTGTTCTCCTTTTCCTGATTGATTTAATGATCCCTACCTTTCTATATGTACATACTATATGTACATATATATAAACTATAATCTTTATTTAAATATTGTTACTAGGGGAAAATAAATCTTATATCTAAAACTGTGCAAGCAATGTCTTAAGCATGTTTTAGCTATCATGGGACAAGAAATGCAGTTTTGTCATGTGCTTTTAATATCCTGCACTTGAAAACAAAAGAAGCACAAAGGCACAGACTTCCTTAGAAACATGATCTGCAATATTAAAAATAAATCTAATGTAGATATTTTTTCCTCCTAGGTTTTGCATCTAACACTTAACTTGGATCATCTCTTGTTCATCAGCTTGAAAATCATAACAGCCCCTAAAACCGACATCTGATCTGAAAGAAAAAGCTGTGACAAATGGACAATATGTCTATTACTAACACGCCAACAAGTAATGATGCTTGTCTGAGCATTGTTCACAGCTTGATGTGCCATCGACAAGGTGGAGAGAGTGAAACTTTTGCAAAGCGCGCAATTGAAAGTTTAGTTAAAAAGCTAAAGGAGAAAAAAGATGAATTGGATTCTTTGATTACAGCTATAACCACAAATGGAGCTCATCCTAGCAAGTGTGTTACAATACAGAGAACACTGGATGGGAGGCTGCAGGTTAGTACCAGTGCAAATCAGATGTTTTCCTCCTAGTGAAGCTGGAGCAAAAGTGAGTGACACAGGATCCTAGAGTGTTGAGGAAGAGTAGCTCTTCTCTTGCATCTACCCTTGCCCCTGTTTATAGGCATGTTTTATGGCTGGAGCTCTGGACTGCTGCAGTAGTTTTTTGTTTGTTTGTTTGTTTTCCAAAAGGAGCAGAAGGCATTGGATCAGCCATTCTAAATGAGTATGTATGTGTGTGGCAGTAAAAAGCAGGGTCATGTAACAAATTTGGCTGTTTATCCTGGTATTTTCACTACAAGCTTCTGTTAGCTCTGTGTTGGTCAGAAGTATAGACAGACCTATTCTAAGAAGGTACTCCAAGGAGTCTGCACTGAGGATTTATGTTAGCCTTATATTGTCAGTACTCAGTACCTGTATAGCTTGGATTGCAATTTCCTTGTTCCAGGACAGATGTCATGTTTGCTGGCTAGCTTTCTGTCTACCCTAGAAGCATTTTTTTAATTTTTATTTTTTCATTATAATGGATTGGCATTCTTCTACTTGTAAATTCCTTATAGTGTAGCTTAGCGCTTCGTTCCTCTTCTGGGGCAAAGCTCCTTAGTCATCCATGGTGGGGAAGGTGACCATACATACTACCTTAAGCACAAATTCGGCTTCTGCCATTTTGTATCCAGTATTTTTTTCTTAAGAATCACAGTGTTGGTTTAACCATAGCAAAACCCTAATAGAGATTTATTTCTGTTGAGTACAGAACTTGGGTAAACTGTACATCACCATTTTTCTTCCATATTTTGATGATGGAGAGAGGTTGTGTTGTTGTTTGTCCTCTTCCAGCTTTGCTCCTCACTAAGTAAAACGAAATGTGTTGCTACTTTCCCAATCAACTTGTGTATCTAACTTTTTAGGTGGCTGGTCGCAAGGGATTCCCTCATGTGATTTACGCCCGTCTGTGGAGGTGGCCCGATCTTCATAAAAATGAACTCAAGCATGTTAAATATTGTCAGTATGCTTTTGACTTAAAATGTGACAGTGTCTGTGTAAACCCTTACCATTATGAGCGTGTAGTATCGCCTGGCATCGGTAAGTAGACTCTTGATTTAAAATGGAACAGTGGAAATAAAATGTAAAATGTTTTCCTTTTGAGTGTAGAAAATACAGGCCTAAATTAGAAACATTAACTTTTAATGATGTAATTATAAATTACTCTCATATACTCTTGTCCATCTTCTTAATGGAATTATTATTTTATTCCAAATTTAAAAGAACAATTCGTGGCTTTTGTTTAAGCCTTTCTGTTGGCTCTGCACACAGTTCTTGCAGTTAATGTGTATCCTAGGAATAATTTAGCATTGAGACTTGTGTTGAGATATAAGGGGGTATAATATGTAGAGTCTGTAGTACCAATTTGTAAAGTTTATAAACTTAATGTTCAAACGTTGTTGAAGATCTCTGAATATAATTTTCTACACCCCTTTTCTTTTTCTTTTTTTTAAAGATCTCTCGGGACTGACACTACAGAGTTCTGGTAAGTAGTTCTGTTTACAGTTGCATTTCTATGGGTGCAAACTGTTAAATTCTTCAGTATGTACACAGTTTATTCCATTGTATCTCCTTGGGAAGGAGTATAGAGAGCAGATGAAAATGCATTTTTCTCTCTGGTTTTGGAAAAACCAGCTAAGTACCATATAAGAGGCATGATAAATTCTTTAAATTGAGGCTTCAGCTGAACTTGTCAGTATGTTCTGTTTTCATTGCTCACAACTTATAAGCCCCACAGAAAAACCCCAAACAACAAAACTCTCACTGTTGAATGCTGCTAATTAATAAAAAACCTAGACACCCAAAACTATGTGCACCTGTATGATATGCTAATTAATTGAATTAGGAATAAAAGATGCTTATGATGTAATAAGTAGTTTAACAAGAAAATAGTATAAATTCTGTAATTAATATGCAATTGAATGAGTCTAATATTCTTGCTGTCTCTGAAACTTGAGAGAAATTGGACATTAAATCTCCAATGAACATTATTCAGAAATTATGAAATTGTGCAGCTGGCAACTGCTTTATTTCAAAACTGATTTTTTTTCCTTCAGGAAGAAATTCATAGAGAAATTTGGGTTACCCAATATTTTTAGCAAAGACGACTTAAAAAAACCCAACCCACCCAACAAACTGTTAACTTCACAAGCTTTATCTTGTTTGCTCATCTCTGCTAATTGTTACGTGTCTTCTGAAAAATGATCCTTTTGTACAGAATCAAAGCTTACTAGCCAGCAGTTAAATACATAAATGTTTTCATGTCATGCTACTGTTTTTGCAGCAGGAAACAAAAAAATTACTGTCTGATTTTAATATATTTAAGTATGCTTTAAAAATGAGCATGGGACCTAATGTGGTGTGTTATTTAAAGATGCTCAATAGGATATATAGAAGTAAATTCTTGTAATGGCAATGGTAGTAATTTCCTTACACTGTATGTGGAATATTCTGAATTAGTGGCCACATTATTAAATATGGAGTAGCAGTGTATTGTCTTTGAATGTGAATTTGATATTTCTAGTCAATTTGGATGGGAGTTGCTTAAAATTATTTAAGGGATGCATACAGTTTTTTATGTACTGTGTTAATGAATTGTTTTTCATAGGAGCTTTATTTATGTTCTTATTTGTATACTAGGAATTGGTTTGTTAACTACTGCATTAACATATATTTAGGTGCTTGACAAAAAGCATGTTCTTCCCTTTTATTAACCGTGTCCAATCACACAGTGATGGACTAGAAAACAAAATGCTATTGGAGTCTACTATTGTGGGACTAAACTGCTTGTTTGATAGCAGTAAGCAAAATAAACAGTTTGCTTTTCTATTCAGTTATGCTTCAAAATTTCTTGCTGCTGGCTTGAAGTGTTTATTTGTAATTTAGTGGAGTGCTTTAGCAATGTTTATATAGGTTAAATTCTCCCCCCCCACTAGTTTTAATGGCATTGTTATTGCTTGAATGTAGTAGCACAATTTGTAGTTAAATCCTGAAAATAGATTTGCTTTGCATGTTTAACTGTTTGTTTCTTCACAGCTCCATCAAGTATGTTGGTGAAAGATGAATATGTTCATGACTTTGAGGGGCAGCCATCATTGTCTTCTGCTGAAGGCCATTCAGTCCAAACCATCCAGCATCCACCAAGTAACAGGGCATCTACAGAGCCTTATAGCACCCCAGCCATGTTAGCTCCTACTGAGGCTAGCACTACCAGCACCACTAATTTTCCCAACATTCCTGTGGCTTCAACAAGTAAGATCAAGATTATATGAAATACTAAACTCTAAAAATGTGAAAGCTCAAGGATAACCACTCATTTTTGGCAAAGTAGATCTTGTATTGGAACTGTGCTGCTGCCACACTACACTGGTAAAAGTGTGTGGCAATATGATCTAGGCAGTCTCGTAAGTATTAACATAAGGTTTTAACTTGGAGCATAATTTGAGTAACTTTTCCTGGTGGCCTAGTCTTTTTTCAATGAGGCTGACACTACATGACTGTTACAAGACTCTTGAATATGCCAAAGGTTCAGTAACACAATGTTAAAACAATTGGCCAGTAATAAAATATTATGGCTATTATTTGATTAATTGTTGTAGAAATGGAAGAATTTTATTATTTTATTGCAATAGCAAATGGGATAACAAACAGATATGCTGTAAGGTAGCAGTATCAAGATGTTTAAGGCAATTCTTTAGTGTTCCACAATTCACAAAATGTATCTTCCAGTTGTAACTTGATTATTTTTATAATGGCCCACTGTACTACCAAAGTGACAACCCTAATTAATATTTTCATGAGTCAGTGGAAGTGCTGCGTTGAAGTTTTTTGTTACTTTTTTGTGTGTATTTGGTACAAGTGGAAGAGTCTGGTTTGCCAACACCAAACCTCTCATTTCACTCCAGCAGGACAGTAAAGCATTATGTGCGCAATGTCCTGCAGCCCTAATGTAGGGAAACCATGAAGTTTGGAGGGGTTTCACATACTTGTTGTCACTTTAATATCAAAGATGTGTGAATATGATGGATTTCATGTTATCAAATTTGAATTATGGTGGAATTATGTTTTTATAATGTCTTGAATTTTAGCTGACAACTTTTTTGTTAAAGCTAATGATGGTTTTGCCAAGCTGAGATGTGGTGTCTGTCTCCAGCAGAGAAAAAAGGATAGGCAGTTTAATTGTATTGCCTTTGCACAACAGTTTATTGTTAATAACTTTTTCTCATCAGTGTTATAATTGTTGGAGCCAAGTGGACAAGAAAAAAAGGCTTATTTTTAGGTTTTAGTTCAAATTTTCAATGTATTAAATTCTGCTAGCCCACATCAGTTTGAGAGTGCAAGTGCACTTGTGAAACTGCTGATCAATTTAGTGTTAATGGCTGAGCTGAAGTCTTTTAAAATCAAATTCTGTTAACCTGTTCTGAAATATCTGTAGTTTTACTTTAAAGCTTAGATAATTCTTGAAATACTTGGGAGGAAAAAAGCCCAGCAACTTTCTCAGGAAGGAATCCAGTTATGTATGCAGCTCTATTCAAGAACTATTTATAAAAATAAAATACTGTTCAGTATGTTTTGGATGAACACAAATGAGTGTTCTCCTTAGGAACAGTAGTTATAACATGCTGAAAATAAACAACTTATTGGACCTGCTGCTGGCCTGTTTGGATTCATACCAAATCTACTCCAGCTATGTTATTCACTAAAAACTGATGTTTCTTCTTTCCTTTCAAACTGAAAAATGAGATGTGAACAAAACAAAGATGCACTTGATAAACATGGTTCTTTGCATACTTTTACTTCTTAAAATATTAAGGGTGTCAGAGTCAAAATTAGTTGATGCAGAGCATCTTGCTTCAAGTTTCCCTAAGACACTAGTGGATGGAAAAAAATACTGAAATCAAATTTGTAGGAACTGTGTATTGCAGTGCCCTTAGTTGGGTGTATTTTCCTACCCGGTAGTGCTGAGCTCTTCTTAATTAAAATTTTGGAACGTTCATGAATAGGTAGTATGTTCTTTTACCAGGTCAACCTACCAGTATATTGACAGGTAGCCATAGTGATGGACTCTTACAGATTGCTTCAGGGCCTCAGCCAGGAACTCAGCAGAATGGGTTTACAACTCAGCCAGCTACTTACCATCACAGTGAGTATATACATATGTGCACTCTTCTTAGTTTTCTAAAACCAGTTTCCAAATGTCAGGAGAAATAGAGGATTAGAAGTGAGATGCAGAAAAAAAATCCCTTTAAAACCAACCACTCCTTTCTTTTTCTAGATAGTACTACAACTTGGACTGGAAGTCGGACAGCAGCCTATACACCTACCATACCTCACCACCAGAACGGCCATCTTCAACATCATCCACCTATGCATCCTGGGCATTACTGTAAGTAGTGCAGATTTCCAGATCACTTAATTTTCAATTTTGTTGAATGGTGCAGGTTCATTTGTGATTACTGTTTACCTCCAAATCCTTTTTTTTTTTTAATATTACAGACCTACCATTACTGTGTTTAGTATTTTCTGACAGTTAAGTATAAAAGCCTGATGGACTTTGTTAAAGCAGCAGAGATTAGAAACTCAGATAGCTATAGTGATACCATCTATATTATACATGTCTTACTATACCTAACAAAACTAGCATTTCCTTTCTAAACCTCTGTTTTTAAGGCTTTGCAATCCTGTACTAAATATTTCCTTTGCAGAAAAGGAAGTTGATTCAGAATGTGTTGTTTGCATATTTTTCTTTCAAAACTTGGAAGTTCTTGGCTGTTTTTATTTTCTGGAAATTTTGAAGTCATACTAAGCTTTGGAAGACGTGTCCATGTACCCCAGCCAGTTTAAAAGAACCTTGTGAAAGCTCATGCAGTAAAGTACTTGTCAATAAACTGGTCTTGCCACAGCCTGATTCATGAGTACATTTGGCACACAGACTTGAATCTCTTGTTTTAAGGTACAGGAGATGGGAAGGAAAAAAGTGATCAAACTGCTAGTGTATCTAGCACAGTATATGTATTATAAGAGTGTAGTGGGGAAAAACCCACCCAAATTAAAGTTTTTCTAAATTTTGTGGCAAAAAGCTAGAACAGTTCTTTGTCTTCTAATATAGAACTTAACCAGATCACATGTTTGCAGCAGTCATGGTTAGCAGAGGGAAGAATAAACTGTGAGTTAATATTAGAGTGACTTTTCAGCTTGTCTCTGTCGAGAAAATTGTGTTTTAGATACAGTTATTAAGTTTCATTATTTTGGTCTGTTAGGATCCCACTTCATCTGTCATCTAGTTTGTCAGAAATACCAGGACGTAAAAAAACTTTAGTGGTGCTGTAGATACTCTATAAATGTTTTTCAGTGCATGTAGCTTTCCATAGTTATTATTTATAACTGGCTGGTGGTACTACATAGACCTTTTCTTGGCTACTACCATCTTTCACTTCACAAAGTCACATTTTGACACCTACCAGCATTGTGTTTCTTTTGACATCTTGTTGCAAAAGCTGCTCTTACTTATAATACTATGTTTAAATCTTTCCTCCTTGTTCTTTGCTGCCTGTAAGGGACCTAGTTAGTTCATAAAAGTTGAGAGACTAAACTGATTAATACCAAGACTATAGTCATTGTATTTTTTTTCTTAGTTCTCTAGGGCTTCTTTCCATCTTCAGTGAGTGTTTCTTATGGTTAAGTCCACAGCATGCTGGGCAACTTGTTCTGTTATTGAAGAAACTAATGAAGTGTGGTTTCTGACAGACTTGTATCACATGCCTCTATACACTGATTCTCTCCTTGCACAACTTGGGGGCAGATGTGAAGTCCTATTTCTCTTACATCTTAATGCTATATCTGGTTTCTGTTCTCTCCTGGAGCTGGGTCTGGCTTGAGCAGCATGCAGCCTTTCCTCCTGGGATACTAATGGAGCTCTTTACTCAACTTCTGAATTTTTAGGAAACCTATAAGAGTGTAATTTTTCTGTGGGCATTTTTATCCCCTGTCAGATTTGGCCAATTGATTCAGAAATTACTGGGATTTATAACATTGGGCATCCTCACAAGTCTTTTTTTAATAGGAAAACAAGCGAAGTAAGAAAACATTATTTTTCCTCATGTAAATCAAATGGCATGTTTTCTTTTAAAGGGCCAGTTCACAATGAACTTGCATTCCAGCCTCCTATATCAAATCATCCTGGTGAGTAAAATCTAACATGTAATGCTAATATTGTGGAAACTTATAACTTTGTGGTTTGAGTTTGATTATTTTTTGTATCAAGTACTCTGAAATTTGAGAGATATATATTCCAAAGAAGAGGAAGCATTTTGTGATTAAGTCTTGTTTTGAATTTGGACATCTCTTAGAATGGCTGTGAACTGAATTTAATTGAGATGCCTAAGTCAAAGATTGCAACCCTCAAGCCCACACTGAGTTGGTGCCTACCCTGAAGGTATCAGAACTCTGAATGTCCTTGATCCTAAACTTTGCAGGGTGCCTGTAGTTGTACTTTTTGCCTACTTAGAAATATCATGGAGTTTGGGTCATGCCAAAGTTCTCTTGGATCCATAATCTAGTCCATCATTACATCCAGATGCCCTGAAAGATAGGTATTGTGCTGCTTAGCATTTTGGTGCTGAAATTCCTCATTGGACCTTTGCATAAAGCTTGTTCTTTCCAAGAGTCTTCATTAATGGTAACAGTTCAGGGAGCCAAGGAGGTCTTGTCTTTTGGTACAGGCTAGCTCTCATGTAGGTGCAAGGTGATATTCTGTTTTTAACAACAGCAAGGCTGTTGCCTGCATGGGGAGATCTGCATAGTTGAAAAGCCTAAAAGTTTAACTTGTTTATTCATTGGCTAGTGACTAAATCCATACCAGAAATAAAAATGTTGATAATTGCTGGCTGAACTTGACTGTAGCTGAATTGTATTTCACATTATATAGTATGTCTCTTTCACCCTATTGATTTCATCCTATTCAGTCCTCAGAAACATGAGTATTTATTTGAAGATAAAAAAACTTAAAGGAATTTAGGCACCTTTGTTTATTGTTTTCTAATAAAACCAGAACCGTTTCTTAAGGCAAATAGGTGTATTGTTGGGTGCTGCTGTTTATAATGAATGAGTACCACTTACAGCACAGGAAGAGCTCTTCCTGTTGGCTTATCAGGCTGTTGTGTTTAGGTCCTACTGCACTAAGCATGTCCAGACATGTCTTGAACGCTTTCAGGGATTGTGACTCCACTTTCAGTGAAGAAATTTTCCCTAATATCCAATCTAAACCTCCCCTGGTGCAACTTGAGGCAATTTCCTCTTGTCCTATCGCTTGTTACTTGGGAGAAGAGACTGACCCCCCACCTGTCTAAAACCTCTTTTCAGGTAGTTGTAGAGAGTGAGAAGGTCCTGCCTGAGCCTCTTTTCTCCAGGCTAAACACCCCCAGCTCCCTCAGCTGCTCCTCATAGGACTTGTGCTCCAGCCCCTGCCCCAGCTCCGTTGCCCTTCTCTGGACTCACTCCAGCACCTCAATGTCTTTCTTGCAGTGAGGAGCCCAGAACTGGACACAGGATTTGAGGTGTGGCCTCACTGGTGCTGAGTACAGAGGGACAATCACTGCCCTGGTCCTGCTGCCCAAACTATTCCTGATACCAGCCAGGATGCCATTGGCCTTCTTGGCCATGTGGGCACACTGCTGGCTCATGTTCAGCTGGCTGTCAACCAACACCCCAAGGTCCTTTTCTGTCAGACAGCTTTCCAATCATTCCACTCTTCTCCAAGCCTGTAGCACTGCATGGGGTTGTTGTAACTGAAGTGCAGGACCCACCCAACACTTGGCCTTATTGAACCTCATACCATTGGCCTTGGCCCATTGATCCAGCCTGTCCAGATCCCTCTGCAGAGCCTTCCTACCCTCCAGCAGATCAACACTCCCACCCAACTTAGTGTTGTCTGTGAACTTACTGAGGGTGCACTCAATCCCCTCTTCCAGATCATCAATAAAGATATTAAACAGGGCTGGCCCCAATACTGAGCCCTAGGGAGCCCCACTAGTCACTGGCTGCCAAGTGAATGTGGCACCATTTACCACCATGCTCAGGGCCCAGCCATGCAGCCAGTTTTTAACCCAGCAAGGAGTGTACCTGTCCAAGCCATGGGTTGCCAGCTTTTCCGGGAATATGCTATGGGAGACAGTATCAAAGGCTTTGCTGAAGTCCAGGTAGACATGGTAGCTTCTTCCAATTACCATATTTCTTTTGTAGCCAATTTTTTAAATAGTATGAGTTAAAAGGCACCACTTGGCTATTAAAACATACTATTTTGTTCTGCTCCCTTGCTTAATACTTCCTTGTTTTAGCCCGTACCTGACTTTGTGTGCAGACAAGGTCATTATGTGATCTTTGTTTTTTCCCCCATTGCCCTACTTTGCAAATCTGGTTTGCTTTGCAGGGAGGATAGAGAAAACTGGCTTCACTTAGGATAGGAGGTAATTACTCCTATCTTAAACCAGATCTGTTTCAAAGTTAGTTTCTGCTAGCCTAGCCATGAACAGGCATATATGTATTACTTCTTTATGCTAAAGCTATAGTCATAAAGTGCAGGAATGCAGATGTCTTACAAAATCTTACTGGAATTATAAATTGTACAAAGATTTTTAAGATCTACAAAAAACCCTAGCATTGTGTTGCGTCCCACCCCTACACAGAAGGGAGCGCCCAAGGTTTGTAGATGCCTGTGGTCAAAAAAGAATGGCAAAAGCCAAAAGGGTCCAAAAAAACCCTCACAAAGTTTTATTAGTAAACTATGCACTCCACATGGAAATTGGTATATATTTTTCCCCTTTATAATGGTGATGATGCTAATAATAATAATAGAATAAAAATTAAGAGGGGAAAAAATAGAAAAATGAAAGAGAGATCAGAAAGAGAGGAAAGGGGATCACCAGTCCTGGGTCCAGCATCAATACAGATGACAGGGTGTCCTGGGGATGCCACCCAGGCTCTGTGGGGGTACCTTCTTATAGGTAATTTTTCCCTGCCCTGGGATTAAGTTTCTCCCTCTTCATGTAAATGAGTTAGCATGTGCAGTCTGTTCTTCTGGACCTTTCTGGAAATGGGTCAGGAGGCTTTGAAGTTCCTTTGGTGGTCTCAATCCCCCTCTATTGGTCTAGCCTGCTCCTTGACCCCACTTCTGAGTTTCCGCTGTCACCATGGACCTGAACAGGAAAATTGGCTCCAGAAAGGTGTTGCCATAGCTTCATAAGGCCCCCCTTTCCAGGCACATTATGTTCTAACTTGCCTGCTTGAATGGTCATCGGTCTTTGAGGCATAGCAGTGCATTAACTCCTTACTGCCCAGGCTTCTACACATTGATGTGTGCTTTAATAAGAGACAAGCCCATGTTCATTGTAGTATGTAGTAATTTTCTGTGCTAGTAGATGTGTCTTTGTCTATATGAACTTGCTTATGTGAATGTGCACTCAGTCTGAATGACAAATGCAGTTGCAGAAGGCTTAATTGATTGTCTGAATGGGTTTGTTGGGTTTTTTTGCACCTTTCAGTCAGTTAATTGTATATATTCTTTAGCTCCAGAATACTGGTGTTCAATCGCATATTTTGAAATGGATGTGCAAGTCGGGGAAACATTTAAGGTCCCTTCAAGCTGTCCAATTGTTACTGTTGATGGATATGTGGATCCTTCTGGAGGAGACCGTTTTTGCCTGGGCCAGCTTTCCAACGTGCACAGAACAGAAGCCATTGAGAGGGCAAGGTATTCTGCAGATCCCAAAAGTTCCAGATGTCTGTGGTATTTGAAAATATTTTGGTTTGCCTTCAGTGTGTGCCTCTCTTTTGAAATCACAAGTATGGTATGTTTCTTTGAACTGAATTAACTATACCAGAGTAATTTTTCTAGGCCGCTCCTGTAACACATTCAAAATATGAACTGTGTGACAAAGCCCTTCAGAGCTTTGCAGTAGTAGCATGTTGCTTTTCATTGCTTTCAAAGGCTGTGCCTTCAAGGATAAAATTAGTAACTCATGCCATTATATATGCAAACTGAATATTAGTTCTTCACACTAGAGAGTGATGTGAGAATAACTGCAATATATAGATTTGTCAAAGGAGCAAAGGAAGGTTGATAGAGAGCTAGTTGGATTTTCATTCATTCTTACCATACACATGCTATGCTTTGATGTGGAACTGAAGCAATCTTTCAAATTTTTTTCCACTCCTTTGAAACACAAAGGAAGAAAATTATTTCATGTCTTCAGAAATGTTGCATTGTGACAATCAAAATGTTAGATTGCTGTAATGTGATCCAAACAAACATACAGTTCCGCATTAAAATGTGGCTTTGTATATGTATTTGATTGACTTTCTATTCTAGAATACTTGTGGGATTTTACACTTCTGAACAGAGTGTGTTTGGTATCCCAACTCTATATTGTTAATGAGTGTGGTAGTTGCAACTTGAATATCATTGCTTCTGCATTCTGTGTTTCCCATAGATCTTTACATGGTATTACAGATTTTTTTTTTTAATTTACAGATTTTGCATAACAAATGCTAACTTACACCTAAGATAATAACTACAATTTCAAGTCCTTGTATGAGCAGAGTGCTGGAGAACTGTTTATAGTTTATTTAGGAAAGGTCTGATTTATAGTATGTATACACAGGTGCATTGGATCTGTTTTTCTTTTTAAGGTTGCACATAGGTAAAGGGGTGCAGTTGGAGTGCAAAGGAGAAGGTGATGTGTGGGTTAGATGCCTCAGTGACCATGCGGTCTTCGTTCAGAGTTACTACCTGGATAGAGAAGCAGGGCGTGCACCAGGGGACGCAGTTCACAAGATATACCCAAGTGCATATATAAAGGTTGGTTCGATGTTCCTAGACAAAAATTGTAGGGGAAATAGCATATATTTGAGTCTTGTAAATGTTAGGGAAGCTATGAGACACTGAAATAAATGTAACTTGGCTTTAAAAAACCCTAAAAATTTCCATTTGACAAGTCACTTAAGGTGACTTTAAATTGACTAAACTGAAAGTGTCATCTAGATACTATGAAAGTAACTAATTTTGTATTTTGTCACAAGCAATCTCGATAGCAGTTTTTTGTATTTTTAGCCTTACCGGTTTAAATTAATTGCTACTAAAATTTTTAGCATAGGTTATCTGGTTTTTTACTTTCTCTCTCCAAAACAAGAAAAGTTGGGAAATTATGTATAAAAGCAGTAGAAGTGTAAAGTGTATGTTAAAGTGTGTGTTAGTGTTATGAAGGTGAAGTGATCTAGAGGTCACAGAACATTGCATGGAAACAAATTATTTTGAGGATGTTCTTACTTAGATGTGCCTCTGCCAGACTTGAAACTTTATTTAGGACAAGTCACACTTGTAAAAGTACATTTTTTAATTAAACTGCTTGAAGTTTGCATTGATTTTTTTTTTTAAATCCTCAGTTTTGTAGGCAGGTTGTGTAATGAAATTGAAAGAAGCCCCACCAACCTCCATGTACAAGCTTTCTAGTATGAGAACAGTTCCTGTGTATATATATTAGTGCTAAGCCTGATCACAAAGAAATAAAATATCACCAACCCGAAACCTAGCTGCTGAAGCTTCAGACTTGTCAATTATTGGTATTTCTTTTAAATAGACTAGCAAATTTCAGTAAAACAGTGAAGAATAAAGTCTGACAAAGTTAAGATGGACTTGTTGGCATCCATTTTTATTTATATGCCTATTTTCTCGAAATACTGGGATTTAAAAGTTAGGATTTTATCAGCCTGTAGTATCCTTCAGACTTTGATCCTGCAGTCCGTCCCACACATGATACTTCTGTAGCCTGCTCAGTTCAGCCAAGTTCTGGTAGTGCCAGTGGTAGTAATGTCATATAAGAAGAGTCTCTAAGAATCAGCTTTAATGGATTATTTCTGTTAGAAATTAGTCAGGGAAGGTTTGCTTTTACCCAAGTGTATGGTAAGATTGTACAAGTTGCTTTGGGAGAGCAGAGAGGTCCAGATTATTGGGGCTGGGAGTTGAGAAATTATCTTCTTTATTGATTTTGGTAAGTCTGATAGTTCAATATTTTTATTTTTTTAAAGGTGTTTGATTTACGCCAGTGTCATCGTCAGATGCAACAGCAGGCTGCCACGGCCCAAGCTGCTGCTGCTGCTCAAGCTGCAGCAGTAGCAGGAAACATCCCTGGACCAGGATCAGTAGGTGGAATAGCCCCAGCCATTAGTAAGTGCATTATCGGTTTCCTTTTTTCCTTACCTGAAAACAAATAACACAGCTTTCCCTCATAACAGCACCCACCCACTACCCCTGCAACAGTACAGATAGACTTGGAATGAAATAGCAGGATTGGGGCAAGGTGGGGGTGGGATGGCATTGTGGTAAGTCTGTATTCATTCACTTTGTACCCGTTCCACGCACCATTTCTTGTGACAGCACAGACTGTCCCGTGAGAATTTTTCTCTTCTTCTCCCTGTGTTCTATAAACAAAGATAAGGTTTGGATGTTATTGAAACTGTCTCTGGAATGATGGACAGTTCAACCTGGCCTATCAGCCTAGGGGGAGGTTTTGAATTGACCCAATCCGGAGGAACTTTCAAAAGTCTATATAAGTTTTAGAATTAAATAATAAAATCAGAATTCCGCCTCACCTGATTCAGCCTGGTTCTTGCACGCGGCTAGCGGCTCCACAGCGACAATTTCTCACTCTGTAGTCTTCAGGGAATGTTGGATACAGAAGTGACTGCTTATTGTACTGCAAGAAGTGTTGCAGTACAACAGAAACCATGTTATATACAAGGTCAAATAGCATAACTCTATTACTTTAAACAGAGATACTTTTGGCTGCTCGGATCCAAGTTCATAAAAATATTACTCAAAACAATAGGAATTACTCGGCAACAAAGTCCTTGACTAGGTTTAGGAAGACTTAAGATTCTTGAGAAGAGGAAGAAGAGAGTGTGAAGGTGGGGTTTTTTTGTGGTTGGGTGTTTGTTTGTTTAAGTTATTCTGGGCTGGAGTTTTCTTCGTTACTAAATTCTAGATTCTTGAAATTGTACCTAAGTACTTTTAAAAGTGTACGTTCTTACGTGTCTCAGGCTGCTTTATGTGCCATAATGTTTTCTGTATTCCTTGTATTGCCACATGGCTCTTTCCAGCTATCCTACAAATTGCTGAAGGCATCTTGGGGAAATGTGTTTAACTTTTGTCTTAGCCATACTTGGTGATTTGAAGTTTGCCATCAGTATTCATCTTTTTATTGCATGTAAGTAGTATCGTGTGTTAATCCAGCTTCCTGCAGGTGGTCAGTCTGATTTCCTATGCTGAAAATGCAGCATTTGGCAAACATCAAGAATAAGTGTATTTTTACTTCTACATAAGGGTTACGTGCATTGTATCACGCAAGATGTT
Organism: Edolisoma coerulescens; assembly: GCA_013397115.1. Taxonomy (NCBI): domain Eukaryota; kingdom Metazoa; phylum Chordata; class Aves; order Passeriformes; family Campephagidae; genus Edolisoma; species Edolisoma coerulescens. Next base: position 21,517 of record VWZW01006304.1, read on the forward strand.
GGATGTCATCCTATCTGCTTTATTATAGAGTTTTATATTTCAGCACCCTTCCAGGATTGCAAAATGATGAAAAAAACTTTATTTGTAAGAAACAAATTAATTGCTGCATTCATTATAGCAGAGATCTAGAAATATGGACTGACCTTGGCTGTGGTGAGAGGGAATTGTATGTGAAGCAAAAGCCAAGCAAACAGGAATGGCTAAACAAACAGATGATAAAAGAATATGTCTGAACACTTACTTGAAACTTCTGTTTAGGTTTGTCAGCTGCTGCTGGAATTGGTGTAGATGACCTTCGACGCTTATGCATACTCAGGATGAGTTTTGTAAAAGGTTGGGGACCTGATTACCCAAGGCAGAGCATCAAAGAGACACCATGCTGGATTGAAATTCACTTACACCGTGCCCTCCAGCTTCTAGATGAAGTACTTCATACCATGCCTATTGCAGACCCACAGCCTTTAGACTGAGATCCCTCTGCTGCACTGCTGCAGGCCATTATATTGTGAGGATGATGGATTGTAAAATACAGTACTGTTTATAACCCGAAGATATATTTTACTTTTGTTCTACTTAATCTTCTAAAACCAGGTTTTAAAAATGTGTTTGCCGTCTTGCTCTAAGCAGAAAGAAATTAAACATGCAGAATTTGGATTTCAGTTTTTTTCAGAACTTAATTGTCATAATACAGGGCTTAAAGTGAAAGGTAAACGCTTTACAGAGACTTTATAGTATTGGGTTTGTTCCCTTTGAAACTTTCCTTCTCTATTATGGCATCTTGGTGATAAGTCTCACAGGAGCCTTTTGTATGCAGAATATATATTATATATATATTTATATCTGAAAATTCCTTCTACTAGTTACAAACATTTACCTTGTAGCAACTTTAAAGTTCCAGCTGATTTGTGATGTTCTTTTTAGGGAACAATAGTTAGCAGAAGACTTCTTTATTTTGTTGACAATCTTGTTATGATTTTTCCAGAATAAAACGTAGACGCTGCCAAAAAGTGAGGGGATGAGACATATGTTGTTGGCACTGATTAAAAATAGCAAGGAAAAGAAATGTGGCTTTTCCTTCACTAGTTTTTTAAAAAAGATATCTTAGATTTTTATTTATATAGACAGGTGAGTTTTAAAACACTAAAGGAAATGGATACTTTCAGTGCTGGCACTCAAATAACATGAAATACCTAATCTGCAAAGTTGCCACTGAAATTGCATAAGAAGCACCTAATGGCAAGAACATCTTTTCATGATTACTACTGACTTCTATGATTTTACTCAAGTAAAACTTGGCAGGTATTTTAAAGAAGTTGCATGACTCTTTTTACTTGCATATACCATTAAATCATGTATAATGTTGCATCAATATTTAGGACCCAGTTTTTGTATCTGTTCACCATTTCCACTCAGGGCAAGATGGCAAACTTGTTTTTATAGCTCTTGGTTATTTTAAGCCCTATGCCATCAATGACCGTATCAATTGGCAATGACTTTGTATAGAGAATTTATAGTAAAAAAACCTGCAAATGTATTGACTGTATGACAGATACAATGTGTATGCTTTCTCTCTAGCTAATAGTATAAATAAAGTGATGAAAAGCCTGATTTTTATAAATTTAGTTTGCTTATATAATGTAATTCTGCATCTTGAAACCATTGATCTTGAGCGATGGATTCCTTTCCTTTGCAAAACCCGCAGCAGCCAATAGTGGTAGGAATTTTTGTTGGTTTAAATTTGCCAGGAACAAGTCCAATTTTTCTTACTTTCACTGCTTCTCAATAAAAGCATGTCCTGAGGAGATCTCTTTTTGGCTATTTGATGGGGTATGGAGAGAGAGCAGGAATTCATTCTTTTTCAGCATGTGTGTAGGGAGTTGGAGCTTAATTAAACATGCTTAGAAGGACATACACTGAAGTCCTTCAAGCGCTGCAGGTTCTGTCTGCTTGCTGTGCTGTGCTGAGCTGAGCTGACCTGGCAGCACAGCTGGAGTGGTTAACAGAAGTTGAAGTCTTGGAAGAGATTATTCAAAAGCTTTTGGACAAGTTTCTTGCATAGTTTCAAGAATTTGTAGAGGGCTGCGACACACAGTGTTTAGGTATTGCTTCTCCCATATGCTGGAATTCTTATGAAGTCAGCAGTCATTGTTTCTCTTCGGTGTGGAAGTACAGAAGACAGATGAACAGGGAGTGATGGCCAGAAATGGATCCATTTTCTCTGTATTTTCACTAACAGTGCTGTCTTCTTCAGACTAGCTTCTAATGAGATCACTTTTTCTTTTCTCTTATGTGGCAACTTCTTGATGTATGAAAAAATAGTGTTTGCTTTTCTCAAGGCCTTTAGTTTAAAACCTTTTTCATTTTGCTTTCTCTCCCAAGTGATCTATTTCGTCTGCAAAGCAAGCTGCTTCACAGTCTTGAGGAACACTTTCAGTAGAGGATTCAGACTACATCCTCAGAGAAGCTTATTAACCAGCAGCTTGGTTACGCTTCATCCACAACAGAAACCTTGATTTGGGGGAAGAAATTAAAAGCCTGACTACATGTTCTTCTTGCCAGCCTCCCTATTAGATAGTCTGCCCTGCACTTACTGCTGGGTTCAAGGTGCCTCAGTGTTTGGAAAGTATGTAACCTGACTGATGAATTGCTTATAACAGGCTGTTCGTTTGATTAGGAGTCCATGAGCTTACTCCCTATTTAACCTTGTGGTTTTGCAAGGTGTTTTTCTTGGTGGATGACTAATCTGTATATGACTGCTTCACAGAAAACTTTCTGTACCAGTTGCTTCTGTTTTGATTGTGCCAAACTTTGATAAAATAGTGAAAGATTGCTTCCACCTGTTGATGTATTGGCCTGTACTATAGTCTGAAAGAATTCAACTTTTAAGATTAGTTTTCTTTGCAGATGTTTTGCAAGTCTCCTTAAGTCTGTACCTACAGTGTAGTATTTAGATGGCCCAAAATGTTTGGAATAGAACAACAAAATAATGTCAGATGAGTTTATCAGAAACAAGAAATTGCAGGCTCCATGTCAGGAGAAATCTGAGCATTGTGTGAGGCAGTACAAATACTGAAAAGGCATTCATCTTCTCCACCAGGCAGTTTCTGATAAGATGCTGTTATAACTGTTAAAGGTCAAAATTAATCTCATTCTTAGTTCTTAATATGCCGTTAACTTAGTTTTTTGTACTTTTATGACAAGGCATAAAAGGCAGTGCATAATGGATTAGAAACCCTTCAGTGGCAGCACATTGAATCTTTGAGTCTTGCATTTGTCTTTTTCTGAGAGTTGAAGAAGAGCTACAGCCACTTGATAGCCATGATGACCCCCATACATGCAGCAGGCAGGAATGTCAAGGATGCCAAAATCATGTCTCCTTCAGCTCTGAATGTTTAAAATTCAACAAGTACTTTTTCAGCTAGCAATCTCCTGCTTGCAATCCTGTTCCCATGTCTGCTCTGCTTAGTTCTTTCAATGAAGTAATTACCTCTGTGTTTCTCACCCTTGATTATGCGCTCCTCAAAAAACACGTTCTGCTGGAATACTTTGTAATTTCACTTCATGTACTGGTGAGCTGGGATTAGCACCAGAAGGTTTAGATTGTTTTATCTGTGTTACTGTTAGTTTTGAAAGTGAGGGCATTTAAGGTTAACATGGTAGAGATGTAGGAGAGGAAAGCTTTTTTCTGGAACGGTTTAAAAATACTTAATTCTACAGGAATCCCTTGGAAGGAGCCATAACTGCTAAACAGTGGTGGTTGAAAGTGGTTGTTCCTTTCATCACTTTTCTGGGCTTGGTGAGAATGATGTGCTCAGAGACCTGGAGCCCCTGGCTGTGATATAAACCACTTCATTTACAGCTCTGGCCTACTGAAGACCAGGCCAGGGAAGTACCCTTCTGCTTTCTAGAGAAGGACCTACACTGCGAACAAGGCAATGGTCCCCCCCAGTCACCAAACAGGTCTGTAGCAGCAATAGTCATCGAACCTGTGTCCAACTCCTGTGCCTTACCTTTGAGACCATCTTCTCATAACACTTCTGATGACAGCATTCTCTCTGTGTGGCTCAGGAACAACTGCCTCTGTTCTTTTACTAGGAGCCATTACAAAATTCCTATACCAGTGTATATAGGAGGGGCTTCTGCCTCTAAAACCTTCAAATGTTATGTCTTGATAGTGGTCTTTATCAAGGCATCTTTAATCTCTTTGAAGAGTAAGCACTTTAGAAAGGACTGTCTCCTCAATTTGCATTTTTACTCTGTTACACAGAGTGACTGGGTTTGCTGGTCACTTTAATGCAACCAGTTAAAGACAGCCACATGGATCATCTAAGTGGGATTCAGACTTCATTTAAGAAATCCTCTTTCCTCCCCCCCCCACTCCTGTCAGGCCCCATGCTAATTAACATCTGCTCTAGAAAATTGTAAGATGCTTAGTTGTCAGGTATTTTTAAGGATGCAATTTTGGAAAGGTTACCTTCTTTTGGTTTTTGAAAGACTTTAAAAGCTATGGTCTTGCCTGGTCCTGATGATAACAGGAGTATTTCCATGACTGGTAACAGGTTTTTGAGGACCACGGCACTGTTCTTGGGACTGAGGTTTGCAAGTTGCCCGTCATAGGCATGTGTGTTAACCAGCTTTGTGCTCATGCTTCTAACCTCTGATGCAGCTCATTGGCACTTTGGTCCTGGACAGGGAAACAAATGGAAAGTGCTTCTCTACCAGTCATGTAGGAGCTGGATGCTGAACATCTCCTTTTCTTGTGTCATTCACTTTGAAAACATTCTTCTTGATTGTGTGTTTCTGAAAATTATCTAAGGGGTGTGACCATGCTGACTCAAAGCTGCTGCACATGATGCTGCTGAGGTCCCCAAGAACTGAGTTGACTTTTCAGCAATGTGAAAGTTTCACTTGGTAAGACCTCATGAAAGCAGAACTACTGTCTACAATATCTCACAAGGTTTTGGCACTGTTGGCTGCTGTTGTGCCTTTTGGGTGATACATCACTCCTAAATTTGCAGGACTTGTACAAGTTCACCAAAACCACATAGCACTTTCTTGTTCCTGTACCTTTTTCTGTGTCTTTCTGGTGAAGTTTGGTAGCAGGACAAAGTAATTCAGCTGGATTAAGAGCTGTGAAGTACCCACAACCCAAAACCTGCTGTGAGAGGGGTTTTTTGATCATGAAAGCCTAGTTAAGCATTTCTTCTTTCAGCCGTTGCCTTTTGATAAGCGGTCAACAGAATTCCCAGTAGTTCCTTTGTAGCTTCCTGTATGTTTTTCATTAGACCTAGTTTGTGGATAATATACTGTAGCTAACTTTCCTGAAATTCTGTAACAGAGTATGTTTTTGATTAAAAAAGGTAAAGATTCGAGTCTTTGGCTTCTTTATTTCATTCAGTGGAGAGCTTTTATCTTGTTTCTGATCAGCTGTTGGAGCTGCTTGCTGCAGTCTTGAACTGTGTCAGGGCTAGGAGAGCTTGATGGAGCAGGGCTGTGATGCTAGAGGGTCCCTCCTTGGCGTCCCATGTCTCAGATACTTGGGTACAACTAGTATCAAACCCAAAGCCAAGGTCAGTTTCCAGTATAGAAATGTCTCTGGGTGCCTGCAGATGTGCAGATACCAGTCTGCCTTAAGCTGGTGGGGCACAACAGTTCTGTGGGTGTTCATGTTAATGGAAATTACTTCATTTAAGCCACCAGCCAAGCTGTGTGTGCATGCTAGGGTCTCAGAAGAAGGACCAGAGATCACAATGAGTGCCAGGTGTGGGTGAGTGATTGCCATCCCATGTTAAAAGTTGCACAGGAGCTCTATTCCACCTGCTCCTGCAGTCAGGCTGCAGAACTCTTCCCAATAAATGAATCAAATACCAACCACCACAAGTCATGCAATGTAGGAATAAAGCAGGAGGCAGGTGATGCGCCTGTAATGCTGTCTCCTCATCTCCATAAGCAGCTGCATCCCATGGGGCGAGAAAGGGAAAAAATGTATACCAACTGTCTTAGTTTGAAAGACAGGTGTCTGCCAAGGAAGGTGGGAACCTCCCTTGGAAATGGAAAATATGACCCCCTTCCCTCTGAATTATTATAACTTTGAAATTAAGGGGCTTTCAGGCAAAGATACGGCAAAAGGAATAACAGTTCTTTACTAATATATATATAACAAGGCAAACAAACAACAATGGCAGCAACAACAAACAAAACCAGAAACCCATTAACAGCCTTCTCTCGGCTGTCAAGGACTTTCCCCTTTGTTGTAGTTATGGCCACAGCTGGCAGGGGCGCTGTTGGCTCCCAGCCAGGCAGGGCAGGTGCGATGATTCCTCCGCCGCTGCAGGCGGTGCTGCGGCAAGAGCTCAGCCATCCCTCCACATGGTAATGGTGGGTGAGCCAGCAGGAGAGATAGAAAAGGGGCTTCCTTTACAAACCCCCAGGGGCAGTCGGTCCTGATGCCCCTCCGGATGGTGAAATGGGCTGTAGCAGGAACCTTGGAAGCAGCAGGCTGGAATGGCAGAGTCGAGCAGACCTGGGGTGACAAACAAAGTGTAGCAGAGACTCTGGGGCTGTGCCAGAAGCTGCAGGGTGTCCAGATGTCAGGTTAAAATGTAGCAAGAAGCCCTGAAGCAGTAGCAGAGAACAGCAGGGCTGAGTGGGGAATTGCTCCCCTGGGTAGCTCACCGCCATGGNGGACTTTCCCCTTTGTTGTAGTTATGGCCACAGCTGGCAGGGGCGCTGTTGGCTCCCAGCCAGGCAGGGCAGGTGCGATGATTCCTCCGCCGCTGCAGGCGGTGCTGCGGCAAGAGCTCAGCCATCCCTCCACATGGTAATGGTGGGTGAGCCAGCAGGAGAGATAGAAAAGGGGCTTCCTTTACAAACCC
>VWZW01006304.1:28506-41125 GCA_013397115.1 Edolisoma coerulescens
GTGACAAACAAAGTGTAGCAGAGACTCTGGGGCTGTGCCAGAAGCTGCAGGGTGTCCAGACGTCAGGTTAAAATGTAGCAAGAAGCCCTGAAGCAGTAGCAGAGAACAGCAGGGCTGAGTGGGGAATTGCTCCCCTGGGTAGCTCACCGCCATGGTGGATTCTGGGGTCAGGCTGTGCAGAGGGGGCGGCCTTGGCAGGGGACAGAGTGGTCCCGGGTTCCGGTGTGGCACGCACTGGCTCTGGGCTCCCAAGCAGCAGAGAAGCAGAGAAGCAAGCCAGTAAGCTCCAGTCACAGTGCCGAAGGAAAAGAAAAAAACGGGCAAAAACCACACGGCAAAAGTATCTCGTCAGAAGGATCGCGCCACATGGCCACTGAGACGAATCACCCCACCGGAAGGAAGCAACCCCCTTCGCCCCCAACTCTCGCAGGAATCCTGGGCTCTCACCCATCATGATACTCAGGGAGCCGAGGGGGGGGAAAGCGACCACCCCAGACACAAAACAGAAAACAAAAACAAACCCAAAAATGGATATGGGATAAAAAAACCATCCCCAAGACACCAACCCTCTGAACTCCAGTGATTTATGAGCATGAGGCAGGGTAAAAATTCCTTCTCCATTGCAGATCTGGTGCCCTGTTTGAGCAAGAATGGGTACAACAGAATGCCTCAGTGCCCACCCACTCTGGGTCTGGGGCTTCACAGGTAGCTGTGGCAGGCTGGAGGGCACCGATGCATAAGTTGTGTATCCTAAGGTACTAGACTAATAACTGTAATGTGAAAGATTATATTTCCCCCCCACTCCCCGAACATCTTCCTATATATACAAAAACATCAAATCCTCAAATTCTCTGTGGCCAAGATGTTCTTGTTCAGTTGCAGTCCCTCCATAAGCCACCTTAAAGCAGTTTTAGCTCCATACATCTCCAGAGAGCTTTCCAGATGCTCCCTCCTGGTACTTAGCAACTATTTTGTAACTGGTGGATGGTCATTGTTGTGGCCAATGTAAAAGCATTGGATAGCACACTGGTATTTGCCTTTAGAGCACTGAGAAACTATATATCAGCACATGATGCACATTTAAACCCTCTGATACAACCACATGGCTGTAGGCATGGAATAAATCCATGTCACAAAGCTAAAGCTGGCCCAAAATGTCTCAGTCTGAGCACCTCTGTGCTGCCCAAGGGGCTAAAGGATGGCCCCATGTCAGACCCCTGCCCACTCTGTTGCTATTTGCATGTCCATGGGGGTACTGGAGTGACCCAAGGGACACAAGGCTGGGTTCTGCCACAGGGTGATGGCTGTGCACCAGGGGCTTCTGTAGCTGCCTCGGACCATCTGGGGTAGGTGCCACTAGATGTCCACTACTGCTCCATCTTCCATGGCTGAAAACATGGGGGGGAGGGGGGGGCATGGCTTTGGGAACATCCCACAGATGGTGTGGGTCATGCCTCCTTTTGGTCATGTTCTTCATAGATATAGGATGGCAGCAGAAGATGGGGACACCCTGGAGCAGACTGGGTTGATTTTGTTGATTTGTTGAGTCGGGGTGAAGCATTGTTTTGAAGTAAATGCAGCCAAAGCAGTGCAAAGTAGCATGGCCATGCTCAGAGCAGGGAAGCTGCATGGCCAGCATGTGGCAGGTTTGGGTGCTGTGGTGAGGCTGCCTCTGGGTGTAGTGACATGACCAAGGACACATAGTATGGTGGTGGCAGAGGTGGGAATGGCTGCTGTGGGTAGGGATCCATGGGGACACCTGGGCAGCTGGTGTCAGCAGCAGGCAGAAGGGATGCACCACTGACATGCCACTCAGGTTAGCACAGGTTGAGGGAGCAGACCCCAGGTGGGGAGCAGGCATGGAGCATCCCAAGTAACAAGCAGTAGGATGAAAGACTCATGTTGTGCCAGGGGCAGTTTAGATTGGAGGTTGGAAAAAATTTCTTCCCTGAAAGGGTGGTCAGGCAGTGGAACAAGCTCCCCAGAGTAGTAATGGAGTCACCATCCCTGGAAGGATTTTAAAAGCATATAGGTGTGACACTCGGAGACATAGTTTAGGGGTGGACTTGGCAGGGCTGAGTTAACAATTAGACTCCCTGATTTTAGAGGTCTTTTCCAACCTAAGTGACTCTATGGTCCATATTTCTTTTTCCCCTTGACTTATGGACAGAGAAAGGTTTAGATTGGAAAAGACCTTTAAGACCATTGAGTCAAACCATAGACACAGCCCTGCCAAGTCCACCACTAAACCATGTCACACCCTGGGGCAGGCACCTGCCAGCCTCAGTATTTGGAATTTCCTACAGCTCCCAGTGCAGCTCATTTGCCCAAAACCCATTTGTTTTTTCTTAGCAACAACCTGCACCCTCCCCTCAGCTACTTCAGCTCATTTTGCATGCATTTATTTTAAACTTTAACCCAGCGGCTCCTGGAAACTTTTCCCTGCAACTTTGGGAACGATTGGACCAGGGGTATTTTGGGAGAAAAAACCCACCCAAAAAAACCCCACAAAACCCCTCAATTTTTGTTTATACCAGTTAAACTTCTTTCAGGAGTGGAGCCCTGCAGCACCGGAATGGGATCCCACCATCCTGAGCCCTGCACATGAAATACTAAGCACCAGGAACGTGCCTGGTTGGGTGGGGGATATCAGCCAGCCCCAGCCTGCCTAAGCTGCTCCAAGTGACAACCATGAAGAGAGCAAAACATTCAAGTTAATGGAAACAAGTCTTTATTAAGTAACTTTTAATATCAGAAAAATAAAACTCTTATAATTCTCTTTACAGCAAATATATAATATCAGTGCTTTGGCCATCATAAGTTAAAGGCCCTTTATCATAAAATATATAGTTTTTAAACTTTACCAAAACTGAATTTATAATCCCTATGACCTCCCTACATATACATAACAAAGAGTGTAGTAAAATTAGCAAATACTAAGCTAGATCAATAGTTTATCAGTTTATTCTTAGTTTGTGGTTTATAGAAGTAGTACACGCACCTAATGTCTGCTGATTCCTTGGCTTATTAGCTGCAGTGTACGATGCAATAAAACAAAATATACGCTCAGTGAACATTTGTTTGCATCTACAAGACTGCAGCTAGAGATCAGATTTTAATACTGACATGTAACTATCCTACAAGCAATTATAGTACTAAAGTTATGCGGTACATAATAGGCCTTCAAGGCAACACCTAGTTGTAAACTTTTATATGAAATGTAACTCTTCAACTGGAAATAAAAATAAAATTTTCTGTATATTTACTAGTTCAATACACAATTTCTTTTTCTTGTTACACTGAGAAAAAGATTGTCTTGGGAAAATAATGCTTTAAAAAGAGAAAAAAATACATCAGAACTCTACTTTTGTGTCCTTTTTTTGGTTTGTTTTTTCTGTTTTAATATATGCGAGCACAGATTTGGGAACATACTGAGGATGAAAAAGCTAGAAACATCCACAGGTTGAAATGTAAGAAGCTCATTCAAGACACTTTTTTTTTTTTTGGAAAGATGGTTTTGAAATGAAGTAAACCGATTGCAGGGCCACTGTCACAGCTGCTGTCATGAATAACACAAGGGCATGTACACAACTCCCTCTTTTTCCTTTTACTTACTAAAATATATATTTATGTGTAAGACATAAATTGAACATAAAAATACTTCATTTTGAACTGTATACTCTCTAAAAAGGTAAAGAACAGCTTGATCAGACTAATGAACAGAATGTCAGCATCACCACTCTAAGTCAAAGTATGTGCATCCCAAAGCCCTTACTGTAACTGGATGAAGCCAGCCAGACTTTTTCCACATTACACTAACAAAAGCAGTGGGTAGGAATTCACAAATTGAGACATTTCTGATCCTCTGGACATACTGCCCTTATCAAGGAAAAAATGGAGGTGCACCTGGCAGCTTCTCTCTTCCCACCTCACTGTCATTTATTATCTGAACCTGCCAATAACACAATTAGTTTCAATAAATCAAACTATGCTTTAAAAGATGTCGCCCTGCATTTTGCAGTTCTTCAGCTTGCAATCTCTGTGAATAGTTTCTCACGCACTTTCTGTAAACATGCTCATGTTTTGCTAACCGTGCCTGGATTGTTTTGCATTCCTTTGCTAGGTGGACTTTGTATGATAGACATTTCCATTGACCAGTGAGATTGAGAGGAGGAAATCTTCATCCTCCAATCCACGGTGGTTTCTAAGAACATATAAAATAAACGACGGAGGGCAGAAGTCAGAGCTTTTCTAGCCTCGCTGCCCTGGCTGCTTTGACCTGACAAGCTGTGTCTCGCGTGCTTATTTCATGTCCGAGACAGTGACAAAAAGATATTTGCAATGCTGAAGAATTAGGCATAAGTTGTCACACAAAGCAAAAAATATTTCCTCAAAACTGGTAGAAGACAGCATTGGAAGTGTTGTTTGATATATTGATAATACCACACATCCTCCATAGCAGACAAGTACTTTTGCATTTAGGCAACAAGGTTCATTGCTGCCAGCTCACAGAAGCCAAACAATTAACAGAGATCCTTTAGAAAAGCCTGGAAAATGTGGTGGTTTTTTTCAGTTGTGTAATTTATGAAAACTTTCCCTCACTGTGCCATAACATTACACCAGATGTATCTCTGCTAAACGTGCCATCTGCTTACACTGAACCAGACAGAGACCACTTAAGTTTTGTGTTACCATAGCAGCCTTTTGAGAAAGTAAAAATTTATTAATAACTTCAGCCTAATCTCAAGAAAGTCCAACAGTCAGAATTCATTAGAAAGTTTACTAGAGGGTACCATTACACCCATGCCTTTAAGAGTCTTTAAAAGTCCACATATAATAATATCTCTATATCTCTATTTAAGAGTAAATTTGAATTGCCTGAGTAACAGCTGTCTGGCAAACAGGACACGATGGGACTTCCGTTTCACAGATTTTGTTGGCACACTCCAGGCAGAAGAGATTGTGACCACAGGGGACCAGGGCCGCAATGACTTGGCTCTCAAAGCACATCACGCAGTCGTGCTTCCGTCTTGACTCAGGGGGTGAGCTGGATGTGGAGCCACCATTGGAAGATGAATAGCTGTTGGTGCCATTGGAGAATGCAGGGATGTAGATGGGAAGGCCTACTTGGTGGCCAGTGCTAGGTGGGTCACTACTCACTCTCCCAGCCAGCGGGTGATCCAGGCTGTCTGGAAATGTGGGTGACAGGCAAGGAGTAGATGGCTGGCTCTCTCGGCATTGAGGCTTGGCATTATTAGCAGGGTCACTACCAAAGCCAGGGAGAGGGTTTACAGGTTCAAAAGGAGTCCAAATGGTTTGGGAAGGCATTGATAAGGAGTCATACACAGGAGAGTCAACCGTGAGGTCTTCCGTGCCCACTGAAGGCAACCTTTCTCCAAACCAAAAGTTGCCTGTGCTGAACGGACTTGTTGGGCTGAAGTCAGCCAATCTATTGCTTCCAAAATAGGAATCTGTGGAACTACTTCCCAAGGAGCTGGAGCTGTCGTTCCTATAATTAGAAATCATTCTGGTGTGGCTAGGAAGGACAGGATTAGAAGGAAGCCATGCAGACCTGAGAGTGCCTCTTTCAAAGCTCACATCTGTACCATTGTAGTGGAAATCATTCTCTTTATTCAGCTTGATGTAGTTCCCAGTACGCATGGCTATATGCCTCTCTATCTCCTCACGTGCACAGTTGACATTTTCAGGCATTCCTGTGACTTCGAAGACCGGCTCCTTGTCCCTGCTGGGGGTGACTATGTAGGTATGGGTCTGCTGCTGAATTCTTTTGATTGTAGCTCCTTTTGGTCCAACCACCAGCCCAACTACACGGTAAGGCACCCTGACTNATGGCAGGCCTCCCAGGGCAGGACCGCTCTTGTTGCGTGATGCTCTGATCATGGAGAAATGTTCAGCAGCTGAGAGAATTTCCCTTTTAGCCATGGCTACGTCCTCCTTTCGCCCAGTGACAACAAAGATGGGTTCTTCTCCACGAACAGGGGTCTTAATGTAAGTATTTGTCTTGGCCCTTAGTGCTTTTATTTTGCAACCTGTTTAAAGGAAACATATACAAGTTTAGCAAGACATCCAAGTTTAGAAAGCCACAAGAAAGCCATCTATTTTAAGCTGTTTGAGAGTTTCAAGAAACCACAGGGTGAAACCAGAAGCAGCAAGCCACATTAGCAAAAGCAGCAACAACTTATACCTATTATTTCCAAACAGGCCTCTGACACTTATAGCCACAAACTATTTTAGCAATGTTTCTTGGGCTGGTTTAGCCCAGCAACTCCTCAATTGCTATTAGATGGTGAATAAACATGAATGGCTTTTTCCTCTGTCAGCCACCTTTGTGATTATCCCATACATACTGGTAGGTTTAAATTTTTTTCCATTGATTGGGTATACTTCAGTTATTTCTAAGATCCTGCAAAAGGACTAAAGGTTCACACACAAGTGTGCTGATATATTAGCCTTCCACCAACAAGCATGACCTAAAAGCAAATTAAACATTTACAAGTGAGAGAAGTGTCTGTATTGCAACCTGTGTAGGGTATAGATAAAGCTGATTAACTGAGAACTCTTCATTTGCTTCCTTTTATCAATAAGTGTTATTTAAAACTTTACTCTTCCCTGTGGGATGAAGGAGCCACTCCTTGAACTGTCAAGTAGGAGTTCAAGCAGTTTATTGCATGCAAATAAGGCTTACTATGTAATAGTATGAGCCTATATGGAATTTCTCTCATTCATTAACTGAGTAAATACAGTCTGAAATAAAAGCAAAAAGTTAATGAAATATTTGTCTTTGATTTTTGGGGACTGATTTATAAAGTTTGCTATAACACAGTAACAACAGGCTCTTTCCCAAGATGCTCAAGGCATTTTGAAAGGCATGGTACATACAGAAGCCCCTTTTACCCATGACAGGACCAGAAAAGCAGGCATTGCAAAATGAAGAGACAAGCAGGTCCATGACATGCAAGACAGTCTACTGGGTTTGGTCTTAACTGAATTTATCCTATTTTAAAACAAATTCAAAAGCATGTCACATTAAATGTTATTTTATAGTGAATCTCATCTTGAAAAAACTATAAGTAACATTTGCAGATCAAGTGTTTTGAGCATCATTTCACTTGCAGCAATTTGTTCACCTTTTCCTTATTTACTTTAAGCATCTCATAACTGTTTGGGTACTCAAAATAGTCTCTCAAAATAGTGTTTTGTTAGTCTTTTGCACCCAAGGTATCACAAGCAATAAATTTTACAGTTAGAAAACCACTCAAAGATGCACTTTATTCAGTACTATCTACTAATAAAAAGAAAGTAGCAAACATGCAGATGCTGGTTGGAATAGGGGGAGGAAGAGCTGCTTCTTGAAGGGCCCCTGCACACAGCAAGGACAAAGGCTGAACACAACAGCCCTTTGTTTCCATGACACAGCTGGAAAGAAAGTTCATTAATCTTCAATAGCTAGTGAGGGCTCTGAGAGGCCCTACCTCTACCAGAAAGCACATGGAGGAGCACAGGAGGGCTCCCACAAGAGAGGGTGTGAGGCACAGACAGATCTGTGCAAAGGAGATGCAGACCAGAGAGCCAAACATGTCAATCAGCAAGAGCAGCAAGTTTCAGCAGGAGAGAACAAACCCATAAGCCTCAACCTCCCACTACAGCCCACTGAGAAGGCACTAGTGCTCTACTAGATTAAAAAAAGGGAAAACAGACATGAGATGCCTTACAGAGGTGGCAAAGCACACATCCTTTGAAGCCATGCCATTTCCCTACATGTACCAGAGAGCAGCACCTCACTTTGGCAATTTACCTTTACTCCTTCCATCTCTTTGTTTGCATTTCTTCCTGTAATAAATCTGCTTGCCCACTCCATTCCTATTCCTTACCAGTTACTCAGAAAAGATAGTGGGCTCAAACATTAAACCCAAAGGATCTGTAAAATGGTGCCACTGAAGTTTTCACACTCTTTTTACTGGAACACCTAAACCCAAAGTCAGTCTCCTGATGTGTATCAATTATTCTCCAATATACACAGATTACTTTCATTTACTCCATTCCACCCAAGTATATATCCTTATTTCCTGAAAAATTACAGATGCAACATTTAAAGAATACTAGAGGCATTTAGACATAGACATCTAAATAGCAATATAATTCTATATTATATATCACAGTTCAGAGCCCACTTAATTCCAGATTCCAAAGAGCCTTACCGAGTCTTACAGCTTACATTTTAGAAAAGATTTTCCTGATATTTTAGAAATTCAAATTAAGTTAGAATTATGCACCTTCATTCCATGCAAATTCCCAGAGATTGCTTTGCCAGCATCACATTTCCAAACTACTCCAGTATAAAGAAAAGCCTTCTTGCCTTTCTTCCTCAGGCTGCAGAACAGCACAGACCAAGATGGGTAGAGTTTTGCTTTCAAGGTATGAGTCACATACCTAGAAAGCAGAGGCCAAACACTGCCTCAAATCCCTGTAGCAACAGAACAAAACTTTTAAACATCAGAAAGTTGGCTTCAGTGGAAAGCTGACTCCCCAGACCATCAAGATCAACTCTCAATCTTTATCTGAAAAGTTAGAAAGAACTGAAGAAAGTCACCACATACAAAACCCAATATTTCTGAATGAGTCAGTCAATACCCACTGGATTTTGTCTACAAGGAGTGCTGGAAATCCCCACAAAAGACACTCATGTCAAAATACAAGGTCAGTAGCTCATTATACCACTCCAGCTGAATGACCTTTCTATTTGCTTTTACTCAGCTGCTCTGGTTTCCCACCCTCCTCCTCACTACTGAGGCAATGCTGCAAAGCACAGCTGATCCCATCCCCTCTCCAACAATTCTGCAGCCACAATGACAAGTTCTGCCAGCTATGAAATCACATGGCCAAAGGATAAATCAAGAAGTTTCTGTATCTAAGCTCAGGAGACTGGAAAAGACAAAGGGGAAGAAAAAAATATATCACCCACACTTTTACAATAAATAAGATTTTTGTATCCAAGATTTTGAAGTAGAGATTTAAAAAAAAGCCTGAAAAGGGGACTTCTAGACCAGAAATTTCATTTAATCAAACCTTTTCAAGTGATTTTAGTTTGGTGTGATAACAGAAGTCTACTCAATACCAGTTACCATCCTTGGTTCAGCAGTATAAGCATTCCTAAGCAGCACATTCAGCCATAAGTACATATAGACACAGTTAAAACCCTTTGGGTTTGCTTTCATTTAGGCAAAGATTTAGTGCTTGTCTGCCCAGGCACCTGACGAGGAGCCAAGCCTGAGCCAAGTCCTGTAGGCAGTGTTCACCCTGTGCTGGCTGATTTGTATCATTCTTCTCAAGCCTTCTCCCCAGTTTTTTTCCCATAAAAGGATTATTTGACTGTACATTTTAACCACATTATGAACATTATACTCCCCAAGAAATTTAGGGTAGCTCTAAAGGAATCGTTTACCTCATATACGGCCAATTTTAAATGATCAAATACTTCCTTATTAAAAAGAGATGATAGGAAGACAGATTAATTTTTTTCCTCTTGAACTGAGAGTTAAGTTTAGCAGCCATAGCACCTGCAGTCCTCACCCATCACACAGCAACAACCAGCTCAGCCCTCACTCCCCCTTTCACCTTTCATCATCACTAACAGGATGAGATACATCAAACCCAGTCTCAGGCCATTCAATCCATGAGGGAAACTCCCCAATGGAGCCAGCAGAGCCAAGTGATCGCAGTGGGAACCCTGTGCACACCTACTTCACACCACACCAGCCGAGCTGCTGCCATGAGCCAAGAAGCACCCCAAAAAAGCATTCCAGACTCCTGTTCTGCACAGCCATGGAGAAATGTAACCTTCCCCGTTTCTTTCTTCTGCTGAATTCACCTCCATGTCACACAGTGGGAATGGGACAAGGATCAATTTATAGATGAGGTTCTCTTTTTTGTGTGGTCTCCCCTCTCTCACCAGGGGACAGAAGTCCTTAATCCTTCTCATTTTTAACAGTAGCAAAATGCAACCTGTCACAGCAGGGACACACACCTTATACCCACATTCCTCTTGCCCAGTGCTGCAAAACTGGGGTTCAGGCACACACAGGAACTTAAACCTTCTTACCATCATGTCTGTTTAATTTTGCCTCCCCAATTACAGAGGGCTTTAGGAAAAAAAAAAAATGCTGAAAGAAATTTATCTAAATAGAAGCCTGGAAGTCACGGTGGGTAAAAATTCAGTGAGCAGCCCCTGTGAACCACAATCAAATTATAACATCAGTTTGTTTTCCTTCCCTGCTCCTGACAAGTAACTAGCTAAGGGGATCAAAACTGAGAACTTCCTGCAGCTCTTCAAACATACAAATCCTGTGTGAAGCCACCAGTACTGCCTAGGCTGGAAGAGCAGCAAGCAGGGTGAAATATTAGCACCAACTCATCTCTTACACAGGAGGGAGGGCTGACAAGCAGCCCTGGCCAAGTCTGCCATCCTTTGACTTGTCCCCAGAGCAACCACAGATCTCACAGCTCATCAGCACTAAAGAGAAAGCCATAGTTCACAGGAATATATTTTTCAGTAGCTTTGCAGTTATCTGATGAAAGACGATGTTGGAACCCTGAATTCAGAGGATTTCAGTCTTTCAGTGCTGACAGGCAGTGATCCTCAAAAGCACACTGCATTTGACCTGAGACCTTGGGAAAGGCTTCAGAAATTATGTGATAGCTGTGTAATTAAAAAGAAGTGTGTTATATCACTGGGTGGAACATATAGGGATGTAGAATTTTTGGGATATAGCAATAAGTAATATATATGTAACAAAATGGAGGATTTGGGGCGTGGGCTAATTCTTCTTCTTTCTTCTTCTTCACAAATCTGGGTGGTTTGGTATTGGTTTAAAAAATCCGCAATGCGGAACCTAAGTAATTTAGTTATTGGAGGTACATTAGTTGGCATTTTATAATTGGGTAGTTTGGGCTTTAAAAGACCTTGAAGACAGAACTCCGGGGCCATTTTCCACCTTGTTAACTTAGGAGCACAATCTCTATAGCTGTACTATAGATAAGAAATAATAAACAACTAAGAATGAACTAGAAGATTCAGTCTCCTGCGTTTTCATCCAAACTCCGAGTAAAAGAACCAGTAGCAGACAGGGAAAAGAAACTTAGAAACCTGCCAGACAACACTGTATTACAGCCTCCATTCTGAATACCGTCTTTAGCGCTCTGACCACCATAATAAACTGACACCAAGTAACGAGGCAGCAACAGAATAATTACTGACATCAACCCCGAACAATGAGCTGCTAGCAGAGCCATAGCTAATTTCTTGCCTAGAAAGCAAGGGCAAGGTCTGGGAAGTCCCTCCAGACCAGCAGGGGATGGCATAGCATTGCCAAGTGTGCCAAGGGGAACATGCAGGGATTTGTTTTCTATGAGCCTGCAACAGCTGTATATGGACAGAGCTTTAAAGGGAGAGTCTGTTGAGTTGGCACAGCCCTTATTTCATTGCTAGGTTGCCACAAAATTTTAAACAGAAAGCAAGAACCCCTGCAACTATATGAAAATCCTTTGTTACCTGACTGAAACACTGGCTGGTAGTACCACAAGGCCAACAGCTGCTGGTCTGCAGACCATAACACTGCACACCTGATTAACAAAGAAAGAAAAATTAATCTACTTCATTAAGAATAACTGCTTGACATATTTTTCAGAAGAGCTGTTCATTCCCAAGCTGCATTCTTTTGCTTAAACAGAACGCTTCCTTTCAGTTGTGAAATGACTAAAAGTATTTATACAGTTTGTGATTATACAGTACAAAAATGATAAATGCCCCATTTATTAAGCAGAGATGAAGCTGCATTGGGACAGAAAATGAAAACCTATTCTAAATTGTTTAATGGCTAAACCTCCTTAAGCAGGCTAGCTACACAAGAAAATTAAAACTAGAACATTTGTGGCATTTCACTGGGTTATTAAAGACATATTAGACCTGTTGTCTAGTCAGTTGATAGACCGACTCTAGTTACTATCACCTTTCAACTAAGATCAATTAATTTCATCTCCCACCTTGTTTTAATTCATAGACTAGAAAATTTTAACTCCTGACAATTTTATTTTTTTTAACTGGCTGTTGAATATAGTTAGTTGATTTAAGGAAGATGAAGATAGGAACTTCTCTATACTTGCAAAAGATGCTGATCTACATTGTACTGGGTTTGCGTGGCCAGGTTTTGGTAGCCGGGAGGCTGCAGGGGTGGCTTCTGTAAAAAGCTGCCAGAAACTTCCCCTATGTCAGACAGAACCAATGCCAGCCAGCTCCAAGATGGACCCACATGGGAGCAGGTAGATGCTCAAAAATGGCTGTGACCCTGTAGGAAGCCCGCACTGGAACAGGATCCTGGCAGGGACCTGTAGAGAGGAGCCCACACTAGAGCAGGTTTCCTGGTAGGACTTGTGACCCTGGGGGGGACCAACACTGGAGCAGGTTGTGCCTGAAGGACTGCACCCTATGAAAAGGGGGCCACACTGGAACAATTCATTGAGAACTGTTGCTTGTGGGATGGACTTACATTAGAGAAGTTAATGAAGGACTGTCTCCCATGGAAGGGACCCCATGCTGGAGCAG
>VWZW01006304.1:41631-52484 GCA_013397115.1 Edolisoma coerulescens
AAGGTCTTATTTTACTTCTCATTATCCTGCTCTGATTTTATTAGTAATAAATTCAATTAATATCCCCAAGTGGAGTCTGTTTTGCCAGTGATGGTAATCTGTGAGTGATCTTTCCCTGCCCTTAACTCTTGAACCTTTCACTATATAATAATAAAAAAATTAAGAGCATTTTATACTAAAGACATTTTTCCTTGCCTCCTGACCCATCAACAACTCACCCCTGCAATCACAAGCTTTTAGTTACATTGCAGTTACCAAACCCCTGTGCCTGCCTGTGGAACATATCAAGATGGCTCTGTATTCGGTCTGGCTGCGCCAGAGTTCATTTCCCCAAAGCAGCCCTCAGTGCTGTGCTTTGCATTGGGAGCTGGAAAGGTACTGATAACACACCAGTGTTTTGGCTACTGCTGAGCAGCGCTGGCACAGCATCAGTGCTGTCTCTCAACATTCTCCCCATTAGGGGCTAGAAACGGGCAAGATCCTGGGAGGGGACACCACTAGGCCAGCTGACCCAAATTAACCAAAGGGATATTCCATAAGGGATATAAAAGCTAAGAAAAGGAGGAGGAAGGGGGGCATTCCTTACTTACAATGTTTGCCTTCTGGAGCATTAGGGGCTAGAAACGGGCAAGATCCTGGGAGGGGACACCACTAGGCCAGCTGACCCAAATTAACCAAAGGGATATTCCATAAGGGATATAAAAGCTAAGAAAAGGAGGAGGAAGGGGGGCATTCCTTACTTACAATGTTTGCCTTCTGGAGCAACTGCTACACATGCTGAAGCTCCGCTTCCCAGTAAGTGGCCAGACATCACTTGCTGTTGGGAAGCAGAGAATATAAATTTTTTTTCCTCTTTGCTTGTGCGTGCACAAGCTTTCACTTTTGCCTTAGTAAACTGCCTTATCTCAATCTACAAGTCGTTTTCCATCTTATTTTCTCTCCCTTGCCCAGCTGGGAAGGGGTAGTGATAGAGTACCTTGATGGGCACCTGGTGTCCAGCCAAGGTCAACCCACCACAGACTCACCTCAAGTCTTGTGCACAGTTTTGGGCACCTCTATATAAGAAAGCTATAAAGCTATTAGAGAGTATCCAAAGGAGGGCAACAAAGATAGTGAAGAGTGAAGGGGAAGCTATACAAGGAGCAGTTGAGGTCACTTGACTTGTTCAGCCTAGAAGAGACTGATGGGAGACCTCATTGCAGTCTACAACTTCCGGGGAAGTAGAGGGGCAGGCACAAATCTCTTCACTCTGGTGACCAGTAGTAGGACCCAAGGGAATGGCCTGAAGTTGTGTCAGGGGAGGTTTAGGTTGGATATTAAGATAAGGTTCTTCACCCAGAGGGTGGTTGGGCACTGGAACAGACTCCCCAGGGAAGTGGTCACAGCACCAAGCCTGACAGAGTTCAAATGTTTGGACAATACTCTCAGGCACATGGTGTGATTTTTGGGATTGTCCCATGCAGGGCCAGGAGTTGGACTTTGATGACCCTTGTGGGTCACTTTCAACTCAGGATATTCTATGATTCTATGCTATATATAGCGACCAAGACTGCTCCCATTATAATCCTATCACACTGTTTGGGTTTTAGGAGTTACCCTTTTGTTTTCCTTTTTCTCTTAAAGAATTTTTCCCATATAGGCAGCTAGGAGACAAATCACTGAGTACTTAAGAGAGACAAAAGAACCTGGCCACAGGAAGGGAGGGTCTGTGAGTGGCCTCTTTTTTTTTTTTACTCGGGGTGGGGTGCGGAGCCTGGCGCGGTGTTCTCTGGGCGTTTGGGGGGAGAGAGAGGCCACGCTCGCTTCTGGGGGAGAACCCACCACTGCGGAGTCCGGCTTTTCTCTGGCTTTTTTCCACCACCGTGCCTCAGAGAAAATCGCCGGGACCCCAAGGCTGCTTTTCCCTGCCCAGCTGAAAGTTGGGCCGCGGCTGCCCTGCCCCGCCGCTCCTGGGCTGTGCTCCTGTGAGCCTTCACTGCACGCCTGCTGTTCCCGAGGGTCTGGCTGGACATCGGAATCGGCTGTCCGGGGCTTTGTGAAGCTTTTCTTCCATCCTCCCCTGGCCCAGGCGAGCTGCCATCACCGCGTGTTCCCCGAGCTCGCTCCGGAGCCCCCCTGCAGCCGAAAGACTACCATCGCACCCACCCTGCTCACCGGGAGCCACCAACACCCCTGCCTGCCGTGACCGTCACTGCGCGGAAGGGGAAAGTGCCTGCGGCGGAGAGAAGCTGTCACTGAGTTACTGTTTCTGTTTTGTTGTTACTACCATAGTTATTGTTGTTGGTTGCCTTGTTGTTTATATATATATATATATTAGTAAAGACCTGTTATTCCTGTTCCTCATATCTTTGCCTGAAAGCCCTTAATTCCAAAATTATAATAATTCGGAGGGAAAGGGGATTTCATTCTCCATTCCAAGGGAGGCTCCTGCCTTCCTTAGCAGACACCTGTCTTTCAAACCGAGACACACACATTTCTGAGGAGCAACTGACCACTTACTTAGCATTAGTACATGTAAAAAAAATACAAAGCAAAGATGATACATGACTTTCCTACTTGTCATTATCCAGCTGGAGCTGTAGAAGTGTTTTTAGATGAGATACTTTCCAGACCAGCACTTCAAGCTCAAGTGCACCAGGTGCTGCAGCCACACAGGCTTGGGATTGCCTAGGTACCAGGACAGAGGAGTCTGGAGATCTCAAGTACTTTAACCAAGAGCCAAGGAATTGAGGTTGACCACTTGGCTGTACCAGATCAAAGGAAGCAGGACTTTGACCCTATTAGTGCCAAGGTAAGAGATGGGAAAAGAGGGCAGCTTTAAGTCTCTGATGATGTTGAGAAAGCTTTCCAAGAGAAGGCTGCTCAAAAGCTCTCAGGGATATTTCCCTCTTCAAAAAAAAAAAAAAAAAAAAAGCCCTGGTTCAAGAACCATGTAGAAACTCTTTATTATAGATTTCTTAGGCATGTATCAATTTATCAATTGATATATATATAGATATCAATCAATCTAGTACAGAATGTAGTCAGCCTACATACTGTTTCCTTCTATATGTCAGTCCAGGACACTATCAAATTGGCAATCTCATAGGCAGAAGAATACTCCAATTCCCAAGACAGATGGCGACTGTAAACAAGTTACATGGAGCAAAAAAGCCAGAGGGCAGCAACTTGTATTATTAATTACTTGCACTGCTGTAGCACCAGGACTAAGGTAGCAGCTGCTGAGCCAAATTAGGAAGGTACAATAGCAGAAAAGCAATAGTTATAAGAGAGGGAGTACATCCAACAAATAACTACAGGAAAAAAGTTGTTTTGATTAAGAACATTGATCTAGTGAATGAAACAGATTTGTGTGAGCAACAGCACTGGGAAAGCTGACCTGCAGGACGATATTAAAAAGAAACACCATTCATGCCATGCGGCAGATGGTCAATAAAGGAAGACTGCAAAAGACTATGCAAATCTTCACCTACACCAAAACCTTGATTCAAAAATGCTGTGTTTTTATACACAAAATCCCACAGTATATTGTCAAAGGTAAAATGATCTAGAAGGTAAAAAGTAACAGATATTGTGTCTTTGTTCAAAAGAGAAACAGAGATACTGATGCAGACCTCAGAACTACTGACACACCAGTGAAGGAAACAGATCTCAGACACTGAAAAATCTCATGCTCTTAAAGGAATACATGAAAGAGAAAATGAAGACATTAAGGAGGAACTGAAATTGGAAATAAATCCTTGATTTAGAGCTCTTTGGCCTTTTCTTTTGATTAAATAAAAATGTACTAGTGCTCAGCAATATTTTTTGTTACAGGACGTTTGCAACCTTATCCCTGCTAAATTTTTTGCCTGCAATGAGAAATTAGCCCCGTGGGATGGAAGTATTGCATCAAAACAAAATTTAAGATCTTTGAGATATCCAACACTGTTTAGAACAAAGTTTCTTTCTAGAAATTCAGACCACAATGTACTAAAGAGAGGATAACGGGCTAAGACAGGGAAACACATAACATCTGCTGACTTTACGAACAACTTAAAAGAATTCATCAGTTCTCACGCCAGACAGGTTAATCCAGTGCAGTTCAGAAGCACATTAATCGGGATTTCTTTTCCATGTGTATGTTATAAATGTAAAAAAGAAAACCATACTCTTTTATAACACAGCAATTTTACAAAAAAATCAAAAGGACCAGACAACTAGAAATTGGTATTTTACCTTCCAAGATTTTTGTTTTAATTTCAGCTTCATTAAAAAAAAATAATCTTATGATGCATTCACACATTAAAATCTACAGAATTTCTGGCGGACTACACAAAGTCTCCTGAGTGTGCACTGTTTGGTGTGCTTCCCACCCAAGAAGCCAGACAAGAACAGCATTTATGAGCAAGGATTTACAATCCCAGCTGGAAAACCTGCACCCTTCTAACACACTTTACAACTTGAGTTGGATCTTTGCATAGCACAAATGACAAATAACATAACTGAAATCACATTTGTTACATGGTATCAGAGCAATAGGCCACTGAAAATTCAGCAGTAATTTCAGACTGTGCCAGGTCGCAGTATGCTCACATGTTTCAGATCCTGGAGTTCCAGGCTCTAAAAATGACAAGACTTCAACTACCTAGAAAAATAGCTTTTCAAAAAATAGCTCAAGTTTTATTTCAGTCTTTAGAACAAGCCATTTAATATAGCATTTAATAACGGCTTGTTATAGAAGATGCAAAAAAATAATCTGAAGTGTAATTGCCCTTTTCACTTAAGTTAGTTGAACCTGTGGTCTTTGCTGTCTGTGGCAATCAGTTGGCACTGAGATACATGACAACTTCAGTCATACAAATTAAACTTATCCATGAAAGTAGAAATCTTAAGAATCCAGTTAAAAAAACAGAACAAAACAAAGAACAAACATGCAATTCAGGTTAGTTAGCTATGCTTATGCTGACTACTCCTTACAAGTAATTAATAACCAGTCAAGGCTATGTAAGTACTGTCAGTAATTCAGTAATACTATTATCACAACACATTGAGAGATAAAACCAGATATTCAGTATTTTTTGAAAGGACTATAATTAATCCTCCCATAGCTAAATACAGTACATAGATATGCTAACACGAGCTCTAGGATTATATTACTATTATTATATTTTATTATATTTAGCTCTAGGATTGTTTTAGCACTTTTCCACTACCTAAGAGTGATAGCTATTGCTTTTATTTGGCTGTTCAGCTATGCTAGATAGTTATCAGATACCAACTTATCAGAATTATGTTTTTGTTTCAATTTACAGGACTATTTTAAGCAAAGTAATATTTTGCTCAAGACCCCACATTCAAAAACAAAGAACAAAAAACAGTCCAGGATCATTAAATCTGCATAAAAGTGTTGTTTTAGAGTTAAGCAGCTCCCAACTCCAGTGATGTTTTAGGGAGAAAACCCACTATTGTCAATTTTATCGAGGATATAAACACTCGGGATAAATCACATTACTTGAATAGTCAAAACACTGGAATGTATTAAATATATTCCAGCAATCACTATCTGAAGACAGTCAATATACTCAGGGATGCACCATCTCTACAGGACAGACTTTGTCCCTTCTAGCATCTTTCAGGTTTTCTGTTTGTCTTTGGACACTACCCCTCTTTTTGCATTATTCAAAAGAGATTTTAATGTTTAAATGTGTCTTACTTCAAGTGCAAAGTGCAGAGGGCACTGAAGACTCACCATCATCAACTTTACATAGGGGAAACAGTTTTCAGGTGATCCACAGGAGACTTTTACAAGTCCTTCACATGATTTAGAGATTAAAACAAAACCTTCTAAGTTAGACCTCCAGAAGTTTTTCAAGTCTGGATACATGCTTATTTAATTCCAGCTTTTCTCATGCCAACAAGGTCACCTCCTCAGCAACACAGCTTTCTTGCTACCGCTTCTCAAGAGCACTTCCTCTAACTTGATTTTATTTTTTTAAACCAATGCAACTCTGTGCACACAGGATTTTTAGCTGCTGACAGCAAAGTAGTTTTTCTGCTCAGCATGATGACTGGCCAAGTTAGCAAAGGGTGGATTCAACAGCTAGTTCAAATTCATACAGGAAGCCTGTACACTGCCAGGAATGGAATCTAGTTTTCCTGGCTCCCAGTCGCATGCCTTTACAAGAATAAAAGGATAGAAATATCTTTTCCTTTGTTGTTCACCTTTGAGATTTTTCCACCTCAAAGGCTACAAAGAAATATATTGCACTACCCCAGTGTCTGTCAACTTCATTTTTGGGAGAGCAACAGAAATAAGAAAAGGCTGAGAACATTTAAGATTAATAAAAATTACATAAAAAAAATAAAAGGCACAAAAACCTGCCAGGTTTCAGAAATAATACACCACTTTTAAGGAGCACTTAACTATTCATTAAAGTCTTAAGCCTTTTCCAGTGATGTAAATGCTTCCAGCAGTAACACATTGAACTACTGTCACAGTAACCCAGCAACCTCCAACATAGTTTCAACTATCAACCACAAGGTACATTTCAAGCACTCCACACCTTCTATAGCTGTGGCATCCCACATCTGTGCACAGCTACCAGCAAAAATGCCCACACAAGAACCTGGGCTGTGGCAAAAGACATGCCCAGCAGGTCAAGGGAGGTGATTCTCCCCCTCTCTTCTGCCCTTGTGAAACCCCACCTGGAGTATTGTGTCCAGGTCTGGGGTCCTCAGCACAAGAAAGACCTGGACCTGTTAAAGTGGGTCCAGAGGAGGCCACAAAGATGATCAGAGGACTGGAGCACCTCTCTCCTATGAAGACAGGCTGAGAGAGTTGGGATTGGGCAGCATGGAGAGAAGGCTTCAGAGAGACCTCATTGCAGCCTTCCAGTACCTAAAGGGAGCTTATAAAAAGGAGGGAGAGGGGCTCTTTATACGAGCAGATAGTGACAAGACAAGGGGCAACGGTTTTAAACTGAAAGAGGGCAGGTTTAGATTAGATGTTAGGAAGAAATTCTTTACTCAAAGGGTGATGAAGCACTGGAATAAGTTTCCCAGAGAAGCTGTGGATGCATCATCCCTGGAAGTATTCAGGGCCAGGTTGGATAGGGCCCTGAGCAACCTGATCTAGTGAATGGCATCCCTGCCCATAGCAGGAGAGTGTTGGAACTAGATGATCTTTAAGGTCCCTTCCAACCCAAACCATTCTATGATTCTAATCTGGAATCCAGCAACCTAGAGCAGAGCTGTGGGAACACCACTTCACTGTCTGAAGTGCTATATTTATTTCTGAAGCTTGCACACAATTGAAAAAATGTTAAATGCATGCACCATAAGGTCTTTGCTTGTTTACAGCTTGCTTAGGACTCAGAAGCTCCTTTGGTCTGATAAACAGTGTCTAGAGATTTTCTTCCACTGTGCAAAAAATTAAATTTGGATAAAGAATACTGTGGAATTCTGGTTATCATTGCTTTTTCAGTTAGGACTTGCAAAAAACATGCTCTCAGACACAGCAGTGAGGCCTCAAGCAAAGCCTAGATCAAACTCAGCATTCTTGGTATTTCAGAGCTGATGTTTTTAGGCTGCAGACATTTCAAGTTCTTTTTATACCTCAGACAGCAATACAAAGAATATAAACTTAATCTTTGTGGAAATCTATCAGAAGTAGCATTTCAATCTCATCACCCTTACATAATTAGATATTAAAGTATTGCAGTACAGAGGAGTCTGGCATAAAATTTATCTGAATTCGTTCAAGATAATCCTGGGAAGATCATGGAACAGATCCTCCTAGAAGTTATGCTAAGGCACATGGAGGACAAGGAGGTGATTCAGGACAGCCAGCACGGCCTCACCAAGGGCAAGTCCTGCCTGACCAACCTAGTGGCCTTCTATGATGGAGTGACTCCATCACTGAACAAGGAAAGGGGTACAGATGTCATTTATCTGGACTTCTGTAAGGCCTTTGACATGGTCCCACATAACATCCTTCTCTCTAAATTGGAGACAGAAGGATTTGATGGATGGATGGACTGTTCAGTGGATAAGAAATTGGTTGTATGGTTGCATCCAGAGCATAGTGGTCAATGGCTCAGAGTCCTGATGGACATCAGTGACAAGTGATGCCCCTCAGGGGTCTATATTGGGACCAGTGCTGTATATCTTCATTAATGACATAGATGAAGGGATCGAGTGCACCCTCGGCAACTTTGCAGATGACACCAAGTTGAGTGGTGCAGTTGACACACTTGAGGGATGGGGTGCCATCCAGAGGGACCTGGACAAGCTTGAGAAGTGGGCCCATGAGAATCTCATGAGGTTCAACAGGACCAAGTGCAAGGTCCTGCACCTGGGTCAGCACAANTATGAGGAAGTGCTGAGAGAATTGGGATTGTTCAGCCTGAAGAAGAGAAGGCTTTGGGGTGACCTAATTGTGGCCTTCCAGTATCTGAAGGGAGCCTACAAGAAAGATGGAAAGAGACTATTTACAAGAGCATGTAGTGATAGAACAAGGGGGAATGGATCCAAACTGAGAGTAGGTTTAGATTAGATATTAGGAAGAAATTCTTTCCTGTGAGGGTGGTGAGGTACTGGAACAGGTTGCCCAGAGAAGCTGTGGATGCCCCATCCCTGGAAGTGTTCGAGGCCAGGTTGGATGGGGCTTTGCACAACCTGGTCTAGTGGAAAGTATGATAATGTAACCAGCTGGTTAGGATGTGTGCTAGGAAGAGAAGAAGCATCTTCATTTTTACAGAGAGCAGAATAATCGGTGAATGATGCAGCTCTGATCAGCCTTGCTCAAGGCAGACCTAGCTGCACTACAACTGACAACACTGTGGGCTAGGGCACAGACATGCAACGCAAGCGGATGAGAAAGCAAGAGCCTCTAACCCATGCAATGAGCCAACACAGTTCTGGACCATAAAAGGGGATGCAAGGACTAGTATGTCTAAGACATTTGATGAATATTTAGTGGAACTAATACAACTTACGTAAGGCAGTCTTTAAGCATAAGTCTCCCATGAATGAGAATTTTGGAGGGCCTCCTTGCACAAAGCAAGTATACTTGGTAACAATTTTTTTAGCTCTCCCTCCACTCCTGCTCCTTCCTCTTTTGTAGCCCTAATTCTTTCTATTATAAAATCCCTCCCCATCAAGGCTAAATATTTTATCACAAGCCAAACAGTGTGACACCAGATGAAAAATAAAAGCAGAAGCAGCAAATAAACTCTTTAGGAACAATGATCCTATTTTTATGCAAACCCCATTATCTTGTTTTTAAGTGACTCAAAGTACTGAAAAATATACTACAGAGAACAATCCTGATCTGGTGGAGAATAAACAGGGCAGCCTAATCAGTCCTTGAAGCCAAACAGTTTCTATTTCTCCTTTAGAGGACTGTAGCAATCATGGTTTTCAGTTGTTTTCCATCCACCCCCCTCTCCTCTGCCCACCATCCCCAATGACACATGAACAGTCTTCAGACATTGAAACACCATTTCTTGGAAAAGAAATTTTCTGCTTGAACAGAACAGACTTGTCTGCATCAGAGGAAGCTACCTGCAAATTTCTGCAGCACAGCCTTCTATTCTCCTGACACATACAGCAAAAACCCCACCCTTAACTGCTAAAAGCCTAAAATAAATGTAGAAAGAGAAAACAAGTCTGCCTAAGCATTGGTGCTCGGTGGGCCTTTCTTTAGTACCACATTGGTTTAGACCAATCTTACCATTTCTTCCATACTCAAGGGAAAAAACCAATCAAAAGCCACACTGGTGTAGAGAGACCAGGCAGCATAACTGCTCATTATCAGAGCTCATCAGCAAATGAGACATACCACCCCCAAACCAATAAAAAATAACACAGAAAGGGAAGAGAGAGTGGCAACTTCATTGTCTGCATTTCCACACCTACACTTGACACTGCTCAGTGCTTCTCTCAATATATAAAAAGGGCTTTTAAAATTAGGTTGACCACTAGAAAGCTGGTGCAAAACATCTTTCTAATTCCTCCAAGCACCGTTCCCACAAGACCACATGAAAGGCACAAAATGAAGGTGACATCACTGATATGACCTCATCCTAATGACATAATAGAGACCCACCAAGTGTAGCAACAGCAATCAACAGGAAGCCATAACCCGAGCAGAAAGACAAGGGCTTTCGCACAGAGGAGGGCTAAACATGGCTCCTTTCTCCATCTCGTTGACTCCTCAGGTCTTTGTAATCGGTGAGCACCATGAAAAGCTGTAGGAACAGTGTCAGCCCATACCTTGCTCTCCAAGGCAAAATAAAGTCCTTCACTCAAAAATCTTTGTAAAACACAGTCCAAAATTCCTACAGTGAAAGGCAGCTTCTCACTAAAGACCACGAGCCAAGTGTCACTGAAGAGCAAAGCCTGTGCCAACATCTACCTGTACGTTGCCAGGCTATCCACTGCATTTTACAGCTCGGATGAACAATAATGGAAGGTCTGAGCTAATCCAGTCCTTGCTCTCACCTTCTCAAGCAGGGCTGGCCTGGTGCCAGCATCCTATTCCCCGTGGGGAAGCCGGGGTCTAGGAGGGAGAGGTCGTCCCCAGAGGGCATAAAGCTACTACCGAGGCAAGGTGCTCCTGCAGCCGGTCCCGAAGGGGCACGCCCCAGGGGCGTGCGGGGAGAGGCCTGCCACGAACCCCGGGGAAGGACAGCAGGCCCAGGCCGCCCCACACCCCATCCGGTCCTCCACTCACCCTGGCGGCCCACGATCTCAGCCACATGCTCAGAGCTGGGCACGGGCACGCACTCGGTGGTGTTGACGCTCTTTCCGCGGAGCAGCGCCGTCTGCTCACCGCTGAAACCCACTGCACCGCCTCCAGTCAGGCCGCC
>VWZW01006305.1:0-38078 GCA_013397115.1 Edolisoma coerulescens
GGGTGCGGGACAGGGAGGGGACACCGGGCCAGGGGTGCGGGACCGGGGACACCGGGCCGGAGGGGCGGGGTTGGAGCCGCCCGGCAGCGGGGACGCGGGGACGAGCATTTTCCGCTGTCGCTGCGGTTCCCTTGGCTCCCAGAGCTGCTGGAGCTGGGGCGGTCCGAAGGCTGGCGGGCGGGCAGAGACCCGGTGAGGAGCTCTGCTCGCAGGTTCCCTGTGGCACGGCGTCTGCCGGAGTCACTGCAAGGCTCGAGCTGTGCTTGCAACAAAAGGCAGCTGAGCAAAAGGTCCGTAGTCTGGGCACAGAAGGAAAGGGGTGGTTATCATTCCCTCGGGATGGCAGGACCCGAAGGAGCGGCTCGAGCTCTCTCGGGGGATGTTTAGCTTGGATATCTGGAAAGGTTCTTCCCCCAGAGGGGGGTCGGGCACTGGAACAGGATCCCCAGGGAAGTGGTCGCAGCCCCAAGACTGACAGAAAGTAAAGAGCATTTGGACAACACTCCCAGGCACATGGTGGGACTTTTGGGGTGTCCTGCATAGGGCCAGGAGTTGGACTCGCTGATCCTGATGGGTCCTTTCCAACTCAGCACGTTCTATGATTTTGTGTTCCATTTTACATGTTTTGTCATCACACATACAGGAACTTGGCTAAACTTTTCCTTCCCGAACACACAGCAGGAAAATCATGCTTTACAGGCTGTTCAAAGCACATTTGGTTCCTGCTTCATCTGTCGCTTGTTTTTTTCTGCACAGGTGAGCAGTGGGTATGGATATGGACAGTGTGTTCTCAGGCTCTTCTCTGCAGAGCCTTGCCAAGCTGCTGCATGATGCTCAAGAAGAGGATGATGATGATGATGATGTGGTGAGCCTTTCATAAGAGTTGCTGCTTCTTTTACATATTGTACCATAGCGTTATCTTGTTAATCGATGAGAAGCAAATCTCTTTTTCTCCAGAGTGAGTAAAAACAGAATGAAAACCTGGGAAGGTTTTGGGCTGACTGAAACAGCGAGAGGATACTTTCAGAGTAACGAGCTCTTGAGGGACAGAATGAGCAAGATGCCTCAGGAAAACAGGGAGACATTGTGAGCACAACATATGAGGGAGGTTTAATTTTTCAGCCTGAAGGAAATGAGAACATGGAGTTGAAAGAGCTTTAGATACTTCAGACTTCCCCCTACTTTTCCCTGAACTCTGCTGGAGATGAAGGCAATGGCAGCCAGATACTTCATATGAAGGGAAAAATTTGCTGCTCAACTTCTGTGTAAGGACCAAAATATCCAGAGGCAACTGAATGTATAAATTGTATATGTCAGGCATTGAAGAACTGTAGAGATAATTGATCACTGAAGTACAATAGGTAGTTTGGTGGTTGTAAAATAGGGAAAGGTGAATAATCATTCTAAGGTGCATAATCTGAAGGAATAATGAGAGAAATAGCTGAATGTATTCTTCTATATCAATTCATCTCAGGAGCAGAAGAAAATCACAGTGCTTGGAGAACATGCAGTATTCCTGCAACATGCAGCTGCTGCTTTTATCTAGGCCTGCCTGTGTGCTGGGAAGAAATACTCCCAGGAGCCCCACAGGTGCCAACAATGTATAAACCCTCTGTGAAGACTCAAAACTTTGCCAAGTCTCTTAGGATTTTTAACAGATCATATTATGACATGGATAACAAAAAAAAATGGATAACAAAAATGGCAAATGCCTCAGTGTTCCTCCAAATCTCTCCTCAACAAAGAGCTGACCAGCCCCAGTAGTGGCAATACAAGTAACAATTTGGGATAAAAGAAGTGCATATCCCTTGAAGTATTCTTTCAGTGGGTTAAGATGTGGTCCATCACACTCCAACTATCCTCCAGCTGTTTAATGCCTGCCTTTTAAACCCAGCATTATTGCTGTACATCTCTGCAGTAAACATCCTGATTTTAAAAGAATTTGTTTACATCTTATTAATAAAATGAATGACACTTCAGAGACAGAAATGGAAAATTGCCATGAGGGATGTCAATTAAGTCTGAGTCAATCTGGGTAAATTGAAATCTTTATTTTGATTTAATTTAATGCTCTGTGCATATGAGGCACTTTTATTGAACCAAGGAATCTTCATATATAGAGAAATGCCTCACATTGGCCTATTAGCACTAAATTGATTCATAATTAGAGGAAAATGCTGTTGCCTCATGATCTCTACTGTAGAAAGGAATCCAAATGCTGTGATGGGGCTTTCATGTAGCACCCTTGGTTTCCTGTAATATTTTCATGGCAGGCAAAGCATGGAAATTTTGCCAAAATGCCATGGAAACCAAAATTCAAAAAGCACATCTGTCTGTGTTACTGGGCTTCTGTGAGTCCTGCTTGAACCCAGCGTGTCAAGGTCACTTTCTGCTATGTGAGAGTGAGGAAGAGAGAACTTTCAGTGGTTCAGTCATGAAACTGAGATAATGCTTTTTCAATTCCACCAGGGGTTTGTTTGACCTCGGATCACGTGTTTTATTTACTGACATTATGGTTGTAACCGAGCTTGGCTCTATGAAAATCGATTTAAGATCCTTTTGCCTTTGTTTGCAGCCACGCTGTTCTGTTGGTGCCATGACTCCTGGGAGTGTTGGACCAGTAAAGAAAGAGACCACCAGTAAGGAGGAGTATTTGTATGGTTTGGCATCCAGCCTCATGTCAGCAGACTGTAACAGCTGTAGTAAGATACCACTGAAGGGTTTGCTGCAATAAAAGAGAGGTCACTGACCTTTGAGATGGGCAGAGCATGACATTTCTTACAATTACACTGTAAAGTTATTCCTTTCCTGAAGGCTTAACTGTAAAACATGCAAAGTGAAGCAGAAAGGGTAATGCCAGAGCAGCCTCCAGTGGAGATGATAACAGTTCAGAGCACAGCCTGGTCAGGGGCTGCAGGGATCATAACTGAGCAGCAAAAGCTCTGTATAAGTACTCGGGAAAGACAGGAAGACAGTTTTGGTAAAGTCTTGGCAAAGTCAATGTGAAGTTTTTTTTGGAGCTAATGCTGTCACATTATTGACCAGCTTTAGTTATGAGCTCTAAGAAAGGCCAGCAAGGGCCAGGGTGAGTTTTTCGGGAAAGGAACTGTGGCAAATATAACAGGTTATTTTTGCTTGGGATTCTAACAATAACCAGAGATTCTACTCTAAAAAAATTCAAGTTTCACATTTACCAGCTTGCTAAAGGAATATTTTTCCATGCAGGACTGACATAAATCATACTATTCTGCCCATAAACTTCCATGTGCCTTAAGCACCTTGTCTGGACTGTGCCCAATAATTAATGGGAAGAACTGGATTTCTATGTGAGGAGGTGGTCCTCTAGTGAATGACTCTGCTCACTGAAAAATCTCATGTCAGGGGGCTTGTGGAAGATTAGTCTTTCATCCTTCTACACTTTACCCATTTTGAAGTGCTAGATATTTTATGCCAGAAAGGAGGATTTCCAGGAAATAAAGGTTGGGTAAAGGAGATTTAAGTGAAAGGAAAACATCCTCCCTCTGCAAATCCTCATTCATAAGATAGTGAGGTGAAGAGACTGTAATCATTACCTAGAATGCTTTTAATGCAAAGATTTTTCTAAAGCCTAGAAATACTTTCCTAGGCTTTAGAAATGGCTTTTCTTTTATTTTTTTTTTTCATTCTTGAAAAATATTCTAAGCTTTCAGCAAACCTTGAGGAAGAGAGACATTTCAAAATGTGTCAGTGTGATTTTCTTCCTCACTTACAGGTACTTTTGAAGTGAAATCTGAAAACAAGAAAACCATTTGGAATACAGAGGAGGTCCCAGAAGGATCTGAATTTGATGATACCTGGGACCCTAGAGAAAAGCCAGAGTAAGAGAGCTGAGACTGCCTGTGTGGGCTTTACATAGCATTAATGGAAATGAGAGTTAAACAGCATCTACAGCCATCTGAAAATCTTGTGTTTGCAAGAAGAAAGGAAGGATATCAGTGTTGCATCTAAAGCAACATGTGAGGAATGGTTTTAACCCCTCTCTTGAAATCTTCTGATCTCACAACAGAAACGTGGTGTTGGTTTTTCCCATCAGAAGTTTACGTGCAGTGTCAGTTACTTAAATAAAGTGGGATTAGGAGGGGAAATAGGTCAGAAAAATGATTTATTAACTTTAAAATATGCCATTTGTGTGAAATACCTGCTTTTTCCTGCTGCAACCGAGATGCATCCATTTTTCCATACTCATAAATTCATAAAGGACTCCAATGTATATTTGCATTTCAAAGATTTAAGCTCTTTAGAGACAAATAGTACTGCAGGAAGAAAAGCTGTGTGCAGGCAATTTTGAGCTCTTAAATCTTGTCATTCAATCTTAGTCTGTCAAAACACAACTTAAAACCAGAGCCTTTTCCCTTGCTCATAGAAAAACAGTAGCAAAAATGTTCTTGAAATGGATACAATCAGGCCTGTGAGTTTTAGTTTGTAGAGGTCACAGAGCCCTGAGGGCCAGTCCATAAAGCAGCTTTTGCATTTCCAATCGTTGTTCCAATGCCATATCCTGGAGTGTTAAATGCTGGAGCAGATGGACTGCAGCCCATGAAGCTGCACATTGTACACCAGAATCTTCACTCTTCCCTGCACAAAAGTCAGGACATGAGGTGTCCAATTTCCCAGTTAAACACAGGACTGAGACCCACCTGAACGGGGACTCAGCCTTCCTGAAAATGAGGTATTCAATTTCACAATTAAACACAGGACTCAGACCCACCTGAACAGGGACTCAGCCTTTCTGAAAATTATTTGGAATTCACTCTCACACACAGTTGTCCTTGAAATGGTCTCCTGTCAGGTATAGAACACACTCTCTTTTGACCCTTCCCCTCTGCAGTGCTTCTCCAGCCTCAAGCACTTGTGACCCATGTTGCACAGATGAAGAGAGAGTATAAGCCTTTGTAATAGTTCATCAAATGAAGCAAAGAAAATGTCTTAAAAGGAGAACAGATGGCTACAGAGGTGCATCCAGAGCTATCAGACACATTTGTCATAGACTTAGGAATTATTACATATGCAGATGCACACTGGAGATGTGAAAGACTTTCCACACACTTTCTAATAGCTGAGACAAGTGATCCACCCCACTAATTTTGCTGAACTTAGTGGGAGTAGCATATGTTATAAATACAAGTTTAGTTTTCATTTCCTCATTCATTAATTATTAAGAGCAAAGGAATACGTGATTCTACATATTAGAAAATAAATGCTGGCTGAATGCAAAACAACTACAGTCTGGCTTAAGAGTGTTATGCTCAAGCTGCAAGAATATGCTGAAGGACAGAACAGAACACATGTAATTGTGACATCCCCCTTTTCAAATCCATTCCCCAAGAGTTTGTGGTGTTTGACTGGCTGATAAGTATCGTATCCACTTAGGATGCATTTCCTGATCCTGCAAAGGCTGGTCAGGGAAGCAGAGGCAGCATGGTGAGTGCTTTGGAAGGTGGAGTGAATGATCTTCACCTGTCTTCCAGCTGTCTCAGTCATGGCTCTGACCAGAAACCCAGTGCAGATGGATTAAAGCCTTGAAGTGAGACTGCAAAGGAGGAGAGACAATGTGAGGGGGATTTACAGTCCTCTGAGAATCACAGTCTCCTTTGTTCTCCTGGCCCTTCTGCAGTATTATTAGGCAATGACTTCTCCTTCTCAGGTATGAGATTTTCTTCAAGCAGCATGTGGGAACAGAGGATGTCTTTTTTGGGATGACTGGTAAAGACCCCTCCACTGCCTGCTGTGAGGATATAGTGGTGAGCTGAGCCTGGGGCTCTGATCCCTTCTTTGTGCTCTTTCTCTGCCCTTTTCCATCTTCCCATCTTTTTGAGGGACAGAATGTAAACACCAAGCTCTACTGCTGCCTTTGACCTCCTGTCACATTTTCTTGTGGTTCTCCAAGCATTTTCAGATGACATTTACACTTGCTAACCTGAGGAACTTGTGTATCTCCTCAAGGACCAAGTGTATCTGTGCAAATGCATATGCCCCATATAAACTTAGAGGGAATAAAACGTTGCTCTAAGATGAAGTTCCATCTTGGACACAATTTTGGAGAGGAGAGGGGCTGGGAAGGAGATTTTTTTTTTCATCTTCCTGCATTTTTTACAAGCTATGTGGGCTAGCAGAATTCTACAATGCTGACAGCCTTTAAAGTTGCAGCTATCAGATCCTGCCTCATCATTATATAATCAAAGACCTCCCTGGTTTCTGAGCTCCAGGACAGGTAGAACTGCTGTGTTATCTTTCCAGCAGAAGCAAACTGTCCCTGCAATGCACAGAGCCCGAGGCTTTTGCTGGATGTTGAACACCTGTCAAGCACATTAGCAGCTCAGGATCTGGAAGAGAATAGGATATCAATACACATCACCGAGCTATTGAAAGCAGTGATTATCACTGTCGTATTTTCTCGGATACAAATTACCCACTCAAAATGTTGCTCTTTGATACTAGCGTTGAAATATTCATGAAAATGAGATCTTTTATGGCTTTTAGAGCAACATATGTAATCACAGCTTTACCTCTGCCCGTCATTTCAGATTAAAATCAAGCTGCCAGAAACAAAGTACTCAGACATCACATTAGATATCCAGGACAAGGTTCTTGACCTTCGAACTCCCAAAAAGTAAGTGCAGCACAATTGATACAAGTACAGTTAATATCTTGTTTGAAATGAGGTTTAGCCAAGCTTTCAACTGCAGGCTGTGTGGAAAGCAAAGCTAAAGATTGTACTATTAATTGCTTGTGAGAAATAGATACAGAAAAAACCACCCGTACTCCATCCTTAGGTGTATAATGTGCTGGCATTGAATTTGTGATAATGTCTAGTAAAAAGCAGCTTTAAGACAGATTTTGGCTACTTAAACAAGGCTTCAAGGGCCCAAAACATCTGGCAAAAAGCTGCCCACAGTCTTGAAGGACTTCTTGTCTAGGATTTCTAAATACTAATTTGTACAAGTACATATGACCAAAGATGGTAAAAAAAGTGCAGATAAATTTTCAGTAGCTGAAAGCCAAATTATGGACATATCCAAGCAGAGATGCAGAGATGGAAATGTTACAAGGTTTCCTAAAGAGATTTCCTTTGATTTTTTTATTATAGGGCTATTTCAAGCCTACAAAGATAATCAACTGCCTGATACACTCTTGGACTTCTCAGTCTTCCTCCATCTCTCCCTCAGTGTGCAATTGCCCTGCCTGAGATTTCCAGATAATTCCCATGTCTGTTTTGCTTGAAGTCCTTCTTCACAAAGATTGCTTTCATAAGAAAGCTTAATCCTCTCTGGGCTGACTTGCTGCACTCAATGGGATGTGGGAAGATCTATATGTGAATAGCTTTCTGCAGATAAATTCAAGGTGCAGGCCATGGATTAAGGCCCAAATAAGTCCCCAGTAGACTAACTATAGAAAAGCCACTTTTCTCACAGCCAAAACCAGGCAGAATCACTTACTCTGTGCTTGGTTTTAACCCAAAGATGCAACAGGAGTGGAAGAACAATTAGAAATGTTACTTTTGAAACTGGAAAATTGGGAGGAATAATTGTTCAGCTAATGATTTGCAGAACCTATGGGCAGTAAAAGAAGTAGCTTAATGCAATACTGCAGATGTAGGAAAACCTCAGCATCCTTTTCCTTTTGCAATTTTATCTTTTTTGGTGACTCAGATCTGCCATTATCTTCTCAGTACCCAGCTGTCTCTAGTCACAAGCCTAGCAAATAAAAAGTTCACCATAAATCTGATGGTTGCTTGGGTACAGCCTGAACCAGTGCTGCTTTTACAAATATAAGTGCAAGTCTTCTCAGTATGAAAGAAACAACCAAGATGTCAAGTTCCACATACTGAAAAACACTGTTCTCCCACAGATGGGGGGGAAGACTCAAAGGAGCTGCTTCCAGCTCTGTAGTCCTGGGGCTGCTTCTAAGCCAAGCTGCTTTTAAGTGATGGAAATATTTCAGGGCCTTTCAGAGCTGTGCATGAGGAATTGCAGGAACCCCACTACCTGTCACGAGAAGGAGATTTATTGGAATAACTTTCCCCGGCGTACTGATTGAGGAATTGCAGGAGTGACTTGCAATGACATCTCAACTGCTCACCTGATCTGAGACACTGACATTCACTGTGTCCTCTTTTACAGGAAGCTGCTGCTGCATCTCCCCTACCCTGTGAACAGCAAGAAGGGTAGAGCTCGTTTTCTCTCTGATGAGGAGACCTTGGAAGTCACCTTGAGAGTATCAAGGGAGTTTGATTTCATAAATTCTTCTGATGGATAGAGAGATAGAGATAAGTTTCCAAAAACTAATGTTCTAGTTAGAAGTCTTTTTGAAACCCAACTTGTTCTGAAATAGTAGATTGTTTCCCTTGAGCAGTCCAGGGCAATGTCTCTGGAGAAATGAGTCAGGAGGAACACAGCACCCACAGGTTCTAAAAGCTGGTGCTGTCTGGCTCTTGCACTGCTCTGGTTAACTTTCTGCTTCCTTCAGTCTGATACAGACCCTGTGAATCAGAAAGTGGGAGATTTTGGTTCTGTAAGCCAGAGAAAGCCTTGTGTGTGGTTATGGCTGAGGAGTAGCACAGTGAGGCTCTGGACAATGAGTCTGGTGCTTTGGTGCCCTTTCAAGACTTGCAAGTGCTCACGTTCTTGCCTGGTCTCCAGTGCTGGGACTGGGGCCAGTTCAGAATCTTCTCTTACCTATTTCTTGGTGAGAAGAACAAAGTTCTTCAGCGATCCATATCCACATCTGAGGCTCCTTCACACTGGCAGAACAAGTTAACCAACTAGAGTTGGATTGCTGAAGATCTCAGCTCTTCTGAACAGTTTTTGACAATTTATGGTTCAGTGTTGTCTGTTCACCTGCTGTCCCTCTACCTCTTCTTCTGATCTTTCTTGATTAATAAAATAACTGGTTCTAAGGAACAGTTCCAGTTATCTTTGAGTCTGCCTTCTCTATATTATGCTCTGAGAGACCTCATAAAAGTTGAGATAAGAGGAACTTTGCGTAACAAATCTTCTCTCAAAGGGCTGAAATGCTGCAAAATCTGCTCTTTGACATTCAGGTCCAATCTAGAGTTACAGAGACGGGTAACCAAGGTGTTTCTCTCAGTAGCTGCTGGGCAAATACATTCATTTAACATTGTTAGTCCTGCAGGAAACAAAGGTCCTTTTTCAATGATCAACGTGGAGAGGACAAGCAGGCCCTGCCATGTTAATGGTACACTTAACCAAAAACCTGTGAGTGCTTTCAGAGCAAAATGGCTTGAGTCCTGCATTCTTCTGGGGTGGAAGTAGAGGAAAATAATTGACCAGCTAGGCTGCAGACAGCACCCATGCAGCTAAATCTGTGGCAGGCTGTAATGAGAAGATGGATACTCCATGGTGGATTGCAGAGACTGACAGTGAGTTTAAAGGTGTAGTCACAGTACGTTTGTAATACACTGCATTATAGCTCCAGGACAAATCAGGCTGATGTCTGGTCATTTCAACCACTTCCCTGAAAAGTGGACCATTGCTTGGGTCAGAATAATCCTAATCAACTTCTGGTTTAGCCTTAATGCACTGGAAAGCAGATACCTCAGTTATGATTCATCACAAGCTATGAAATATGCTGATAACACTCAGGGGCTACTCCAATTGGTATCTGCTTAAGTTTCCATAAATTAGATCTGAATGTCTTATTCCAAAGCTATGGTTGAGCAGGACAATGTATGAGAAAAGGCTGAGATCATTCCTCCTGACTCAGTTTTTCCCTCCTGTGCTTGCCAAACAAGCTGTTTCTTGGGAAAAGGTTCTCTTTGTGGTCCCTAGACAATATGCTGCTTAATTCTTGCATTTCTTATACACATTACAAGAAAAGTGGAAGATTGACCAGTATTTATACACATGTGAAGATAACATTTGTGCAAATTAATTCAGTACATTTATGGCAGGGTACAACTCTTCTGAGCCCTACTCCAGTGCTCTCTCCACAAGGTTATGTTGCCTTTATAGTTGAGAGTAATAATTTACTAAGCCTTAAATCATCAAGTTCTGCTTAATTTAATGTCAGTGTTTGATACTGAAAGCGATGATGAGTCTGGTTCATTGTGCCTCTCTCCAGTGTTTTAGTTTCTTATGGGAATGAGCAGATGCCACACTGGTATCTGTATCGTAATTTATCTCCAAATATTTTTTAACCTGAGGGCATTTTATCAGCATTCAGGAGACAAAAATATGAGGTAAGTATGTTTTGTAAGAAAGCCAGCTGCTGAGTAGAACAGGGAAATAGAAATTTGTGCTGCTTAACGGGGGAGGTTTTAGTGTGATTTCTTGTACCTGCTGGCCACTCACTCTGTGCATCCACCTCCAGGCTCCTGTCGGTCATCCATGAGGGGGACGTGGCAGGTTGGGGACATTGGATAGGAAAAGGGTGATATACTGGCAGGGGGAAGCTGAAATCACAGAGTGAGGATACAGGAACACAGGGGACAAACTCATAAGCAACCAGGCTTTGTGTGCTGCACTCAAGATAAGCTCTACTGCCCTTTTCACTGAAGTAGGGACACTGCTCTGGGGGTGGGCAGTTTGCTGGGCTGGTTGGATCCACTGCCTGAAAGCACCATCATCACCTGGAGAGCCTCTCACATTCTCACTTTCTTCCTGCCAAGGACACAGAGGCTGCCCTAGGCAAAAGGTTAAGTTTTAGAGTTTGGATTTTTTCCATATATCCTCCCAAGAGGAAACTGGTCAAAAGGACACACTGGTTGTCAAAATTCCCAGAAATCTGGAGGCTACTGCCAGCTACAAGGGTTCATTTTAC
This sequence comes from Edolisoma coerulescens, assembly GCA_013397115.1. NCBI lineage: Eukaryota > Metazoa > Chordata > Aves > Passeriformes > Campephagidae > Edolisoma > Edolisoma coerulescens. The sequence goes on from VWZW01006305.1 coordinate 10,819, forward strand.
TGCATGGGCTTGAGGGCAGCTTTGCTTTGCTGAAGTAGCACTGGCAGAAATCCTCCAGGAGGAGAACCCCCTTTGCCTCTGAACATCAACGCTGTTGCCGAAGTGCCACTCCAACCCCTGCAAGCATCTTAATTAATCAAAATTATGAGCCCAGTTAAACAACCCAGCCATTAAGCCCCAGCCATTAAGCATCATCAAGCTTTATTTGGTTCCCATAAGAAGCAGCTTGATTAAATGTATTGCAGTTAAGTAGAGGGTACTGTAGATGTGGAAATGAGATAGAGGCTTGTTTGCAGTAGTATCCCGATAAACTGCATGTTCTCATCTCACCTTGCTCACACATTCTGTCCTCCAGCTGTGGTTGCAGAACCACCATCCCCATTTTGACTTGTTCCTGCCTTCTCTCAGAACTGTGGTGATGTGCTAAAATACATGGCCCAGGTCACTCTCTGAATTTCACCTCTCTTCATATTCCCCTTTGTCCACTTACTGCCCTGGGGCCAAGATACTTGCCTCATTCTGTAGCTTGAGGAAGAGAAAACCCAGACGAGTTGCTCCATGTGAACACCTGAGACAGTGCAAGAACTTAAATTTAGATTTTTTCCCTTAAACCTGCAGGCTCTCATTCTCATCTCCCTCCAGGTCTGCTGTTGATATCGTCATACAGCCCTTCTATTTGTCTTAAAAGACTACTTCATTTTTCTGCCGTTCAGTTTAAAGTTTGTATCCAAACTTTGTGTGTACTTCTGCACTGTGTGAAACATTGCTTTATCAGAATATGCTTCCCTCCAGATAAAGTTTATCTAGAATGACTAAGCTGTATCTACGTGCACAGACAGATCTGTCTCCCTCATGCTGGAGCAGCTCCTTTTCAACCTGCTGGTGTTGGTGGAGACTTTCACCCTCTCTGTTCTGCAGCACCTGCAGCTTGGATTCCTCCTTGTCCTCTGGGATCCCCTTCAGGAACTGCTGCCACAGACAGACAATCATTGTTGCCTGCCCGTGGTCCTGGCTCCAGGGAAGGTGCCTGGAATATGCTGGGGGCTGGTTTATTTTTTTCCTGTCATCTTCACACACAGGAGATGATTTGTCTCCTGGTGGCTCTCTTTGCTCTCTTTGTCTCTCCCTTCATTCTGTTTTCTCCTTCAGGCAGAATTCACTTTCGGATTGCAATGAATTCATCAGATGATGGTGAACAGCATTCCTGTTTTTCCTTTTCCCTCCCAACTGTTTGTTCTGTGCTCTTTTCTGGGGACTCTGATCTCTTCTCTCCTTTCCTAAGTGCTTTATCTCCCCCTGATTGTTCTCACATTAGAACATTTCTCACCAGAGCCTCCTGGCAGGTTGCAGCTGACATATCTGACCCTTTCTGGATGTGCTAAACGTGGATGAAGTGTGTGATTCATTTCCCTTCCCTCAGATCAGTGCTGGGTGAAGAGCTTTGTCCTTCCTTGATGTGTGTCCTGTCTGTGTGGGTGGGAAGGGGACACAGGCACGAGCACCACGGGCAGAACCTGGAGTGTGCTAAGGCACTTTTAGAGTGAAGGACCATGGCACAAAAGCAGCAGATGCTGCAGGCTGTGTGAGGAGTGTTGACAGAATTGAGAGGTCTCTCGAGCCTTTGCTTCAAATGCAGCCAGTCCCACATGTCCCTGCTGGAATCTGGTTATGAAGAAATGAACCAGTTCAGCAAAAGTCAGAATCATTCAGAATTTCAGCCTTCCCCAAGGCCTGAAAAGTTTCTCTCTGCTTCCTGATGTGTGTCCCCACATCCCAGATGAATACTTAAAGAAGTTTTTGAAATCCACTGCAGGGCAACAGTGACACAGGCAACACAGGAATGCCTTTGGTTTTGGAGTACTGCTCTCAATCCATAGGAACCTTTGATCATTTGGGGCTTTCTCATCTCAAGGCCTCCCTTTCATCTTTTTTCTCTGCCTTCACACGCTCATTTCTGAAGAGGAGATCATAGGAAGTTGCCAGAACGATAGCAGATACTGTCCACCTACAATCCTTAGAGACCATCTCTCTTTAATTGGGTGTCTCCTTTGTGGATCCCAGCAGCCTGGAAACTCACTTCTGATGCTGATCAATATTTTTTTTTTTTAATCCATGCCATTTTAACTTGATGGTATCACAACCCAGCAAACACTGCCAAGACTGCTAGGTTGTATTTACCGAAACAATTCTCTGATTCTATTTGGCAACCTGTCTCCTGCAGCTGCTGAGCAGAGAGAAAAAGGGCCACACAACTCTTCTGGGAAACTCTTTTCATGTTGGAAAGCTGTGTAAAAAGGAACAGGATAGGAATGGAGGTGGACACAGCTGATTTTGTTAACTCACCAGGTGATGTGGGCAAGGCAGACATTTCCCAAACAGTGCCAGATTAGGAACTGTACAAATGTAAGCACCAATACTTGAGTTCAATGACACCGTGAGTTCTGGGTGGGTTCCACCCCTCAGAGGTGCCCAAATAATGTGAGTTTACCACCCCTGGGGGTTTCTGTGACTGGGAACCCTGGTGATAGGATCTCCTGACCCAGATTCCTGGAGTTATATCCCCAAAGCTGCTCTTGGGGGGCATTGTGGCAAGCTGGCAAGTAAATAGAGGGGAATGAGGGACTGACTTCACCTGGGATAGTCAGCTATACCTTTTCTCACCCGAGCTGATCCCAGGAGACCCAGAGGACTCCATCCAGGAAGAGTTAAATGGTGAGGAGCAGCACGGGGAGAAACTAGGTGAGCTGGGTCTGCGTTTAAGGCAAAATAAATGGTGGGTGTGGAGTGAGACACTGAAAGTGAGGGAGGGATGTGAACTGGGCAAAAGCACAAGTGGGAGAAGAAAGACATTATCAAAGTTTCTTTAAAACCACTGTGTGGAAGGGGAAGTTCAGAGCAGACAACTGCCCTGAGCTTAGGGCTGATGAGACACCTTTGTTAGAATGTCACCAGCACTGAAAATCCTGTGCCAAAAGAAGCTGTGGGAAGGGGGCTGTGCCTGGAATAGCTATGAGGTTTCCAAGAGGGCCTGAGTGCTTGGGTCATGTAGATTTATTGAGCTGGGAACCCTGTCTCACTCTAGGGGTCAGACTAAGGTGGCCCCTTTGCAATTACTTTTATCAACAGCGGATGAAAGGGGAATTGGTGTTGGGAGTTCATGAACCCTCTCAAATGCTCCCAACAGCCTGAGTCTCTGTGTTGTCCTTGCAGCACCTATTTCTGGGTAAGCAGAGTCAGTGTGTGCAGTGCCTGGGTGACAGATTGCTGTGTCCTGACCTGGAACAGGGGATGTCACATCTAGTTTTAGGCCTACATGCATATGCATGCTTGCCTCCATCCTCTTCCCTATTTAGGGCAGCCCATATTTATTAAAAAAACAAACTAAAAACAAACAAAAAAACACCACAAGCTTTTGCTCGAAGATCAGTAGGTAAATAGATAAAGGATGGAATTAGAGTTGTTCTTATTCTGGAGCCAGGTGCTACCTTCAGACCAGGGGCAGGGCATCCCTTGGATGAAGAGAAGGGTTTCACCATCTGGAAAGATCCTGCAAGGTTGTCCTGAACCAGTGCTTGGATAAGAGAGCTGAAGGTGATTAACTGCTTGCTGTGATACAGATGCTAAATGAAGATAATGGTTGAAGTAATAGAAAACCCCATTTCTGTTCTCTTGCATCATGAGTTCCCAAGTTTATGCTCAATGAGTTTATTTAAATTGGATCTCTCATTCTATTCGGAACTAATATTTTTGTTTTCTTGAGTAAAATGTGTTTTCCAATGTTGTTGCCCCTCCCCAAACCACAGCCAAGCAGCAGCTCAGCCTACTTTCTTAAACCAAGAGAATTGTTCATGTCCTTGGGAGCTGGAATAATGACATCTGAAGGAAGCCATGAGACACAACAGGAATTCATTCGTAAGTTAATGAAAGCTGTGCAGTGCAGCATAAGGGTGATCAGGGCAGGTCCTGGGCAGCATTTGTCAAGCTAAATTCCTTTCTGTTGAAATTGTTCTCCTTGGAAGAATCATGGATCAGCTTAAATACCGCTTATGTACAAGTTTGTTATAGAGTATTTCTTGGTACAAAGATGTGTGATAGAACAGGGTGCAGGACAGAAACGGGAGAAAGTGTGATATGGATCCAAAGAGAAGGAGAAAATTGCTTATATGCCCCACCAAAGGGAGAAAAAATGTACCACCTGGGTAATGTGGCATATTTTCCATGGAATTTGTCACCTGGAAGCAGAAGGTTTTGGTACTCACTGGAGGGGACTGAACTGGAGATGGGGCTGATGCCGAACACCTGATAAAACCAAAGCACACAGAGCCTCAACCCAGCTGAAGAAACACTGGAAGAGCTGGGAATGAGTTTGTGTGCACGATCTTAACCAGAAGCTGCTACAGCGAGCAAGGTCAACTCTCCCCCTTGACTGGGGATTGCTCTTGTGGTGGGAAAATGAGGCCCTACAGTAAATATGGACTTGAATGCTAAAGCTCTGCCTCGGTGCTCAGAGCAGGTGGACAGAGCAGGCCAGTGGTGGAATATCACAGCATCTCCTGGGCTATGAGTCAGAGCAGACTCGTCACCATCACGCGGCTTTCCCATCACAAGGACGTGTTTGTCCCCTCTCGGACTTGCACTGCCGTGTGCCTCCAAGGAAAAGGAGCCACAGCTCAGTGCTGGGGTTCACTCTGCCACAGGTCTGCAGCAGGACACCGTGCCCGAAGGAACAGAGCTGCTTCTGTTTCATCTTGCTGCAAATCCAAGTGGCAGTGTGGGGATGGAGATGCCCGTGGCCAAGTGCCCTCCTGGCACGGGCTGGAAGAGAACCTGGGGGTGTTTTCAGCCCTTTCCCACATGGAGAGGGTCCCGTGGTTTTCCTGCCTGGGAAAAGTTAAACTGAGTCAATTTTGCATGTGTGGACAACCTGTCTCAAACGAGAGCAACGAGCTGAGTTACCCAAGCCTGTTTTCTATGGATCTGTCCTGCAGTGCACACAGGAGGATCTAACAGGGACCTCAGTGATCAGAGCTCTGTTGCAGAGCAGGATGTGCCTGTCATCCACACGGATTGAGATGCCTGAATCAGCACACTCGTTCCCCCAACAGTGGGAGCAGCAGTAGGTTTATTTTCCATCTAGATGCTTGTTGACATGCATGGTGTAAACCCATCATTCCAGCTAACACTGACAGAGGCGGAGAGGTCTCAGAGTAATTAACCACCAAGCTCAGATGTTGCTGAGAGTGGGAGGGCAGAGGAGCTGCAAACAGCATACCAGCATCAGCTGCCTCTTTTTTAAGAAAATAAAATCTGCCAAACAAGTTTAAATTGCTTAGAAAGCTCTGGGAGTTGGAAATAACAAAAAAAATCAGACCCTGAAATTGCTCTGGGGAAGGGAGAGGCAGATCTGTGGTACTCTAACAGAGCTGCCAAGAGCCCAGCTCAGAGTAGCTAGAGGAGATAGACATTATGCTTGCAGTGACTTCTCAGACTGGACGGGATTAACCAAGCTGTTAACTTTTCCATTCCCAGCACCTCAGGCTACAAGATAAAGTTGAGTTCCCAGGAAAGAGCCCCATCTCCAAATATTGGCAAGCTGTGAGCTACAGCTGGTGTTTGGCTAGAGGCTAATCCTTGAAAGCCCAAATGCCTGCGTTCCCCAAGGGTGATCATCAGCCTGAGCCTCCAAGGGAAGCTCCACGTGCAGCACCTGAAGCCCCTGTACTCACAGGTAAAGGGCTTCTTCATCTGCTGCAGTAGTCCTGCTGCTTTTTGGGGAAAGAAGAGGTAGTGGATAGTGGAGCAGCCACTGTGGACACTCCTCAGAACTGGGCTGCAGTGCAAGTGGGGGTGCCACGGGTGGGGATTTACCTGCCCTCTTCACTGACCCAGAGCCCCCTCCCTGCCCTCGGTCCTGTGCAGTCTCGGGGTGCAGCTACACCCGGCACCACCGAGGCAGCCCAAAATCGCTGGTTCATTTTCCTGTCTGTTTTATCCCGCCAAGATCTCGTCTGCTGCCTCCTGGCCTGACGCTCTGCAGGCTGGCTCGGGTTGCCAAGGGAAGCAGACGTTCCTCCCCAGGTCCCAGCTCACCACTTGCCGCTGCTGTCTGAACTCGATTAAGATAAGGGGCTCTGTGGGCAGGGACACGGCTGCCCTCTTGCTGATGCAACGCCAGGCGGGCTGGGAGCTTTCAATAAAAAGTAATTAATGGTAGAGCAGACTCCTGCAATCCTGCAGTCTCTTCTATTTCTGTTACTTAGGCTTTTAAAGGCAACGGGATCACAGTGGCTTGACTTCCTTCTCTAGCCAAAAAAAGGAAGCACAGTTAATTTGGTGATCTCACATCCATCTTCTGCCCTTTATTAGCACCATCTGTCTCCTTCTGCCTGCTGAAAGGCGACTGTGCCTATCCTCATGGCTGGGACAATACAAATATTGCTCAATTACAGCCATGCTCCAAATGCAATTACTCAATTGCAGTGTTAATTGAATTATTTGAGTTTAATTATTCCATTAGGACTTTTGTCAGTACAGTCTAAGCTGCTTGCTTTCTCTCTGGGCTAGCATCACAATGCAGCATCTGGTCACACAGGGAAGGACTGGTTTTACTCAGACCTAGTTAGGCTGAGGAGAGTCTGGCACTGTTCAGAAATGGTGCTCTCAAGTTCAAGGAGAGGTGTCAAGGCTGCAGGGACCTTCTTTTCTCCAGTCAAAGGGTTTCCATGCACAATACTTGTAAGCAGAGAACAGAATTCTATTTATGCAGAAATAATTTTGTGTGAAGAGTTAGTGACAAAAATACTTGTGAGGGTTTTGTGAGTGAAGGAATCAGTCCTGAAAGATGCTTGGCAGAAATCAAAAGGAGCAGTTGCACAACGTGAGCCTGTAATAGGGACAATATCTAGTCAGTGAGACAGTTGCTAAGGGCTGCGTACAGTCCACACAGAGGGGCTGAGATGGGGCTGTAGTGTGAATTTCTCCAGTTGTTCTGATATTCCCCTGGACAAACAGAAAAACTGCTTGGAGTTTATTTCTGATTCCTATCCCAATATGCTGCCACTATCACTGAATCACAGAATTGTTAGGGTAGGAAGGGACATCTGGAGATCACCTAATCCAACCCATCATTGGATTTTCCTCACTCTTAACATCATCCAGAGCCCTTGACTCGTAGGGCACACTATTATTAAAAAGGGTACTCAAATCTTCCTCTCCCTTCAGCCGATTGAGCTGCCCTGGTTGATGTAAGACCTGCAGCATCACTTTGGAGCTGTGACAGGTGCTCTGGAAATAGCCCTGCCTATCTCAGAAGGAGCTTTTCACCCACAGGCTCTTCTCCTTTGAGCAGAGCTCAAGCTGTAACACCTCTGTTCTGCAGCAGCCCAGAGCTCTGGCTGCCACAGCCCTGGCCTTTGTACTTGATGTGCGTGCTGCACTTTGGAAATCCTTCACTTGCCTTAAAGCTGCTGCCCTTGCAGCTCTGGGAGCAGGAGTTCCTGAGATCTGCAGGTGGAGGTATCACCCTTCCAGCAGCGTGCAAGGCAAGGATCTCCGAGGTGGGGACATCTCTGGTGTCGTGGGGTTTCTTGGGGCCATGTATCAGAAGGACCTTTTCTTGCTGGGGATAACATTGTGAAACTTTGTGGGGTTCAGGTTGCTGGGACAGTGCTTCCTCAGCCCTTGGTGGCTGGTGATCCCAGGGAATCCTTTTGTCTCTTTGCCCCACTGCACCTCTCCCTCATGCCCCCCTGTGCTGCATGGTTTTACTGCGTTGGTTTTATTGACCCAGCGGGGCATAGGAGAGGAAGCAGAGGTCAGAATCTGGGTGTGAAATGGCAATTTTGTGGCAGCTACAGGTAAAATGCTCAGCCCTAGGGACCAGAAGTATCAAGGGACCATGGTTAAACACAGATGCAGGGGGATTAAGTGGTAACATAGTCATTCTTAAAATATTCTTTGCAAATATGGCCTTATCTGCCATGTGCCTCATTGACAGGATAGAGATATTGGCACTTTGATCCTGGCTGATATGGTGGAGTGTGAAGGTGGCAGGACCTGCTGTGGCTGTCATTTCTCAGCCCCACTTGGCAAACATCCCTCCCCTTCTGAGGGACGGGTGGTTTGCTTTACAGGGTTCCAGATCTCAGCTTTGGGGAGCACTGCCTCCATCAGACCCTCTTGCTGAGGTCTGAGCCATTTGAGGCTGGAAGACTTGGCATGGACGTGCCAGGAGTCCCGCCCTCCTGATGGCCGGGTGATTCACAACTCTGAATTCACCCTCAAACCAACGGAGAGGTTGTGCCAAGAGAAAAGGATGAACCTCTCTGGGGCTCCTACAGAACATCCTACAGAACAACTGCAGAGAATTGTGCAAACAGCTCCTAAAAAGCCTCTGGGGCTGAGTGACCCTCAGGGCTGCTCCCAGTGTCCTGGGTGCCCCACCTCGCTGGTGTAGCTGCAGAGCTCTCAGCTGGCTGCTCAGGATGCATTCAGCCCCTTGTGTGGCACTGGTGGTTTGAATTTCCCAGGCTCTTTGCTGTGTTCGTTCCTACATTCTCCAGCAACACACCCAGGGGCTCTGTCAGTCCTCTTCCTCTCCATGCCCATGTGAGCCTTCCTGCATCTCCAGCCTGCAGCCTCCTCCCAGTGTGAGAGAGGCCCCCCCATCAGCATTATCATCAAAGCCCTGCATTTTCCAGCTGAACAAGGAACTGGATTTCCATGCCTGCGGTATCTCAGCATCTCTCCCCTCTGTACCTGCCCTGTTTCCCTGTCTGCTCTCTGGGATGTCTCTTCATTTCACTTCTGGCAGGTCTCAGCTCTGCGAAGCTCAGTCTTGCAAAGCTGCTTCGATGCCAGCAGAGGTACCAAGGCACCGACTGGGGCTTTCCACAAGCACCCCTGGCAGCCTCCTGCTGAGGCTTCCCGGCTATTCCTGAGGCAAAATGCATTGGATTCATGGGAAAAGCAGCAGCCTGGCACTGAGAAGCCTTCATCCATTCCCTACTCTGCCCCAGGCTCTGTGGGGAACTCTGAATCCTGACAGCCTCCTGTTTGAATCGAGAGGGAGCTGGGGGTGCTCTGAGCATCACCAGAGCCCTGGCAGCCCTCAGAGCTCAGGCTGAGGGGTGTGGATGTGCAGGAGCCACCCCTTGTCCCCTGCCAGCTCTGGTGGCCCTGCTGGGGTGGGTTTGCCATAAATCCAAACCTGTTTACGTCACAGGCAGCCGCAGCCAAGCCTGGGGGGCATTGGAAAGGAGCCTTCGGATGTGTAATTTTGTTCTTTTGACTCTAACGCCTCATTTAATATTTCACAGCCCCGGCAATGTGTTCCTGTGCCAGAGACAAAGGCTGGCTGGAGGTTCAGCCACTGACATTTACGTTATTAGGCTGGGGCTCCAGAGCTTGTGCTCAGCGAGGTGAGCAGGGTTCTTCCTGTGCTCCTTGCTGGAAATACAGGGTTGGCAAAAACTTCTGGCACTTGGCTTTTAGTGCTGATCCAGCTGATGGTTATGGGTGGTGGAGAAGAATCGGGACAACGTTGCTTTTGGAAACTTTGCCCCAAGTTTTCTTTAAATGCGAAGTCTGGACTAGGGTGAAGCCATCAAGAAGAGTGTTGGGCCCACACAATCCCCAAGTCAGAAGCTGTTTCCAGTGCTCCTGTTCTGAACAGCTTCCAGACTAAATATACAGGTTTAAATAATTGCCCTTCAGCCTGGAAATATTGGCTCTTCTCTTGTATCAAATAACACCTAATGTCGTTGTTGCTGAAGGCAACCAGGATGAAATTGCCTGCCTTACTCTTCCCAGTGTGTTGGCTTTATGCATTTGGCAGCATTTGGAGTCAAATCAATCTTGCTTTCCTCTCCTGGACAGGTACTTAGTTTTGCTGATGTCAGGGTACAGCTTTAGTGCAGGGAAGGGAGAGGAGGCAAACCACGGCTGAGAACACAGGGAATTGGGTTGCAAAGCCCCACAGGCTCAAGGAAGCTGGAGGCTAGTGCATAAAATCATAGAATGGTTCAGGTTGGAAGGGACCTTAAAGATCATCTCATTCCACCCCCCTGCCATGGGCAGGGACACCTTCCACCATCCCAGGTTGTTCCAAGCCCCAATGTCCAGCCTGGCCTTGAACATTTCCAGGGATCCAGGGGCAGCCACAGCTTCTCTGGGCACCCTGTGCTGGGGCCTCACCACCCTCACTGTAAACCACTTTTTCCTTCTGTCTAATCTAAACCTGCCCTCTGTCAGTTTAAAGCCATTCCCCCTTTCCTATCACTCAATGCATTTGTTAAAAGTCCCTCTCCAGCTCTCTTGGAGCTCCTTTAGATACTGGAAGGGGCCCTAAGGTCTCCCCGGAGCTTTGTCCAGGCTGAACAATCCCAATTCTCTCCGCCTGTCTCCACAGGAGAGGTGCTGCAACCTCATTTTCCCTGGCACAACACTGCTACCTTCTGCAGAAAAGGGCTGCCAGAGGTCTGGAGAGCTCAGTTTTGTGTGTGCTGAGGTCCCACATGCTTGGGGATGTGTTCCTGCTGCACCCCATGAGGCGTTCCTCACCCTGGACAAGGAGCTCTCCCTACAGCAAAGCTGACTGGCTTTCAAAAAACAGGATTGGATGTTCTGAAGAGGAGTAACAAGGGACAGTCCTCCTCACTAAAGTACCTCAGGACCTGTGTGGACTCCTGACCAGTGGACGGGGTGGCAGATCAGCCTTGAAAGGAGCTCAGGTGGATGTGCTCTGCTTGTGCCAAGCCTTGGGACCCCGGCACGTGGAACACGTGTACAGCCTCCCCCGAGCTGAGAGCGCCTGACTGGCTCACAGAGCCAGAGATTTCCTTTCCTCTCCTGTTCAGGTGCTGCCTCTTCTCTCCATCACTGTGGATGGTTCCTTTCATCCTCTTCAGGAGACCTCCTGCTGCCTCTTAAATCTCTTTGTTCGCCTCGTTTCAATACTGCAGCCCACTCCAAAACCTGATAAGGCTGAGTGCAATTAAGATTAGGGCTTTCCCTCCTGGACAGGGAGATGGGGATCGCCCTCCCTGTGGGGGTGCCAATAGGCAGGCTGGTGGCAGCTGGACATGCCCTGCCATGGGTGCTTGAGATGGCCAGGGGATGAGCTCCCTGGGCACACAGTTCTTTAGGGGGCTGCTGTGTTGTTCAGCTGGTGCTGGTGTGAGCCTTTTGCTTTATTAAACTGCCTTCATCTTGACCCATGAGTGTTTTTCCCATCTTACTTTCTCCTCCCGCCCCATCCCATTCCCTCTCCTGCTGAGGAGGGGAGGGATAGAGCAGCTTGGTGGGCACCTGGCATCCGACCAAGGTCAGCTCACCACAGGAGTGCAATCTCCATTCCTTGCTTTATTTGTGCTGGGTGTGCTTTGGGCTGCAGTTACCTTTAATTACTGGCTCTGCTGAGGCTTGTTGAGTCTTTTCCAGTGAATGGCTTGGAGGTCCTTGCTCCCAAACAATGAAACCACTTACCATCACTTATCTTTTAAATCAGAGTTTATATTTAGCTGGTGCCTTCCATTCAGGCTGCTTCTCCACACCTGCACAGAGAAAAGTCCTGCAATCCTGCTGTTCACAGGAGGATTTGAATGCTCTCTCCAGCCCTGCTGCTGCAACGGAGTTGGGATGTGATATCCAGGAGGACATCAGGCCCCCATACTGCTTGCCTTGATGGTGAGCTCAGTTTTGGCAATTCCTTCACTTTGATCATTGTTATGGAGTGAAAAAGTCTTCTAAGCATGTACAAAGTCATTAAAGCTCACACAGCCACCAGGCAGAGGAGAGAGCAGCTCAGAGTCCCCTGGCTATGTGAGAGGAGCTCTGCTTCTCTTTCCTGGGGGGTGGAAGCAGAGCTCAGTGAGGGGACAGAGTGTCTGCTCTGGATCCCAAAGGGCTCGAGACTTCTGAACGTGAGTCTCGTAAACCAGGAGACGGGATTGTTTGTCCTGAAATAACTTGGCTTTAATGCAAGCTGAAGGGAGCTGGGAGCAGCCTCAGCATTCCCCAGCCTGTTGTTTCCCTTTTCACACAGCCCCAGGAACAAAAACTGCTGCAAGAAGTTGCCTTCAGCGAGCACTGGCTCCACCAGCAAGAGCTGTGCTCTCACCAGCGCTGCAGAAACTGCGGCAGTGGGCAGGGAAATTGTCCTCCCACTCCTCCCACCCCACTGACCACAGCTTTAGGACAAATCTCTGGGGAGACAGTGGTTGGAGGACACGGGGCTTTAAACAAGGTATGGCACCATCGGATGCTTTGGATCCAGAGTGACCTGCAGCCAGCAGCCAGGACGCTTTCCCCGCTGCCAAGCCCAGCCGGGTGGTGTCTCCTTGGAGCTGGGGAGTGGCCGAAGCGCTGTCACCCCGTTTCCCAGGAGGGAGGGGTGTTTGGGGCTGTGGCAGCGTGCTCAGAGGATGCTCTGCCCAGCCCCACAGGCCGTGCCAGCTGCCTGACCCTGCCCCACGCAGGGTGAGATGCCAACGAGAGGGCAAAGAACCCTCGTCTAATTATTGTGCTACATTTGTTCATGAGAGAAGGGAAGTGAGCAAGAGCCATGCTGCTGCTGGGAACTTGATGGCTTCAGGTGAACTGAGAGACAGGGCACTCCAATTAAGGCTTTTTTTCCTTTTTTGCACACAGTTCCTCCCCTTTCCTCTGCCTGCCTGGGAGGCTGGACTGCCTGCAGTGCTTCCCGTGGCAGGAGGTGGCTGTGGGGGAATGGGTTTGTGCATCCCTGGGAGGAAGCAGGAGGGGTGCAGGGACAGCATCAGGGGACAGCCTGTCCCACCACGGGGGTTGATGATAACGCCCTTCTGGCACTGGCCACACACAGAGCAAAATGAAATGCACCACTCTCTTGACGGTGTTTCAAAATGCCATTAAGGGATCAGAGCATGCTCCAGCCTGGGTGCTGGCAGCAGGCAGGGGAGTGAAATAATTGATTGGCTTCTCCCTGTGATCCAAAAGGGTTTCGATGTCAGGCCATTCATTGTGGTGGCTGGAATGCCAACACAACCCATCGGAGCTGCAGCCCCGCGAATGGGTGACTGTGCTAATGGCTAATCCGGGGTGATGGATGGGCTGGGGGAGATGCCACTGCTGAGTAAGGAGGAGGCAGAGAGAGGAGAGTGAGGCAGCAACAGGCTGGGACTCAGCAGGCACTTTCCCAGCCAGTGTGGGAGCTGGAAGGGGGAGGCAGTGGGCAGGCAGCTTGGGCAAGTGCCCATGTCCTGCTCCCCTCTGCTCAGGGTGGTCACAAAAAGGTAACATCTGAATTTAGCCACTTGATTTTTGCCAGGGCTGGACTACAGAGTAACAAAAAGATGACAAACCCTCTCTCTGCCCTCCCTGCCACCCTTTTTAAAACTCAGATATATTTCTTTGTTTTGAATTAGAAGTGCACTGGGTTTGCCAGTGTCTTCGGGTAAACGAAAGACAAAGCTGAATGCAAAAGAGAGGGCAGTAAGAAATAATAAGATTAGTGATCCCAGGGAGGGCAGTTGTGCTAATTAGCAGCAGACAGGGGTTGATGTGTTCCCCAGCACACCAGCCCAAACTTCCTGTGGGTCTACTGACCGGTTCAGCCTCCCCAGGCAGAAGCACAAGTCTGTGTTTTGGGAGCATTGCTCCTGGTTTACCCTGGGCTGAGCAGGAGGAGAGGTGGTGGTCGTGGTGCCCCTGCCCTGCTTCAAGGCCTGCCTTGAAGGGGATGTCCACTGGGGAAGGTTTGACTTCATCCCACCCCCAAACCATGGCTTGTGCTGAGGATTCAGTTCGTGGCCAAGCTGGTGGCTCACAGGAGGATGACTGGGGCTTGTCAGACCCCTGGTTCAATCTGCACAAAGGGGAACACGCTTGGCTCTCCCAGCAGCACCTCTCATCCCAAAAAACAGCTTCCACACCTGCGTGGAAGGGAACAGATTGACTTTGAATGGTTGCAGCTCAAGGAGCCTCTCTTGGTTATTGATCACCTACTGATTACTCCAGCGCTTGATATTCAGCTTGTAAATAAGATTACAGGGTAAATCTAAAACGGGAGCAGGGGGATGATAAAATTCTGCTCATTTACAACAAGCTCAAAGAACTTTCCCCCTTCTGCCCCNTTATGAAGTCCAATAAAATACCCTGGGGACAAGAAGGAAGAGAGAGTAGCAATTCAAAGGGAACATCAAAAGGCATCTCTATCCATTTTAGTGTGTCAACAGGCACAGAGAGATGCTCCCAGCCAAATGTGGCAGCTGCTCCAAGTGCAGCAGCCCAGCCCCTTCCCTGCCATCCCCAGCCAGCTCTGCTCCATGCTGGAAAGACAGGCCCAGCCCCATTTCCCTGAAGATCTCAGATAAGTTTCTGTTTTGATGGCAAGCACTTCAAGTGTTAGATGGGGAGTTCAATGCCATAGATTGTTCTTGCTGCTTTCAGCCCATCTCTGCAAAAGGGGAAAAAACCAAACGCTCTGTGGCTAAAAATAGGCATTCCTCTTCTTTCTGTGTGCTGCTGCAGGGCTGTCCTTTGGGCTCCTAGCAGTGCCAAGGGCCCTGGATCTACCACAACAAGCTGAAGGAGACTGTGATTTCATGGCAGGATATTTAAGAGCTGTGCCCACCTTTGCCAGCCTTGGAAACATCAGCCTTGTGAAATCCAGTGGCTGAAGTAAGCCCCAGCTCCTGGAGCCATGGGAATCCATGAGGATTTTTAAATCTGGAAGAAGCCCAGTCTCTTCCACTGGGCAGCCATGGGAGGTTTGTCCCAGCTCCATCCTCTGAGGGCAGGGAAAGCATCTCCCTGCTCTGAGCAGCAGCCAGGACATCCTCACAGGGACCTTTGGCACTGTCCAAGAGGCAAGGCTTCTCTGCACCTTCTTTGTGGATGCTACTGCTACAAGCAAGGGAAAAAAATCTCCTTGGGTTAATTTAGGACCTGACACCATCCAGCTTCAGGTGCTCCAGCAGCAAGGCTCAGGAGGATGGGTTGTTCTGCCTTTCCCCTGTGGGGTCTTGAGGAGACCTGGGAACATTTTGTCTAAATTGTGCTTTTCCCAAGGAACTTTTGAAGTGATTCACCCTCAGCAGGAATTGTGCCAAGTTCTTATCCTTCATTGCCATGTCAGGGGAAGCTGTAGCCCCCATCTCCTGGGAAGATTTGGGCTCCCTGGTGCTTAGAGCAGGTTGTGTCCTTGCTGCTGGTAGTGGGGCACCAGCGCTTGTCCCCCCAGGGGTGTCACCCTGTGTGCCAGCACCAACACTGAGGACAGAGTGCTTTTGTGGCAGTGTTCCCTCAAGAATGAGGTTTTTTAAATATAGCAGGATTGACTTGAAATCACAGATTAATTCACTTCTAAATACCAGCTCTTGGATTCTCATCCTCTGCTTCTGTACCCCCAAGCCTCACTGGGTGTTTATGAGATCTTGAAATTTAATCCTCGAAGAATACATTAAAACTCCAATTCCTTGTGCAGTCCAGTGATTTTGGAGGCTGAGGCCTGGAGGAACAAACAAACATTCTGAGACAATCAGAACCAGCAGCGTTTTGTGCTGGTGAGACTGGGCCATCAGAAGTGCTGATCCCCTTGGGACAGTGACAGCCTGCAGGTATTTATGATGTAGATAGAATGAGTGTTTTCACAGCCTTTGAGTAGCCAGTGATGTTCCCCCTTTTCCCATGTTAAGAGGAGGCAAAATCCTCCACTTCCTTCAGGGCAAGGACTTCTGCTTCTGATCCACAGAGCTGGGGGGTCCATGGATTATTTCTTGGGGTAAGGAAAAAGATCAAGTGTCTGAAGTCTCTACGTGCAAGGGTGAATTTCCAGAGGGGATTGTGCCTCCTGGGGAAATTTCAGTGGCATCTACAAAGCCTTCCACATGCAGTTTCTGGCTGCCAAGGGATGGGGCACCCCCTAAGCTCTGGAATCGTCGGCATGAAGCTTCCAGATATTTGCAAGCCCAGACGAAGATCCCCTCACCCTGTGTATGTCTTCAAGTCCACAGCCTCACCCACTTTCTGGGGAATCTTCAGGTTTTCAGCAGAAAAAGCCCCCCCAGCACCCAAGGAACACCCATCACACTCCACAGCCCCACTGCTGCTGGGCTGGAACAGCTGGGGAGCAAAGCCCACAGCTGCATTTCCCCAGCAAGATGAGACCTCTCCAGCCTTCAAAGTGCCCACAAGAATTCACACCCATGCCGAGAAAAAAATGTTATCTCCTATCCAAAAAGGTGAAAAGACGGGACAAAGTTAAAAGCAACTCCAAAAATGACTGCTGAGAATAGAAATATCCGTGTGTAACCATGGCTTCCTCACTGCATGCGTGCCTGAAATGCAGGTGCCTACTGCTGGCCCTGCTGTGCTGGAGCCCCAGCCTGGGAAATGGCCCAGGAAAATACTCCACTCCTGGGGCTGGGGATGATGCTGGGGACAGCGACATCCTCAGCCCAGGGTGGGGGTCCCTGTGCTGAAAGTGCTTGAGCAAGGGGCAGAAAGGTGAAAACCCCAAAACACTCGTGACCGCTTGTGCCAGAGGTGCTTGAATGAGCTCGGGCCTCTCCTGCCAGAGCCAGCCTCGCTGGAGGGGCTTTCCTGGGTGGGGTTACACAGCTAAAATCCTCCTGGGACAGGCAAAGGCCACTCTGACCCCAGCACAACCTTTTTTTTCAGCCCACTGCCTGTTGGGTGCCCTGTGATCCACACTGGCAGGAGCACCCAAGACTTGAGGCTCCCTGCACACCCCAAACCCACAATCCTGCTGCCACCAGCTCTTCCACCCCCAGGCCCTCCACCACGGAGGGATTTATCATGCAGGCAGGGAACTGGGGCATAAACACGTGCCAAGACTGAGAATGCCAATATCTGAATGCCTTCGGTTCCTTCCTCCAAATAAATCACTGCGTGACTCTAATTATCGCACTTGCCCTGGGTACACACCGGCTTAATACGGAAAATGAGTGTGGAGGATTTATTACTGCTGATCCTTGATCTTTCATTTTTGATATTAGAACATGTTTAATTCATTGCAATGTAGATTAAAGTAAGGGAGGCCATGGGCAGGCTCTGGTTTGCTTGGGGAGGATTTGGTTGCTGCCTGTCCCAGGAGCAGGACGCTGCTGCCTCCTGCTCCCTTCCATGCTGCCTCTGTGTCAAGCCCTGGCTGATCTGTGTCTGATTTCACCACCACACTTCCTCTGCCTGTGGATTTATGGTTGTTTAGACACCAAGACTAGGGAGACTGCTGTAAACGTGTTATTTTCACTGGAGAGACAGGTTACAGCAGAGCTTACAACCCAGCTAGATGCAACAGAAGTGGTGGTTTCTGAGGTTTTAAGCTTTCCTAAATAGATGGCCATCTCTGTCAGTATGAATCAGCTCTTGCTTTCAGAAAAGCTTTCTTTTTTTATTTGGTTACAAGAGCCCTTGGCCTTCAGTAACTAGTTTGCATTGAATCTTCAACAATTGTGAAAGCATTTCTCACACAGCCTGGCAGCATGCTGCAGAGCCCAAACCCTTTTTGCCCTTGGCCACTTACACAGGGCCTTGGTCACGGGGTCTCAAAGGGATTTGTGGGGCAGGGGAGGAAGCAGAGAGGGTCCAGGGATGAGAAGACACGGAGCAGACACAGGTCCACTGAGCTCACAGTTCATCCCAAGCAGGGAAGCACAGGCCAGAGGGGAAAAGGCTGAGTGTGGGGAAAGGCAAAATCAAGGCAAGGACAGCCTGAGCAGCGAGGCTCCCGGGTGGCACTGGTGCCATCCCAGTGCCCCAGCCAGGCAGCCCAGCCTCTCGCACCCACACCTCCCATGGTGACACCAGGCTGGGCACCAGGCGTGACCCAGGCCTGCGCTGGCAGCATCTGCTGCTCTGTCCTTACAGGAGCGATCTGATCGGCTCCATCCATCCATCCATCCATCCATCCATCCATCCATCCATCCAGCCAGCCATCCATCCATCCAAGTGCTTTTCCCATCTCCCCTGATTACATCCCTGGCTGCAGCTCAGGCACGTGCGGACGCGGAGCAAGGGGAGGAGTGACCACTGCTGAATAATTCATCCCTGCCGGGAGCAGTGTCCCCTCCCAGGAGCAGAGGATGCACCGTGCTGCTGCAGCCCAGGAAGAGGAGGAGGAGGATGTCACCTCGGGTTGGGTGTTGTTCCTACCCATTCCTGGAGTGGGAATGAGGAACTGCACTCCCTGCTTGGCCAGGGCATCTCCAGCCCTGTGGCATCGGGACACCCCTCAGGGGCAGCTGCACGGGTCAGACACCCTCTAGACCACCCATGAAATGCAAAGGCTGGGATCCATTCCTCTGATCACACCTGGCCAGAACGTGTCTGTGTTTTGGGGCACACGAGGAGGGGGGAATCCTGGAGGAAACCGTCTGTGTGAGCTGGCTGGAGGGAGAAATCAGCCTCTGGTGCATGAGAGCATTTTATCTTCCTGGGCCCCCTCCACAGCTCTGCAAAGCCCACTCTCCTCCTGCCACCACGGATGCACATCTGATGGGAGAGGAGCTGCTCCAACCCCAGGCCTGGGAAAGGCAAGAAAGGAGAAAAGCACGGAAAGGAAATGAAGGGAAATGGAGAGAAACCACATGGCTCACCCCAGCGTCTCCTTCCCTCTCCACCCAGCTCCAGCAAGGCCAGCCTGCACTGAGCCCTGGCTTGTGTCTGATGGTGGGACAGAGGATGGGGGATGCACCCCAGAGGTGTGTCCCGGGAGGCACAACGAGTCCCAAACCTCCCCCGAGGGGGATCTGCTGCCTGGGCACCGTCTTGTCCCACCACGGGGACAGCGAAGGGAGGTGGCAGCGCTTCCCATCACCATGGCAACCCGCGGAGACGGCTCCGCTGTTCCAGTCCCGGATCTCTAGGATGAGCCTTGGCAAATCAATAACCCCAGCAGAGACAGGGTGGGGCTGGGGGTCCCCTCCTGGGGGGTTGGCGACAGGGGCGTCTCTGCCCCCTGAGCACCTCTGCTAATCCTCTCTGGAGCAGTTTTGTCCTGTGCCAAAACAGCTGAGGCGAGAGGTGCTGCTTCTGACAGGGGCGGCAGTGTTTCCCTGCACGGATATTTCTACCCCGACTCCCGTTGGGAAGTTTCTCTCCTGCTGAAACTCTCGGTGGAGCCTTGGGTGGTGCACGGCAGGTGAGAGACTGCGTCAAGCAGAACCGATGGGGAGCTGGCGTCCCCTGTGCTGATGGAGCTGCTGATCAGGGAAATGTTCTTGCACTCCTAACGCTCCAGAGATTTGGGCCAAGAAGCTCCTCAGAGGAAATCAGCAGCCTGGAGATGCTCTTGCAAGACACAGAGTTTCTGCCCCAGTGGGCAGCTCTGGTGGGACGTGCTGTGGTGACACACAGGTGTCTCTTGGCACCTCCACTCTTCCATCTCATTATCGTGGCCCCACAAGGGACCAGAGCATGGATGGGAGAGTGGGACTTCCCAGCTTTGCCCCTGCTGCAGTTCCATCCACATCTCCTGGAAGAAGAGGCTTTGATGGGTCCCATTTTAGGAGAAACTCCTGGGGGCTGGGTGCAGGCAGTGCTGCCTGTCATGTTGCCCACCCTGTGGCACCTGCCTGGTGGTGAGGTCCTGCCCAGTCAGCATTTCCCAGCCACAGGGACCCACTCTGTCCCAGCATGTCCTTGAGACACAGAGCACATCCCAAGGCTTCCCGAGTGCCTGGCATGGACACGGTGCTGTGCCCAAGCCTTCCCCAAAGCCATGGCTGGTGATGATCTCATGTGCAGTGAGTCTGTGCACGCTCAGCACAGGGCAGTGTCCCCAGCTCCCCATCCCTGCTGGTGTCTGCCAGCTGCCCTTCATTCCCAGCTGAACCATTTAACACAGGGATGAATGTGCCATCACATCCCAGCACTTCAGCCCTGTGCCCACCTTGCCCAGCTCCCTGTCCCCTGCTCAGGGCCAGACCCTCACCTGTGGGTACCAGCCAGACCACTCCTGCCTTCCCTTTGCCCGGCTCTGCTCCTGACCCCCCTCCCAGCCTTCCCCCAGTGCCCACACTTATTGGGGGTTGATTTGTGCAGTGGCAGAAGAGCCATTAAGGCTCTTGTTAGTACAGAGGGAAGGACGCCTGCTGTGTGCCCATGGCCACGCTGGGAAGCCGGATGAGGGCAGTAAATAAGGTTTCACTCTATTACAATGATTGGAAAGTCTTGAAGGAGAGCAGCAGGCTGGCAGAGCTGCAGAGGAGGTGTCCTCCAAGGGGCAATTGTCAAACAGCAATCTGCCAGCACAGTGCTCTGGTCCCCATTTATCTTTCTGCCTTGCCAGAGATGATATCAAGCTCCTTGTGCTGCCCAGGGTGCTGAGGTAGCCTCAGGTGTCCCTGGGGTCGTCCTGTGGGACAGGACAAGGTGAAGGACTCCTTCAGCAGCAGGAGCTCTGGCATTTTGCTGGGCTGTGGGCAGCAAACCTGCTTCCAGGGGACTGTGGAGCCACCCAAAACATGGGGAGGGTCTGACCTGCCACAGGTGGCGTGGAGCCAGAGCTGCAGCTGTCCCTGGCTGGGATGCAGAGGGAGGTGGAGATCTCCACTCCTGCTATCTCCCTTCCTCACTCCAGTATCTCTGTGTGCTGGTTTCATCCCCAGCACAGCAGCAGCTCAGCTTTCCCCTCCTCGCTGGGTGTTGGGATAGTTAATTCATTAGCATTAACGAGGTGTGCGTGGCTCTGCTGCAGCAGCACCGTGGTACAGCTCAGCTGGAGGTGCCTCCAGCCCCAGAGAGATGCTCGGCAGAGCGAATGTGCTGTCAGCACCGGGTGGTTATAGCCCTCGGTTTCCCCTGCTGCTGAGTCACAGCCAGGCTCAGTTGCAGAACAGGCTGTAGAGTCCTTCTTTGGGGTTTATGGGGTCCATTACAGCATCTCTGAGCAGCTCCAGTGCCCCTGCAGTGGGCCAGGCTGGCAGCGAGGGCTGATCTCAGCAGGAGGCTGCCCCAGCCCCAGAGATGCAAGTAGCATCAGGAAAGGGGCAATGCTCGCTGAAGGACTTGCAGTCCTTAACTCGCCGCTCTGAAGGGCAACATCAGGTGCCTAAAATTAGACTCCCACCTCCTAATTTAAGTACTTCAAAAAATAGGCTGATTTGTGTATTCCTTTCCCCCTCTCCCGCTGGCACAGCTCAGCATCCAGAGATTTCCAGGGAGGTGCTCTATTCCCGGGCATTTTGGAGCACTCCAGGTGTAAGAAACCCAGATCTTCCTGTATCCCTGGCTTACCTCGGGTAGGAAAAGAGGAGCTGCTGCTCCATCTCTGGAGGGGAGAGCCCTCGTGGTGCTGCAGGAGCCTCATGGCTGGCTCGTGGCTGCTCCAGCACTGTTAATCAGCATTATCAAACAGCAGCCTTGTCCCAGGCCTCAGCTTAGGATGGGCTGGGGTTGCATCTCAGCCTGGCTATGCCCCAAGGGGTTTCTGAGACCCCAAAGCAGTGTCCCTGTAGCACCTCCCTGCTGCATGTGGCCTCCCCAGGCTCCAGGAGGGACCAGACTGGTTCCACCGGTCTCGATCCCATGCCGGGTCACCGACACAGTAGGAAAATGCTGGACATGGCCAGCAGTGTGGAGGCACAGCTGGGGCTGTAACCCTCTGTAAAGGGAGCCATGGGGGCAAAGCAATGCCATCCTGGTCCCTGGCAGGGCTGCTGGCTGGGATGGGTCCCACTGCTCCCTCCCCGTGCCTGGAGAGCTGGGTGACAGCCTGACAGCTCCTCACGCGAGCCTGCAGCTGGAGCGATCTGCCTGTGCACGTTCCATAGTACACGTGTCCCATTAAGAAAAAGATCAGAGTTCCCAGGAGCTAAAAATAACACCAGGCAGTGGAGTTTGTCCAGGAGACAGTAAGGGATGCGGGGGTGTGGAGCAGAAGGTGTAATTTCACTGCCGGCTCTGCCAGTGACAGGGTGCAGGAGAAGGGGAATGAATCAATCCTGCCGTGGCGCAGGGAATCGCTGCTGAAGGAGCAGCGTGGGGCTGTGGTAACTCAGCTCCAGCCTCGCTCCTGTCAGACCTGAGGCAGTGCAGGGGGAGCACAGCTGGCTCCCAGGGGTGCCCCGGGGGTGTGCCAGGGCCCAGCAGGCAAGGACAGAGCTGCCACGGTGCTCCCAGCAGGCAGGCGTGTGGAGATGCTGGGGCAGCAGCATCCTGGGAGGTGGTGTGAGCTGTAGGGCCCTGAGATGTTGGAGTGACAAGGCTGCTCTCCATATGGCAACCTCTGGTGCTGAATGAAAGAGTGAGTGCAAACACAGACCCTAATTACCACAGCTCCTCCAGAGCCAGCTCTGCCTGCTCTCCCCAAGCTGTCAGATGCTCTCTAGCAAAATGCCTCCATCTCCTTTCCATAGCTGAATTGAAGCTCTTTATTCTCTCCTCAAGATCCAGCAGCTTCTGTTTCGCCACTAGTTGAACAGCTGGGAGAGAGAGCAGGAGGAGTGAGGAGGGGAGAAACCCCTGTAGCTCCTTTTAGCACAATCAGTAGCACCAGAAAATCCAAGCCCCGTGTGAGAGAGAGAACAGAGGTCAGTGCCTGTCCTGGGCCAAGGAAGCACCTGGCCTGAAGCAAGCTTTGCTGGAGAGATTACCTTCATTCCCTGAATGTTGGCAGTGGCATGAGGAATGGGATGGGCAAAAGAATTTGTTCTTCAAGATGATTTAACTCATTGCCCTCCAGGTCTTGCATCCCAGCATGGGTTAGAGCACCTGGCAGGGCCCAGATGATCCTATGAGGACACACTGAGAGAGATGGGGGTGTCCAGCCTGGAGAAGGGAAGGCTCCAAGGAGAGCCTAGAGCCCCTTCCAGTGCCTAAAGGGGCTCCAAGAGAGCTGGAGAAAGACTTTGGACAAGGGCCTGAAGTGATAGGACAGGGGGTAAAGGCCTTAGGATGAAAGAAGGCAGGGTTAGATTAGACATTAGGAAGAAACCCTCTACTGTGGGGGTGGTGAAGCCCTGGCACAGGCTGGAACAAGATGGTTTTTAAAGTCCTTTCCAACCCAAACCATTCTGTGATTCTAACCCCACGCTCCCACCACAGCCTGGAAGGGAAACCACAAAAAACGCCCAAAAAAACCAAACAAAAAAACAACCAAACAAACATGGTAACAGGTCCAATTAGCAAAGGCATTTGGCTTCCCAGCACCGCTCCCCATTGCTGCTGGCTTTTGGAAGGGGCTGGGTGAGATGACTGGCAGCTCCAGCAGCTCTGTGCAGATGGACACATCTACTCTCTGTCTGGAGAGCTTTTGTCTCCCCAGCCAGCCCTGGCACTTCTCTGCTGCTGCAGCCAGAACAGGCAACCAGTATCCATCACCTCTCCTGCACCTCATCCTGCTGGGACCCGCGGGTGAGTCAGCACCCACAGCAGTTCCAGGGTAGCTGTTCCCTGGGTGCTGCATCCCCACAGAGGCTGGGCTTGGAGCCCAGGTGTGCAGTTGCTCTGCCCCAGGGCTTTGGGCTGGGAGGGTTCCTGGCTTTGGGGCCCATACTCTCAGCCTGACTTCCCTTGGTGCCTGTGCATGCTTGCCCCCCTGGCCTGCCCTCAGCTTTGGGGTGACACTCAATATCTGTTCAAATCTGAGATTCCCAAAGATGATATCCAACAGGTTTCTTGAAAATCAGCAACCAAGTGGGAGACAGAAACACTTTTTCCTGCTCTCCTTGGTGGGGAAAAAATCTGAAGTATGAGACAAATCACAGGGGAATGGCCTTCCTTGGTACCTATCAAGGTGGACTTGGATGATCCTTGTGGGTCCCCTCCAACTCAGGATATTCTATGATCTCCACAGTCCTCTGAAATAGTTGCAGGTGCCAGCCTGTCCTGCCCGCTGGTGACAAACCCTTTGGAAAAGGAAATGGTTTCCCATTGCTCCCAGCTCTGCTCCCTGTGCTGCTGCTCTCCTCCCAGCTGGTGAGCCTGTTGATTATATAAACTGCTCACTCTCCAGCATTGACAGAGCTGTTTGCCTCCCACCCCACTGGGCTTTGCAAGCTCTTTTTTTTTTTTCTCTTGGCTTAATGGGATGTTTACTCCACAACAGCCTTCTCTCAACACCCAGCAGGAGGAACTCTGAACCACCACCCCAACAACGTGCTGACTTTCACACTGAGCTAGGAGTAGACAGGAGTTCCCTCCCTGCTGCAGCTCCCGACGCTGCTGGGGTTGAATGTTGGTCCCCAAACCCAACTGAGAGGTCTTGCAGCTCATTTCTGACCTGGGGAAGAAGCTCCTCATATGGTTTGGAGTCTGAGGACTCTTCATCCTTGGGCAGGTAGGGCTGGGTCTGCGGTGTGTGCCAGTCCTGCCCTGTCGTGACAGTGCAGCTGTACCCAGGCGACAGGGATCTGGCTGGGCAGCTGCCAGCCTTGTTTCATGACAGCTGCCAAGCAGGCATCAGGTAGTCGTGATTTCTCCTACTCCCTCTGACTTGGAGCGAGGGACAGAGTAGGAGGGGTCTGCTCTGCTTTTCTTGTGGAAGAAAGAAAACCCAGGTGTGCACAGATCCCTTCCTCATCTGTCCACCTTAGGCAAGTGTGACACCCGTGCTCCCCACCCTCTCCCTTCGTCTGCTCCCCGTGGGTGCTGCTCCCGGGGCAGTGAGGGTTGTGTTCTTACAGCTGCAGCTGGTACCACCAGCATCACTGGTTTGATCAGTGGATGTGCACATTGATTGGCTCCATGATATCTCTGCCACGTGCTGGTGTCATCTTCCTTTACCTGAGCCTCCAGCACTGGGGTAGCCATGACTGCTCATTTCTTTGGAGAACAAGAGCCCCGTGGAAGTTTGTTTCTTGCTTTCCATGAGGTCTGTGGTGTATTTTTGTTGTCTTGGTCTCACCTCCATTCTCCTGCTCTTTCTGACTCACAAAAGCCCCAGCAGAGTGTCATCTGAGGTCCTCCCAGCGCTGCAGTGAAACTCTCACCTTATCATCAAGGACAGCACGAGTCCCTGGGGGGGAAGGCAATAAAGCAGCTGATTCCCAAGGGGCTAATCCAGCACGGAGCAGCAGCCTGGAAGAGTGGCAAGTGCTGCAGTGCAAACCCAGCAGTCTTTGTCCCACCCTGCAGCACGGAGCTGGGGACATGCAGAAAAGGGCAGGGCAAGCCCATGGCACCCGTGGGAAGGTGGTGGGTGGTGATGGCACTGTGAGATTAGGAGATGCCAGAGGATGGTCTCTGAATGAACTGTACCAGGTAGGGAGGCTTAAAACATTTGAAGAAGGTAACATAGAACCACAAAGGAGTGATTCAGGTGCCCAAGGAAGAGAAGTAAATTTGTGTTTCCCTCGCGGGAAGTGCACAGGATAAGGAGCAAGTTGTTCATGTTACAGTTTCCCACTGCTTCCCAACTCTCACCCAACACCAACTGCAGAACAGTTGTCTGGCAAATAAGCTATGCAAAAATAAGGAAACTTTGCCAAAAACGCAGCTGAAAGAGTAAAACTCTCGCAGATGATAGTGCTGCTCAGAGGCACTTGCCTCCTGCCTTTAAGCAGGCTTTGTACCCGCATCCAAACACAAAGAAAGAAAATCTGACAGGTGTATATGAGCAGTTGGGCGCAAACAAACAAATCCTCAAACTCTGCAAGGAACAGGTTATGTTTTGTGGGGGATGTCTTCAGGTACAGGCTTGCAGAGAGAGGGGCGTTTTATTTTGGGGAATAAATTCTGATATTGAAATCTAGAAAAGCATTTGAGCTTTGCTGTATCTTCTCAATCTTCATTCTGGAAATATTCTTTTAAAGTTCATGGCTGTATGTGTAAAGGACCAAAAAACGCAAACAGGTTTAAAATAGACATGTAAAGGAGGCATGTTAGATGTCAACAGACAACCTTCAAAGGAGCATGCTGTGTGAAACAGGGAAAACAGGAGAGGATATAAATTTGGGATGAGACAAGTTTTAAGGTGTGACATGCTAAAAGCATAAGGACATGTAACGAAGACTATGCCAAGGTCATTAGAAGAAAGGCAGCCAGTGCTGTGCTGGATTCTTGTGTTTCTGTGGCTGCAGAAAGCTCTGACATAAGAGCATCACATAAAACCGAAATTAATCCCTTTACATCAGGATCTGCCATGGACAGTGTTGGAAAATTCACACACTCTGCCCTTTCCTACAGCAGATAAACCTAAAGAACTCTCCTAAACTGAAATGTCAGAAAATGCTTTTGGAAAATACTGATGAGATGGAGAGCAAGGGATTGCCAGGACCAGGCAGGATTTCCCTACAAGCTCTAGAGGAGGAGCAGCGTGGAGTTACTGAGCTACTGATGGGGCTGTGATCCCTGCTCCTGGGATGAGCACTGAGATCATAGAGATAGGAGGCAGCAATTGTGACTGCAATTTCTGTAAAAGCTTAGAGCCAGGAAACTATATCCAACTTCTCTACAGAGCAAATGAGTTGCTTGAAGCTCTGATAAAGAATAGAATGGGAAGATGTGGAAAGTCATATGATGGAAGTCAGTCATATTTTCAAAGGAGGAATTCGTGGCTTGCAGATCTATTATTCCTTCTTGAGTACGTTAGCCAGCTAATAGTGTACTTGAATTCCCCAGTTCCATGGTAACCTACCTCCCAGCCCTTGCTTCGCAATCTATTTGTAAAAAATGCACACAAGCCTCCTTTCATGCATTGATAATGTAGTTTCCTTAAGAGGTTTTGTTGATTTTTCCCCGCCAAGACTGGGAGGGTGGTTACCATGGAGTTACCTATGGACGGGCGGACAGACAATCCCATGCCTTTGGAAAAGGGGACGAAGAGTAAGGTGACAATGTTTGCACATCAAATATAATGTCTAAAGGTAATTAACAAAAAAGCTAATGAAGCACTGCAGAAGGGTTTCATGATGTTTAGCGACGACAACACGGCAAGCGGCATTCAAGGAGAAGTGCCACAGGCAGAGGGGCTTGCAGGGCGGGCCACTGGCGGCCCGAAACTGGCGGCTGCTCGGGGAAGGAGCCCCTGCCGCGGCAGGCGGGCGCCCGGGCAGGCTGGGGAAGGCACCCGGCTGCCGGGAAGGGGCGCGGGAGGTGCGGGGGTTCGCGGTGCCTGCCCGCCGGGCCGGCTCCAGCGGCGCGGGGCTGGAGCGGGGACACCCGGCGGGAGACACCGGAGAGATGCTGCGGCTGGGGACGGGGCGCAACCGCGCGGGGCGTGAGGAGCTGGGCGAGGGGCTCCTCCGGTGACCGCTGCCGGAGTCCCGGCCCTCCGGTACCCACCGAGAGTGCCCGTCCGTGCGCACCCCGCAGGGACA
>VWZW01006305.1:38283-71386 GCA_013397115.1 Edolisoma coerulescens
GACCAAGGGGGCTGCGAGAGGCGGGCAGCTGCCGCCCCTTCCCCGGCACCTCCTCGCGTCCCGGTGCCCGGCCGCTCCGCTTCTCCCTCGGCGTGCCACAAGGGATGCCCAGCTCCCCGGGCGCGGGGTGCTCAGAAGCCATCGCTGGCGTGGAGGAGCTGGAGCAGAGCTCTGTCTCGTCCTCCGCTGGGAGCTCAGCCCGCAGGGTCAGCTGGAGATGTGCCTGTGGCCTTCTGCCGGTGCCGGGGTGCTGATGGGGTGCCCCGTTCCTGGCCGTGCCGCTGCCCCGTCTCCCTGTCGCTGCCCCGGTAGCCCTCGCACGGTGCACCCGCGGAAGGTACGCGCCGAGATGCACGGGAGGAGGAATCTGGCTTGAGGGGCTGGCGTGATCTGGATCGGATCGGTGCAGCTGAGCACCGCACGCACCCGAGATGGCTTTCCCAGTCGCGGGGCCCTGGGCAGGGCAAGGCTGAGCAGAGAAAGTGGGGCTCGGAGAAGGGAGCTCCGCCACTTCCCCCTCAGGTCACCTTGGCATGCTTCTGGGTGACAATGTTCCTGCTATTAGTCTGGTATCATGGCAGTTGCCATCATGAACTGGGGCTGATTGAGCTGAAAGAACAGAGACAAGCGTGCTTGGCTTCTGGCTTGAGGCTTGTTTGGGTTTGGTTTTTTTCCCTCATTTTCCTATTTTAGAGCAATTTGGATGGGATGAGTTTTCCTCCTTGTCGGCAGCAGAACTGGTAGAGAGACGTGGCTTGCTTTTGAGGAAGTGCAGTTTGAAAACATTCTCACCTTTCTCTTCTCTGATGACAACCAGTGGGCTGTGTGCCACCTTCAGCCTTCCAGTGCCTCAGTTTCCCCATGGCTACAAGGGAAAGGTCGAGGAGAGAGAAAAGCTGGTTTGCACCAGGGCAGGCTGGGATGTGTGTTCTGCTGTGTGAGAACCTCTGCTGGCATAAGATCTCCTGGAGGGCAGAGTGGTTCTGGGTCAAGCCCAAGGGAGGCTGAGCCCGTGGCCCATCTTTGGGAGGAGGAAGGTGCTGAGTGCGGGGGAGAGCTGGCATTGCCTCTGATCTGGGCACAGACCCTGGCAGGGTGCTCCCCGGGTTTAGCAGCCCTCCATACCCATCCATGAGCTGCTGGCATCCATGTCGTCCTGCAGTGAGGAGTTCATGCTGCACCTGAGCAGCAAACAAAACAGCATCCCTTTTTTTTTTTTCATAACAAGTTGGGGTGTTTTTTGGCTCCGACATCCCCTGTGGTCATTTCCTGCTCAGGCAGTGCCCTGTCCCTGTGCCTTAGAGCACCAGCGTGTGGCTGAGCCTGCAGCCTCCCGCTCTCTGGCTGCTCTCTGAGGACCCCCGTGCTGCTGAACTTTCTCTTGCGTTTGCTGCCATGCTGCTGTCTCCTTCCATGGTGGCTGTCACCTCGCAGCCACCAGGGCAGCAGGGACCGGCCATTGCTCGTGTGTGTAAACAGCTTCTGGCTGGAGTGGGCTGTGACAGCGCAGGGCTGTGGAGGGCTGGGGTGCATCGAGGAGTCCTGGTGCTGAGAGCAGCTGAGCTCCTCAGGCTCTGTGATGCTGCTGCAGGAGCCCACGGGGGAAATCAGCCCCCTGGGACACCCTGGCACGGCTTGGTAGCGTGGCTGCTCTCCTGGTTTGACAGTTCCAGGTGCCAGGTGCCAGCTGCCCACTGGATTGGCATGGCAACAGCCACTGTGCTGCAGCTCCGCTTGGAAGCCACAACTTCAGCCTTGCTGCAGGACCGACCCATGAGGGGGGCACAGGGTGCTGCTGGTTGGGTGCTCCACCACAGACAGCACTGAGGCACCAGTATCCCACAGCTGAGTGTCTGCCCCTTCCCAGGGCTTCAGCACTGCTGGCACCAAGGGCTGTCCCTGCAGCAGCCCCAGCTGCTGTGGCTTGTCCTGGTGTGAAGTCCCCAGTCCTGTCCCCGGGGGCCAGTGCTGCTGGCTGCCAGCAGCTCACTCGGCTGCCCAGGAAGCTTGATCAGCTCAAGGGAATTGAGATCGCTTGTTAAGGATGGACCCGTGGAGCAGATGCAAACCCACGTCCTCTTTGCACAGGGGCAGGTGTGGGGAGCACAGCGGGGATGCAACTGAAGTGGGCTCAGGCCTGGTGCCTCTCTGTAAGCCAAGGGGTGCAGTGCTGGGAATGAGGCTGGGGAAGGGAAGAGGTGCCACAACGTGTATTGGGGTGGACAGGGACCTCTTTGCTTCAATGTTCCTACGGCAGGAGGGCAGCCACATGCTTGCAGTTAACAACAGTGCAGTTGTAGTGAGCCTTGGAGCTCATTTCTGTCTCAGACCAAGCCAGTCTGAGCTTTGAACTGGAACTGAAAAGCATAAAGCCCTGTCTCGCACAGGAAAAGTCCCTGAGTGGGAAGAAGTTCAGGACAGGAGATGCTGTTTGCACCAACCACCTTCATGTTCACCACCTGAGCTCCTGGGAGCTGACCTGCAATGCTGGGGCTGAGCAGGGCTCTGGGACTTGCCCGTGGATCCGCAGAGCTGGGATTTTACCTCCAATCACAGCCCCAGGATAGCAGGAAGATGCTTTTATTGTTTGCTTGGTGGCTGCAAAGACAAAGCCTCAAGTCCTCAGCTTTGCCTTAGCACTGGTCCTTCCTCCCTCCCACTGAAGTCAGTAGCAAGCCTCTCTCCTGATGCACACCCATGAGTTCTGAGTCCTTTGCCAGGGCAGCTCCAGCACTCAGGCTCCGTGGTTTTGTAGTGAAAGAAGTGTTTAGATAAAGGTCAGGCTGGGCACTGCATTGAGGAGTGTCCAGCCTGGCTGGAACAAGGCTCAGATCATCTGAGGGTCTCCCACAGAAAAACAGCCCACATCTCCCAGGGCTGAGGTGCTTTTCGATGCCACCCTCCTCTCCCAGGACATCCCTGGGTGATGTCTCGGAGCCTGCAATGGCAGGAGGGAGATGAGCTGATGTAACAGGGCCTTTGGCTCCGTGACAGAGCAGGGCTTGTTGGGGTGTGCTCCCCCCCATCCACAGCACCAATGCTGTTGGGCTGCTCCAGCTTTGAGAGTAGGGGACAGAGACATGGATCCATGTCAGCCAGGGAGAAGCACTTTGGAATGTGGAAGGAAAAATGGCACCATCAAGTCATGCAGCTCATCTGAGTGGTGGCCTTGGGGGCTGGAAGCTGCCTCTGGCTTGTTGAAGGACACATCTTTTTCCACTTGATCCACCTAAAACAGAGTCTTTCTTCTGTGACTCCTTCTGGGGGTGTGTTCAGCTCCCTGCTTCTTGGAGGGCTGGAAATCTCTGATCTGGCTGGATCCTTGTAAGGGATGGCTGCTTCACAGCCTTCTCCTGTGAGGCTGCGTCAGCTCTGCTCGTCCTCTGCTCTCACCTGTTATGGTGGGAGCTGTCTTCCCTGAAATCAGAGAGCCAGGAGAGGGCTGGGAGAGGCCCTGCATGTACCAGAGCAGAGACTTCTGCAGCCAGGACAGAGACACGATGGCCAGGAGCCGTCTCTGAGGACTTGGCAGCCAAGAAGCTCTTTCATGCCACTTGAAGTGATGATCAGAACACCGGGGCTGGGTGCAGGATGGTTGAGGAGCCTCAAATCTGGTGCAGCCACAGCTGGGCTGAGGGAACACCATGCCCAGTTTTAATTTCTGCTCGGCACTGCGAGTGCTCACACGCATTCACAGATGGGCCTTTTCTCCCCCAGGAGTGCACAGATCCTCCACTGTGTAAAAATCACCGTGCTTCTGCCGTGCCATACCTCCATCCCTGACTCCCCCATCCCTGCCTGCACAGCCTGGGCACACACACGCGTGCCTGGTGACATTGGGAACACTTCTGAGCTCTCTCGCCATTCTCCATCTCTTTTAAATTAAGCAGGAGCTGGGCTCAACAGCCAGTCAATAGCAAGACTTATCTCTTAAATAGCATTATTGATTGCCCAGGAAGCCTGGTTTTGTATCAGTAGATACATACACACGCAGGCGAGTCCTGTGCCAGGTCCTGGTGGTGAATGGCACAGAGGAGCGTGCAGAGATGGCTTGTTGCAGGTGGGGACACACGTGTCTGTCCATGTGAGGCACATGCAGCTCTCCACTGGAGAGCAAGGAGAGGCACCCCGGGGTCTTTGGTTATAGGCCTTTCACATTTGACCAGCATTATTGCGCTGCCTTGACCACTCTTGAATATGTGTCCCTTCCTTCCTAACCCGTGACGCTGTGATGCAGGACCTCTGCCAGCTTGCTTTGCCTCTGTGTGTGCAGGGAGGCGTCTGCACTCTGCCTTCGGAGATGTGCAGATGTCTGCCCACAAATTGCGTGGTCTCCTCAAAGGTCACTGACCCCACAGGGATTCTTCACGTGGGAGATTTGGGACAGATGTGCAAAACTCAGTCTGCTGTAGCATCGCCCAGAGGGACTGGTTGGAGAGGAGGATGGATGAGACAGGCTGGACCCGTCCTGCCGGGGAGGGCCCTGCCTTGTGTCCAGCTCTGGGCTGGCGGTGCAGGCTGTGAGCCGACCCTTGTGGGGAGTGTGGTGGGACCTGGCTGAGCTCCAAGCAGGTGGGGCCGTGGGAGTGTGGCAGGGAGGACAGCTCACTGCCATGCCTGCTCAGGAAAGGCAAAGTGTGCTGCTGTTCTCGAGCGGTCTCCCTCCAGGTAAGGGGCAGTGGGTGGAGGAGAGCTCCCATGGGCTGTGGGGCTTCACTGGCTTCGTCCCCTCAGGGCTCAGAGTGGCTCTTGTCCCTCAGAGGTGGCAGAGTGCTTGTGGCTCGCTGCTCAAGGCCCTGTTTGCCAAGGTGCCTGCACTGCTCCAGCCCCTCGTGTGGGGCAGACAGGAGAGGGCCAGGGGCTGGAGCTGAGTGTGACCAGAGCTGTGTCCTTCCTTTTGGGCAGCACCGCTACTCTCCCTGGGGCGGTTCAGAGTGCTGGGAGCCCTGGCTGCTCTGTCCTCCAGGGTCATGGAGCACAGCCAAGGTGCAGTGGTGCTCGTGAGAGGAATTGCAAAGCCTCCTGCCAGGTTTGCTGTAGCAAAGTTTGGGCTGTGGCAGTTTTGCATTGGTGCTGCAGAGCCCCGTTGCCCAGCCTTGCCCGGGGCTGCCACAGCAGCCAGCCTTGCTCGCCTCGCCACGTGTGCTAACTCACACTGTGACAGAGCACGGCCCCGTGTCCCATACCTGGCGTCCAGCCTTGCTTTGGACCGTGCTTCCTGATGCTCTGCTCTCTCCTGGGATTAGCTAAGGCTGAGGAAAGCCTTGGCTGCGTTGTCACAGGCAGCTGAAACAGCTCCGATGATCCGCAGGGCCGGCTCGCCGAAGCCTGGCGGGTAGGGGCTGGTAGGACCTTTGTGTGTGTCACTGTTGAGCTGATCAGTGGGCACAGGGAGTTCTTGGGTGTCGTGCCTGTGTGTCCATGCACATAAACATGTGTGCACATGGAGCACTCTAAGATCTTGCTCCTGTTTGGACCCTCTCAGCATTTTTCTAGACAACGCCTGCCCGCAGCGAGCGCCGGCTGCTTGATCTTAGCCAGCCAATCTATGCAGGGATCTCGGGAAAGAACAGTTGGGGTTTTATGAAGCTGGCATAATTTACAGCTAAAATAGCACACCAGATATATGTCCAATCCGATCTCCTTTGTAATCTTGTTTTCATTTAAGCCTCCAGGGTGCTGATGGGGGGAGTGAGGAAAGCAAACTGCAAAGGGAGTTTATTACCCGTGCCAGGGAGATTTGCGTGATGCTCTGTACCAAATGACCTCAATTTGCAGAGGTTAAAGCTGGCTGTGGTGGTCTCTGGCTTGGAGGGGCGTCTCCTGCCTGTGCTGGGGGCACGGAATGCAAATCCTTCTGCAGATGGCTGTGGCTGTGTGTTCAGGACCGTGCACACTGTGAAGCCATCCCGGTGCCTGCTCCCGTGACCAGGCAGGAAGAGCGATGCGATGCATCCGTGTCACCCTGGCCAGCTCCACAGGGAAAGGAATGAAATTATCTCACTGCCGCTGCCTTTGCGGGTTGCATTTCTCTTTAGTTTTCAAACCACATATTGTCCCAGATCTCCTGCCAATAGCAGGGAGCAAACTGATAATGCAGCTGCTATTAATAAAGCAGCATCGTTACATATTCATATCAATCAGACTTCTAATTCCACAATATTTTTTTCGAGAAGAAAAGGCAGTGCTTCACTGGGGCGATGGAGGAAGCTGTCAGGTGGGATGGTGTTGGAGATGCCTTTCACCAGCACTGGCAGAACCTGCTCCCCTCACGTTTCTTCCCTTGGGGATTCCTGTACTGAGCCAGCCCTGGGGTCCTCATCCACCTCCCCTTCAGCTTTCCTTCTCCCTGGGAGTGCAGAGCTAAAAAGTGGGATCCCCAAGGCGGTTCCAGAATCCCTGGAGCACTGTCACTGAGGGGAAACACGAGCGGTGCGAGACGGAGAAGCGCTGAATTCCAGCGGCTGCGTTTGGCAGGAGCGGCTCCGTGCTCTTCTCCATTTTATATAGAAATTTTCGCATATTATGCAAATTTCAAAGCAAAGTATGGGAAATCTGGGTATAAATCTGGGATGTATGTATGTTCGTACAACCATTAGAGAGGAAAGTATACCACAGAATCCTGGCCGATGGATAAATATACTTCCACTGCCATTCCTGCGGTAAAATATGCTTTTTGTCATTGCTATAGTATAAAAAAAAAAGTACTGTCTCCAAAACTGTGGCAGCACTTTATGGTATGCTATAAATTGGAAGAGATACCTGATTATTCAGAGAGCATTATGGAGGTCTCAGTGACTTCACCATTAAGCCCACACCAATACTTTGTCCGTAAAGCAAAATCC
This sequence comes from Edolisoma coerulescens, assembly GCA_013397115.1. NCBI lineage: Eukaryota > Metazoa > Chordata > Aves > Passeriformes > Campephagidae > Edolisoma > Edolisoma coerulescens. The sequence goes on from VWZW01006305.1 coordinate 45,129, forward strand.
TCTCTCTCACTCCTTTATGATCAAATTCAATGTTCAGATTTGGCCAAATAAATCTTGCGAGGGTGAGCACGTTTTTCCATTAATATTGTTCTGGAAACTCGCCCTTACCCTCGGGCTGGGAGTGTTTTGAAGCCTTTGCTGTGGGATCTCCAAGTCCTGAACCAAGCCTCGCAGCCCTCGAGCCTTTCCGGGCTCTCTCATCCCTGGCGCGTGTCAGAGCTGCTCCCAGCTCATCCCTGCTTCCTCCGGCTCCTGGCCCACGCCAGGGAAGGGAGCGTGGCTGTTCCACCGGGTTCCGTGGTGGCAGCCCTGGGAGGTGGGCTGGCGTGGAGCCCTCCTGGCAGCAGCTGTCGGTCGCTGCAGCAGTTTCCAAGCAACTCGGAGGCTGCCGGTCTGAAAAGACTCCTGATAGAGGCTTGTAATATTAATGGGAGTTGTGGAAAAGAGGAAAGCTAAGAGATGTGGAAAGGGCAGCCGGCGTGGTGTCGCCAATATCCTCCTGCCATCAGTGGTGCCACAAGTGCTGGACAGGCCTGGCACGGCCACAGCTCTGGTTCCCCTGCTGCTCCGATGGGATGCAGGGCACTGCTGTCCTGCCAGCTCTTCTGGGTGCTGGGGCAGATGTAGAGGAGGCAAAAGGTGCAGTCCCTGCCCCAAGGAGCTTGTGTCTCAGGCCTCCATCCAGCTTTGGCACCTTCTCTGAGCAGATCCATTCCCCAGCATTTCTCAGCCTGCAGCGAGTGCTCTGCTCAGCTGGGGACAGGTGGGAGAAGGGCACTGGGTGGGTCAGGTGGGTCTGGCTCCCTGTGCAGGTATCCCGCCTCAATCCATGCCCTGCCGTGCATTTTCTCTCTGGAGGCTTAACTGCCTCTCTCAGGTCGTATTTCCCTGTTCTGCCTCTCTTTATTTCCAGTGTTTCAGTGCTCCCTTGAGTCTTGTGCCCACTTCTACCACGGTCAGCACCCTTTGAGCATCCATCCCCTTCTCTTCATCTTTGTTGTTGTGGTGCTGGTGGGACATGGGCCAGGAGCTGCCATCAGCATCACATCTGCCTTGGCTGTCACATCCCTCCTCCCAGCTGCTGGAGTTGGACCCAGGTCTCTCTGGGGAAGGCTTGGGGTGGTGTCTGGGTGGTTTCTACCATGGCTGGCTGGTCTCCAGCCCCATGCAAGCCCCTGCCGTCCCAGGGGCAAACAGAGATACCAGCACTACCCTCTGGCCAGGGTCTGGGAGGGATCTAGTGGCTTCTTGTCATGTAAGTGGTGACTCTCCCTAAGTGGGCTGGCAGCAAAAATCCCCAAACATGTCCAGAGGACCATGATGGTGCCTGGAAAAGTTCAGATAAAACACAGGGTGATCTTAATGCCTGGATGCCTGTTTGTCCTGAGAGTAGTGAAAATACAGGCTGGAGCTTGTTGGCCTGGGGAGACAGGCAGTGTGTGGGCAGCTGGGGGGTTCAGGTGCAGAAAGCTGTGTGGTCATAGGAGGAGGCAAGCAGGATCTCTGCCTTCATCCCCATCAGCAAAAGCGTGGAGAGGAGTGCTGGGACACTTCCCTGTGGCCAGCTGATGTCGGGGGGGGAGGCCAGCAGGGCTCCTGCCAGGGTTTCTGAACTCCCAGAAACCTGAGCCCAAGGGAAGAGAAATGCCATGGCAGCGCTCACCAGGATTTGAGCTCTGATGCCCAAAGCTAAGCCCTTTCTTTGGCAGAGTGAGCGTGTCTGGGGTGTGACAGACAGCTGGGAACAAGTCCACTTTGTCCACGCTGGAGGCTGGACCTCCAGTGCCACCAGACAGATCTGCACAGTCCTGCAGAAGCAGCCTCTGGTGTGAAGCCATGCAGTGGCAGCGTGCAGGAGCAGTGTCCTGCTCTCAGAGCACCAGCCGTGCTGCGAGTGGATCTGCCACCTGTGTAAGGTTCCATGTTAAGATAAAGGCTTGGACACCCCTTGGATTCATCCCCAGGTTTGGATGCAGGGGTTGTCACAGCAGCAGGGCTGGGATTTTGGGGGGAGGGAGGGTGGTGGAGCAGCCTGTGGGGTGCTGGATGGGAGGGAAGAGAGACCAGGCCCTGCCACCGGGTCCCTTGGTCCCAGCACAGTGTAGCAGTCGAGGCCAGGCTTGTTCCATGTGAAGTGGGTAGAAAGTGAGGTTAGTCCTGCTGGGTGAACTGGCACCTCCAGCAAGCACAGGATGCTTGCCCCCAGCAGAGCGCAGGATGCTTGATTTTGGGAAGAAGTAAGAGAGTTAGAGCTAATTGGGAGAAGTCAGGAGCTGTGCTGGTGGCAGGCAGGATGACTGGTGTCACAGGGGAACTGCACGGTGCCTGTGCTCTTTGCTGTGGTTCTACAAGCAGGAGGCATCTGGCTTTTCTTACCTTGTCTGTGAATTTAACTTTCTGTCTCTCCTGAGGCAGTGTGAGCTCAGGATGGGAAGGGAGATAAGGAGGAATTGGTTTTTTGCTGATCAAAAGCAAATCTGACACATACATCGTTGTGAGCAATTACTGGCCTTGCCGGAGTGCAGAGGCCATGAACAGCTTTCTGTGGCAGAGAAGACCTGTCTGGGCAGCCAGGCAGGGGCTTGGGGGTACCTGGGGAAGAGATCCATCTCTTCCTGTGCATGGGAATAAACTCCTGGATGTACCATTTGGGCACTCAAATCCAGAGATGGATTTCAAGAGGCAACAGCTGTCATGGTCCAAATGGGCAAAGTCCTGGTCCTCGGGCAGGCATTCCACCCAGAAAATGGAAAACAGGTGACTTGGCAGCTCATCTGTGTTCTGGTTTGGGCTGAGCTCTCACCTGCTGCTGGAGCCCCCAGGGTGGCCACCTACACAGGGCAGCAGCCAGGGGAGCCACGTAACTCCCGGGCAAGTGATGCCACCAGACTGTATCTGGTACTGCCTATGTGTGCCAGAGCTGCACGAGGCTGTTTGCAAACAGGCTGAGCTGGGAAGGTGCCCAAAGAGGGGCCGTGACAAGAGGAGGGAGGACAGGGTCATCGTGCAGGACTGGGAGGATGAAGGGCTGCCTTGCAGCACAGGAGCCCACGTGCTGGGGCAGCCAGGCCATCAGGAGCAGATGGGCTGGCTGGCTGCTGCAGTCCAGCATCTCCTCTGGTGCTCCAGCAGGGCAAAAGATGGATCCCCACGGGGCCTGGAATATTAGATAAGGTGCTGGGTGTCACCTCCCACCAGTGGGTGACCAGTGGCAGGGTGCTGCCCATGGAGACACTCGCACTGGGGACTGGTTCCTGCCACAGGCTGCGGGAGGGGATGCTGGGACCAGCACAGCAGTGCCTGTGCTGTCATAAATCTGCCTGGCACCAGTGCAGAGAGCATTCCCGCTGACTTACGGCTCCTCTGCTCCGTGAGGATAGGAAACAGCGTCGCACGGCTGGCTCTGCTGGCACCGACTGCGTCACGAGTTGTCCTTCCTCCCCGTGCGGCGTCGGTGAGACCCAGAGAGTGGCTGCTGCCAGGCAGGTGAGGTGCTGAGGGCAGGGATGGTGTGCTGGCAGCTCAGACCCGTGTGAGGGGCCGGTGGCTCCAGCAGCACGGGGAGAAGCAGCTGTTCCCACCCAGGGAAGCGGTGTGGTTGTGGTTGTCAGCTGTCGCTCTTGCACCCGCCTTGCGCTGAGGAAAAGGTGGTGGCCAGGAGGGAAATGGTGCCACCCCCGCTGTGCTACCTGCTGGCCCTTGTCTCGTGTGTTCCCCTCCACCCTTCCAAGTCAGTGCTTGATCCTTCCCAAGCTGCCTTCCTTGCGAAGCTGAAATGGCTGCCAGGCTCCTCTGCCACCACCAAGGATGGCACCGCGCTTGTGGCCTGCTTGGCTCTCAGCAGTGGGGCAGCCACGTTCACCCTGTGCCTCTGGCACCAGCTGTGCAGTCCACTCGAGGCCTTGGGGCTGCAAAACTGGCCCATGATGGCAGTGGATATGGCTGGGAGCAGCCCAGAGCAGCAGAGCACAGCCAGGGCTGTGCAGGGAGGCACACTGAGCCCTGCTGCTCTCGAGCCAGCGACGCCAGGCCTGGGGAACGCCACTGTCCCCATCCAGGGAGGATGTGCTGAGGCAGGACAGTCCCTGCCTGTTGAAATGACACTCACGGGTTCCCCTTGAGCCCTGCCCTAACCAGCCTTAGGCTGCTGCTGTCCCAACCCATTCTGGGTGTTCTACAGAGGTTTTTTTCCCCCAGTGCCATTCTCTGTTGTTGCCTCTCTCCACACTTCAGCTCCACACAAAGCCAGCTCTGGCAAGTCTGACTCTTCCCACCCCAGTGCAGCAAGTCTGGAGCACTGGGAAGCAGTGGGATACCCTGCTCTCTTCTTGGCAGCACCTCAACCTCTTCTCTGCACTCTGGGTCTCCCTGGCCAAGTGCCTTCTGCTTCTGTGCCTCGGTTTCCTCGTTATTTTCTTGCAAGGGGAGTGATAGGAATGTTTCCAAAGTGCTTTGGGAGGAAAGGGAAATGCCATGCACCATCTCTGTGCCCGGTGTAATGGTCACCAGCCTGTGGTGGCCTCCTGAAGCCCCTTTGCCCAGGGAGGTCCCTCTCCACCTCTCAGCACTTTAAATAGACGTGATGCAGCTCTTGGCTAAACAAATTTTCTCCACGGCTCTTTTCTTTCCTACTCAGAATTCAGGGAACATCATTTTGGTAACCAAGGTATTTGCATAATCAGTATTTTGTGGTAATTGCTCCCTTTCAGAAGAGGTGCTTATCATCCCATCGGGTTTGGAGGAGCTCTTACTATCTTTGAGGCCAGGCAGGGAGGTGGTTTCCAGAGGGGAATGGCTGGGCTGCTGCCCTGGGGTTTGGGGGATGCCTCCCCCAGGATGAGCAGGATCAGAAGAGCCTTTTGCCTCTGGGCTTTGCACCATCAACAATCTGCTGCAAGCCCCTTCCTCCCCCTGTGCCTCAGTTTCCCTTTAGTCCCAAAGTCTCTGAGCTGGGAGGGAGGATGCCTCCATGCAGTGGGACACAGGATCTCATCTCTGCAGGAGCTGCCTTCCCAGGGCTGCTCCTTCTCTCCCTGGCTCCGTGGCACGGAAAAGCAGCCTTTGGGAATCGCTTTGCAGTGCTTTAGCAGCCACCAGCACAGCGGAGCGGGGTGGGAGGCGTAGGGCTGTCATCCAGCTGCAGGAGATGCCGCTCCGTGGGGAGACCCTGGCTCTGTGCCCCGTGTCACTGTCACTGCAGCTCTCGGGGGGCGAGTGGTAGCCAGTGCCTGGCGTGCCAGCAAGCCACCCTCGCCCGCCCGGCTGCGTGACTCACTCCCCGGGCGGCAGCTCCCACTCGGCAGCGTTTCCAAGGAACCCAGGAGATGTCTCCCCACGGCAGCGGCTGGAATGGGGAGCCCGGGACCCCGAGCTCGGGGCTGGGCAGGGTGTGAGCTCCCTCCCTGCCCAGGAGAGCCGCGAAGCAGCCGGCCGGGGCAGGAGCCCTGCGCCGGGGTGGCAAAGCGGGCAGCCTGCGCTGGAGCAAAGAGCAGCAAAGCCTGGTGTTTCCCAGCCCTGGCAAAGGCTGGAAAGGCCGTGAGGAGGGCGGCTGCCTGCCGGCTGGGATGTGGCAGCAAGGGAAATGCCCAGCTCCGAGGGCTCAGCCATCCCCAGTCCTGGAGGAGAGGCAGGCAGCCAGCTCTCTGCAGGCTTGCAAGCTGCCTCTGAGGTTTGCTGCCATTCAGCCCCTTCTGGTCTTCAGCTCTTGCTCTGGCCAAGCCCAAGTGTGCTGTCCACAGGTCCTGGGGTGCCTGTGGGTCTGGGACAGGCAGCGATGCAGGGACCAGCCGGACCCGTGGTGCAAAGGGTAACCCATCCCTGTGCTCCCTGCCTGCAAGGGGAAAAACAGCGTGTCCTGTTCCTGCCTTGGTGCTGCCTGACCTGACTGCTAAGCAGGGGCTGAGGCTCCTTGCAGCACTGATCTCAGTGCTCGCCGAGCCATCCCTGCTTCCTTCTCTGCCTCTGTCCCTGGGCCCCTGCACCGGGATCCTTCCCGGGGTGGCTCTGCTGTGCAAACCCAGCTCCTCTCTTGCCTGCTCCATCCTCCATGCCTTGCTTCTGTGCTGCCATCAGGCAGAGAGCAGAGGCTGCTCCTGCCCCAGCACCGTTTCCCCAGCTGTATTAAGTCTCTATTTATCCATATAAAATTTCGTGTCATTCATCGTCCTAACAGGCTGGCAGGTAATTCTGTAATTTCCATCCTTCCTATGGTGCTGGCCTCTCCTCTCTCCCTGCTCGTTGGATATCCTCTTCAAGTTTAATCCCCTGGGAATTTAACATTGTCTTTGCAACCCCCAAGGGAACGATGCTGCTGAATCCAGGTCCCAGAGCTGGCTTCTCTGGGAAGCCCTTAATTCCCATTAGCAGAATGCCCAATTAACAACCCCTTGTGGCTCCTCTCCTGGTCCTTCTCCCCACAGAAGAGGTCTGGAGCTGGTTGTGTGGGCTTGGATATGAGGGAGTCCATGCCCTCTTCCCAGACAGTCCAGCCTGGGGTGCTGGGACGTGTCAGCACTGTTTGCCCCACACCCTGCAGACCCCCTTCGATTCCTTCCAGGGGTAGGGAAGGCTTCAAACTGCTTTGCACCCAATGCTTTGCCTCCGAGACTCCACAGAGCCCCCCAGACCCGATGGGGGTTCCTCATTGCAGCCCCCCCAGGCCATCTCATGAGCAGGGTGGGTGGTGGGAAGGGGGGAGGCTGCACTGGAGCATCTCCCAGGCGTGGGGTCTCAGAGTCAGAGAGCCTGTGCCAAGGGTCCTTTCTTCTGGTGAGGCAGAGGATGCTTTGAAGCAGTTCAGTGCTTGGTTGGTTTTTGTGCTTTGCTTTTTTTGTTTCCCCTTTAATGGGAATGGTATTCTGTGCATGGAGCAGCTGGTGTTTCTTCTGGCTGCTGCTGCATCACCTTTGAGCAACTCTCGTGAGACTCCTCTTTGCACTGGCTGTACAGAGAACTTGAGCTGAGGAGCCCTGGGTCTGTTCCTGCTCTAACCCTACTGATGAGAGAGACATTTCTGAGAAGGCAGGAGATTCCTGGTCCTGCCCAGGGTGGGGATGCAGGGAAGAGACCTTGGGAGCTGCATCCCCACCCTGTTAGCTGTGGGGGTTCACACGGGGGTCTGTATAATCCCAGCCAGCAAAGCACAGCGTGTGCCCCACTGATGTGTAACAGCAATAAAATGCTGATTTTGAATTTTTATTTTTTCTTTGAAAAGGTGCTTTCCTCAGTCAGAATCCTCTAGTTCTAGAGGGGAGCCAGTCTTGAGCTGGGGGAGGGAAGAGAGCATTCCAGAGGGAGTGGGGGCCTTTCCAGAGCTTGGGTTCCTCCAGGAAGGAAGACAGGCTGTGGGAGAGCAGCTGGATGCCCCAGCCTCAGCTCCCATCCCTTGGCTCTGTAAGAGGACGATGTTGGGGTTTGCTTTGTTTCAGCTCTTCAGAGGAGATCTTTTTCAGGGAATACCTTCCCTTTCTACCTGTTCAGGCAGGAATAGATCCAAGTTAGACACTCTCTGCTGATGCTGGTGACTTGCCTGTGTTTGGCTGCCCCCGGCAGTATTCCTGCAAATGAGGTGTCAGCAGGGATGCTGGCGTGTGGGGGTTTTACAGGACCAATAAAGCAGGGCTGAGGCGTGTGGTCAGGAGGAGTCGTGCTGGCGTCCAGCCAGCGGCACGTGGGGAAGTTGGAGCTGACGGTGTCTCATCACTTGCTCATTCACCTGGCGCCTGCTCAGCAGAGGGGCCTTGTGGAAATGGCTTGAACACCAGGGCTGCTGAGCACAGCTCCTGCAGGCCCCTCTGCTGATGAGGTGGCACTTTGTTACCCGAGCTGCCCTCCCAGGAATCACCTGCTTGTCATGAAGAGCAAAGGCCAGGTATAACGCCTGTGGTCTCTCAGTCCCTGTGTGATTTGGCTGCAGAGCCCTGCTCCTGCCTGTCTGTGAAGGAGCAGAGAAGTCTCTGATCTCCCTGTCCTGCACAGGGTGCAAGTGATGCCCCAGGCACAGCTCTGAGGGGAGTGGGAAGCACATCTCCATCACCAACGCCGTGTCTCTGCCTCAGTGGACCCAGGCATTATTTGGAAACTGCCCCTAGACCCTGAGCTTCGTATTCCCTGTAGCCTTCTGACCACTCTGTCTGCAGCTGCAGGACTGATGGGGCTGTAAAAAGGTGACCAGAGACTTGGGAGTATCTCATCTCTGTCCTGCAGATTTGTGGTACCACCTGTCATTACCAAAATGCTGCTGGGTGATCCATCCCCCATGTGTGCACAGGCTGGCACAGAGCCACGGCTCCGGGAGATCTGCTCCTCCTTCCTCAGCCCCTGGCACTGGCATCAGGATTTGCAGATGCTCTTGGTCAGAGGGCTTTGTCTCTCTTCCCTTTTAATTGCCACAGGGATAATTGGTTTTGTGGTTGAGCAGGGGGAGTCCACGAGCTCTCCTTCCTCTGCAGCACCCATGCAGCACCCATGCCGGCAAGCTGAGTGCTGAGAGGGTGCCAGAGCATCCCAAGGTGGGAGCTGAAGTCCTTCCCACTCCTTGCCCTGTGAGCCCCCCAGCTTTCCCAGGTGGATGTCCATCCTGGCCCCAGGATGGAGCTTGCAGCTCCTGTCTACCCGTGACAACGAGCTGCTGGCAGGAGGAGTGAAGGACCAACTGGCTCATCTGCTGAGATCATTTGATGGATGTTGTTACCGTTTTGATTACCTTTTTTATAGGCTAACAGAAGGATTTTAATCTGAACAGTGAAGTAGGAAATGGGAGAAGCTGTGCCTGGAGCTTGACGAGGAGGCAGCGAGGCCTGGTGGCTCCATGTCCACATCCCTGGGAGGTGATTTTGGTGCTGTTGGCCAAACTAAGAGTGTCAGGTAGAGGCATTCCTGGCCTGGTCTTACAGGAACTGCAGCTGCCACTTGTGTTATTGACAACCCAGCTGGTGCCCAAGCAGCTTAACCCCGGCCTCACAGCTGCCCAGAGCCAGGCGCTGCCTCAAAGCATCGATCCGAGCCGGCGAAGGAAGGGGCAGCGAGCTCTGAGGCCAAGTTCAGCTCTCTCTGCCACTTCTTGTGACTCAGACAAAGTCGTCTGATGTGTTGCCAGCAGCAGCTATGAATTGTCATTCTCCAGAAGTGCCAAGGTGACAGCTGTGGGGACCACGGGCCGTGGCCTCGCGTGCAGATGAGGAGCGGTGTCGGTCCTGGCTCTGTGATGCTCTCCAGGTGTGAACGTGGTGCTGTGAGCAGGCAGGGTGGGTGAGAGAGCTGCTGCTGCTGTGCTAACTGGGCCACCTCTCCTCTGAGGCTCCCCTGAGGCTCTCCCAGTGCCCTGCAGAGGGTTCAGCCTGCCCCAAAATTGATTTGTTTCAGTGTGTCTTGGTGAAGGCAAAGTAGTGGTGCTGTAGGCAGATCTGTTTGCTTCACTCCAGCAGCTTGAGGGCACAGGCCAGGGCTGGTAGCATGTGGCAAGGGAGGGGATGGCGATGGGGAGCAGGGCTGTGTCCCACGGCACTCGGCCGGCCCCACCAGGACTGACATGAGGAGTGTCTTGCCCCATGCCAAGCTCTCCATGCCCCCACCAGATGGTTCCTGGAGGGCTGCTGCAGTGTGGGTGCGAGGTGGGCTGGGGCTGTAACCTGGTACCTCCATCTCCATCCTTCCCCCCATGCCTGCCCCAGCTCCTGGTGCTTGAGTGGCAGCCAGGGGGTTGTTTCAGCCTGATCCCATCAGCCCATCATGGTCTGCAAAGCCCGTGGCAGCAGGCCATGAGTGTCCTGCTGCAGGAGAAGACATGCAAGGGGCCAGGTGACAAAAGCAGTGGCCGGCACCCCTTGGCCAGGGGACTGCCCAGAGAGGTGATGGAGTGGCGGCAGCGCTCCCACCCCCCGGGCTCCGAGCGCTGTGGCATAGCAGGGGTGCCACAGCCCCGTGGCAGTGTGGGTTGCAGGGTGTTGTGCAGCAGTGTGTTGCTGCTAATGCCGTGTGACAGTTTGACACGTCCTCCCGGGACAGGCAGAGCTGACATGTCATCCTCAGAGCTGTCACTCTGGCTGCCGCGCCACGGCGCTCGCTGTGAACAGGCGGCGCGGGGAGCGCTCTCCCCCGGTGCGTGAGGAGGGAGAAGGGCTCTGGTTTTATTTGCATGTCCTCAGAAGATGATCAGGCCCGTGTCACTTGGCACTGGGATGTATCCTCCAGAGAGATGGAGCCAGCTGGGGCGAGGGCAGAGAGGAGGGGGAGGTCTAACATCCCCCTGATCCAAGGAGGTGATGCTGAGCACCTCCCTTCGAAGATTCTGGCATGAGCAGAGCATTGCCTGCCAGCCCCAGCCAGGGGTTTCACACCCACCCAGGCAAGCCGTGGCTGCCACAGTGTGTGGTGCTCACAGTGCCTTGGCTGGGCGGCTAAGGGCATGGCACAGGCTCCTTGGGGCTGGGGTAGCCACTGACCTCTTGGGGATGCTCATGTGGGGCCCAGAGAAGGCACTTGAGGCAGCTCCTGCCCAGCCCCACAGTTAAACCTGGAGCTGGATGTGGCATTTCACAAGTAAAGTGTAGGAGCAGAAGAACACAATGCTGCCTTTCCCAGCCCCCTGAACTTTGCCCAGGATGTGAACAGTGTCCTCTATGGACAACTGTCCCCCTGGCAGGAATTCTGGGGCACAAGGTGCCCTCATGGGCCAGCCCTGGGGGATGCTTGCGATCTTGTACCTCCCATCTCTCTGCTCTGCCTGCTGCTTTTGATGCTCTTCAAGAACATTGAGGCTCACAGCTCTGAAACCCTTTCTCCCTCAGAGAGAAACAAGCGTGGCACGCGCAGAGCGGAGCAGAATTCCCGGGGCAGAATTACCAGTGTGTCTGGAGAGGCAGGGAGCTGGAACCAGACAGCCTCTGACAGCTGCTTTCAGGAGGTCTGCGAGAGACCGAGCAGCGTGTCAGCCACGCACAGCTCGTCCTGCACAGCATCAGCCCCCGTTTTGCCCGGCTGCCTTTTGGCATGGTCACCCTGTCCAGGTACCAGGAGCTGCCTGGCTTTACCTGTCCTGGCTGTGAAACGCACGTGGGGCGAGTGCTGGGGTGGCAGCCATGGGCTGCTTCCTTGTGGGATGAGCAGTGGGGACGTGCCAGTCCTGGCAGTGGCACTGGGAAGCAGCATGTGTTTCCAGGCTGAGTCATGCTGAGGATTGTGTCTTGTTCCTTGCTACGGGTCCAGTTGCAATATTCACTTGGCAGAATAAGCTCATCCTCCCTCTCTCCCCAATTGTGTGTCTGTCTGTCCGTCCCTCCCACCTCCTTCACGTAGCAGCAGAGTAGCACTTTTAGGGGAAAAAAAAAATATTAAAATCTGTACCTTGGAAGCTCTGCAGGGCTGTAGGGTCAGGACAGCAACCACTGGTGCTTGCTATGCAAAGCATGGAGCAGTGTGCCAGGCTAGCAGGTACTCACTCAGCTGCAGCTGCCAGGGTTGGCTTTGCACTGGAATGGGGACTTGCATCCACGGGAGGGGGGAAATTATACCACCAGGGCCAGAAAGAGGTGGCAGGCAAATGGGAGATTGAGACACACAGCTCCTGAGTGGGACATGCTGTCTTCTCTGCCAGCCAGGCAGTGGGAGCTGCAGGGAGGGACAGGGCACCTGCTCTGTCCCCCCTCACTGAACTGTCTCTGCTCAGCTGCTCTCTGTCTAGGTTATTTTAGCTTTGATTCAGCTCTGAAATTGCCTTGGCTGAAACTCTGTCTCTATTGTTTTCAGTCTGCAGAAGCATCATTGAACGTGTCAAAAAGATAAATTGGAGAAAAAGAAAGGAAGAAAAAAAAAAAAAAAAAAAGGGGGAGTGCAGTGCAGTTGGTGAGGAGAGCCATGCTGGTTGTGGTTTCCCAGAGCAGCTGGCTGCTCCAAGCCCACGCTCCCTTTCCAGGGGCAGCTCCTTGCAGCCCTGTCCCCTTCTCTGCAGGGCTCAGACACCCTTCCAGACATCCTCCTTACCTTCTGCCAGAGGGCTTTTCCCCCTCGGCAAAGCTCATTTAGGCTCATTTAGGCTTAGCATCTGCCCTGCCTGAGCTTTGTCTGGGAGCATCGTGAGCGCAGCTCCGAGACCTGCTCTCTGTCTCTGCCCTGGCTGGGACTGAGACACCAAGTCCAGCCTGGTGGATCAGCCAGAGCCCCATAGCAGGGCTCTGGAGATGAACAGAAAAGAAGGAGGATGGGCAAGAGGGGTCCTGGGTGTGGGCAGGGGCTTGGGGCAGACCTGTGTGTGTCCCCAGGGGTTTCACTCGCTGGTGGCATTGTGCACACCTTGGGGTCCAGCACCAAAACACCTGGCCCAGGGTCCGCAGAGCTGGGGAAGGTCTGTGCAGCACTGACCAGTCTGATGGGTCAGTTTGGGCTCCAGCCCAGGCTCTCTCAGGAGTTCAGGGGGCCTCTGTCCTAAAGGTTTGAAGACGGCTCAGGCTTCTGCATCCCTGGAAGGATCAAGCCTGAGGGATGAGGTTTGGGATTTATTTGGGGTATCATTTGGTGCTGGAGGACGTGGTGCTGTCCAAGAGCTCCTGGAGCCAGCACTGGGGCTGTGGCATCGGACAGCATGGGGTGGGTTGCTGTGTAACACCTTCATAATTGCTAATTACCTCCTGGAGGAGGAGGAGGCACCCGGGAAAGGAGCTGGCAGTGAGTTATGGGAGGTTGCAGGAGTGGCTGTTGCTGCTGCTGAGGACGCTGGGGCAAATGAATAACCTGTTAAATAAAATGTCAGCCAGGAATGGATGGGAACTGGCGTTGCTTTTTCCGCTTGCACTTTACAAAATGAATCTCCCTGTGCGTGGTTGATTTGCTTATTCAAAACAGGCCGTGGTGGAGGGGCTCTCCTGCTGAACCTGCTGACACCCAGGGCTAAATTGTGTAAATTCCCTTATCCAAATGCTCCTCTGAATGGCTGCAGTGATCTAAGGACATAATCTGTTGCCAGAGCAGAGGGGTTTTCAGAGCCTAACCCCCTTTGTTTCTGGAAACAATGAGAATGTGAGAAGTGAAGCTGAGAAATTGCCACTGAGCTCCAAGCTACGTCCAGTGCTGGGGCAGGTGAAACCATTCCCTGCCCCGGCTGCCTTTCACACCTGAAACGGGGAAGATCGATCTGGGTGAAAACTCCAGGAGGCAAATACTGAGTGGGTTCCATTAGATAAGGCTGGTTTCAAATGGAAACTGATTTGCATGGGCTGATTAAGCTCATTACTACAGCAGGAACTCAGAAAATCATCAGATCCCTATGCAGCAGGAGTGCTGAGGTCTGCGATGACGCTCGGTGCGCAGCGCTCGCCAGCACAGCAGCATCTCCTGGGAGGCACACAAGACATGGCCAGTGGTCACTCTGGCACCAGCACCAGCCTGAGCTGCCTCTCCCCCTCACCTGAGAGGGGAGGCAAACTCATGACACCGATATTCATAAATGATTTGGCCTTGTTTCGAAACGTGCTGCGGTGTTTCTCTCCGTTACAGGTGAATTCAGAGCGCCGTGGTGAGGGCAGTGCTGCAGCCCCACAGGGCAGGGATGTGGGCAAAGCAAAGCCAAGCCATGGGCACCCACACAGCACGTGGGGAATGAGCACCTTGCTCTTGTTGGTGCTCTGGTGCCACCTGGTACCCCAGGGACCAAAGGGCTGTGCTGGCAGCCCCTTCTTCTGCCACAGCCAGGGTGAGTGTCACCTCGGTGCTGCCGGGGAGTTGTGGCAGAGAGGGGGGGCTGTGTGGCAGTGGGGGACCAGCATGGAGTTGTCCCTTGGGCTTTCTCCTGGGGACAGTGTGTGCGTGCATCCCACAGGGACCTTGGGGCATACAAGTCAGATCGTGCTGTGCCGGGAGCAGCTCTGTGTCCCCATGTCTCTTTCAAACTGAGAGAGAGTAGGTTTAGATTAGATATTAGGAAATAATTCTTCCCTGTGAGGGTGGGGGGGCCCTGGCACAGGCTGCCCAGAGAAGCTGTGGCTGCCCCATCCCTGGAAGTGTCCAAGGCAAGGCTGGATGGAGCTCTGAGCAACCTGGTCTGGTGGAACGTGGCCCTGCCCATGGCAGGGGGGTTGGAACTGGATGAGCTTTGAGGTTCCCTCCAACCCAGGCCATTCCATGATTCTATCCCTGCAGCATTTCCCCAGGTGAGCACCTTGGGGTGGGTGAGGAGTCACGGGGCTGTACACAAACAGGTGCCATCTTCCAAGGCTGCTGCTGCTTCTTCTGTGCAACCTTTGTACACCCACGTGTTGAAAACAGAGCCCACGTGGGCAGGTGTGCCTCTAAATTTATATACCTGGGAAATACACTGCACTCGTGAGCAATGCACTCATGAGCACGCACAGACTCTGCAGTTTGCAGTCCCCTCCTTGCCCTGCACCCCCAGGGGCACCCTGGCACAGGCAGCAGAGCTGGGAGCTGATTATGAAGAGATTATAAAGAGGTCTAAACTAAGCCTCTCTGCTAGAAAGGCCAGCAGCCCCAGGCTGGAAGTGTCACACGCAAAGGCTCCTCTGCTCCTGTGCATTTTCTCTTTGTGATGTTTTTGCCTTTATCTTGCATCTGCTCGAGAGCTTTACTGAGCCCTGGAGCACGGAGAGGGATCCTAGAAAATGCAGGGGTGGAGGGGAGCTCTGTGAGGCTGTGTTTGTCACCTCCCATAAGCAGGCTCCTGCGTAGCTTTTGTCAAGGCTGGTGACAGTATTGGGGGCTTGGTGGGACAGTCCCTGCTGCCACGCAGGCGAGCTTGTGGGCCAGTTCTGCCACAGCTTGGGGGGCCACCTCACCAATGTACTGCCAGAAATGCTCCAGTGTTTGCCACCTCTATGTCAAGGTGAGCTCTCGCCCTGGATGGGCTGGCAGGGCAGGGCTGGGGGTTGCTGGAGCTGCTGGGTGAGCTTTGAGTCCAACTCGCACTCCCTCTGCACCCAGGGGCTGTCACGCAGCCGGTCTGGGCTGGGGATGGTGTTATATCTCCTGCTGTCCTGCCTCCTCTGGCATTCCTTCCCCCAGGTCCCTTCCGTGCCCTGCTCTGCGCTGTGCTGGATGGAGATAGGAGTCCAAGCCATCCACTGAGGAAATTGCTCCCTGTAAATCCACAGTGAAAGTCCTGGGATTCCTGAAGGCCCAGGGGAAAGTGCTTGATTGGATTTTCAAGCCTCTCTGCCAGCTGTGGGAGAGGAGGGCTGACAGCCTCCCTGAATCTTCCTCCCTGATGCCTGGGAGGGGATGCAGGCTGTGCCTGCTTGCTAATGGAATGTAAAGGATGTGTAAATCTCCTGCCTTATTTAACTCCCCCCTGAACTTTATATGCAGCCATAAATTTCTCCTCCTGCAGATCTGCTGGAGCAAGGTGGGCCTCGGGTGCCTGGTGGGGGGAGCCATTCTGCTGCTGCTGGAGAGGAGCTGCTGTGCCCTGCAGCAGCCAGACGCTGTCCCTGAGGAACTCGAGGCTCTGGGGACACGCTGTGTGCGCTTTGGGGCTCTTGCAGGAAAGGCTCAGTTTGGGTTCAGGCTGCCCGTGGCGGCGTGAGAGGTGCAGGAGCACCTGGGGCTGCTGTAATTCCCCCTTTCCCCCACGGGGCCAAGGGTGTTTGCCTCCAGTGCCACCAGAGAGCAAAGTTAGTAAAACACAGAGGTTTCCTGAGTTAAAACTGTAGCAGTAACAGGCAGGCAGAGAGCAGCCAGGCTGTGGTGGGGAACTGGTATCACTCCAAGCCCCCATCATGCAGCTGAGCATCACACAAATAATGGAGAAAAATGCTGCAAATCTTATTCTATTGCTCCTTATCTCTGATTAATCCTCTTATGTGTTCATCTCATTTTATCCCAGTGTTGACTGTCTGTTTATTGTATTTCTATAGTCCTCACAAAGACAAAAATCCCTCTGAGTCTTGCCCGGCTGGGCGAGGGGGGGCTCCTGCCTGCTGGCACCAGTGGAGCACCACGGAGGAGAGGAGCAAGGCAACTTACCCGTGGTCACCACAGCAGATGGTGGCAGAGGAGGGGCTGGAAACCAGTTTCTCCCAGGCCCTAGATTAGTGCCCGGCTGCTTGGGCATCCCCAAATGTAAAGAAAGATACCCTAAAAAAAATTGTCCCGTGGTGTGGCTTTGCAGCCCGTGCTCAGGGCATGTTCTCAGTGCACTAGAGAGAAGACAGCCTTTCCTCTTCACACCCCTCTCTCACTGCAGGCAGATTTGTTTGAGCCCTGCAAGGGAAGCCCTGCCTGTCTCAAGTCCCTCTTCTCCAGCCCAGGCTCTCCAGCTCTGCTCAGTTTTGCCATTAGCCCCGTGGTCCTCTGCCTGCTGCTGGGTGAGTCAGGAGCACGAGCCTTCTGGACCTGACCCTGTTGCTAAAGGATTTTGCTTTGATCCTCTTCTCCAGCTGGGGGGAACAAAAATCCCTTAAACAGCCAAAAATCATAGGGAAGATTGGAGGAGAAAATTTTTACCTGAGTGGGAGCCCCTGGTTCAAACAATTTGGTGGAGGAGGATGGTGTTTGTAATAGCATAAAGCAAGTTGGAGGAGAATGGTGTTTGTAACGTGGTGGAAACCTGCACAAATGAGGGAACCCACTGTCTTCAGGGAGCATTCAGACAGGTTCCACAGCACCCCAGCCTGTCCCCAGTTTGTGCAGGCATGGCCAGGCTGTGTGAGTGAACAACCTGGAGGCTGTCATCATCTCACACTCAGCATCCTTCACTCCTGCAGGTGCTCAGTGCTTGCCCTGGAGCCTGAGGGCCTCCTGAGGGCATCCAGTGGCACAGTTGGGTGTTGCTGTCGTACCGGTGACGGAGAGAAATGACATGAATTCAATCTAGGAAGAAAAGGAATTATTTATTAATTTACAGACTCGTTTATGTATTTTAGTTTGCTTGAATGGCACAAGGCCATTGGTCCTTGACCATCTACTTCTTAGAATGATTGGCTAAATCTTACAACACTTGTTTTAAAATAATTTTCTGGTCAGTATCACAACAATACTGCATAACAATCTTGCACCTGCAAGGTAAAGGGATTAGTTTACAGAAACTTCTGTTTTCAGCCAGTATCCATGTGAAAGCAAAGGCTTTCACACAGACACCGGCAGAAAGCTGGAAAATTTCTCTGTGACCAAGCTTTCAGCATCCACAGTCGGGCAAGTGCAACTGGGGTCCTGTTGCTGTGGCACCGCCAGCCGCGTGCAAGAACCAGGCTGAATCGGGTGAGGCGGAATTCTGATTTTATTATTTAATTCTAAAACTTATATAGACTTTTGAAAGTTCCTCCGGATTGGGTCAGTTCAAAACCTCCCTCTAGGCCAATAGGCCAGGCTGAACTGCCCATCATTCCAGAGACAGTTTCAATAACATCCAAACCTTATCTTTATTTACAAAACACAGGGAGAAGAAGAGAAAAATTCCCAAGGGAAAGAGTCTGTGCTGTCACAGGGTCCCATCTCTGCCACACTCATGGGCACCTCGGGCAGCCCACGCACGTGCACTGTGCCAGTGAGGTGGGCTCAGGTCCTCTCTCCTGCTGCACATTGATCAGTCAACTCTTGGTGTAAATTCTCCCAGGATCTGGCAAGCTACAGCATGGGA
This sequence comes from Edolisoma coerulescens, assembly GCA_013397115.1. Classification (NCBI taxonomy): domain Eukaryota; kingdom Metazoa; phylum Chordata; class Aves; order Passeriformes; family Campephagidae; genus Edolisoma; species Edolisoma coerulescens. The sequence continues at coordinate 62,710 of VWZW01006305.1, forward strand.
ACAGTGGAGGCCTCTGGCTTCAGTAGCTGCAAATCGCTTTCCAAACCCAGTTGAATTTCCAGCCCCCCCAGCATCCCGTGGCAGGGAGCTCCTGGGATTAGCTGGCTCCTGCGTGGCAAAGCGCTGCCTTTCCCTTGCATCGAACCTCCTTCCATGGTGCCTTCCAGTTCTCACGCAGTGCCAGCCCCCTGCCCAGTGTCAGGCTGCTTTCAGGGACCATCATGGTCCCTCTTCTCCTTTCTAGCCTGGAGATCCCAAGTCTTAGCTGGGGAAGGCGATGTCTGTGGGTGTTTGCCTGTGGAAGGTGCGGTACAGGCTGAGCTTTGGATTCTCTGTGGTGCATCTGGCCGTGTCTCACAGGGCTCATTTCAGGACACTGTCCCTGTGCAGAAGCTGTTTTTTCTGGTGACCTGAGCGTGCCTGGAGGTTGTGGTGACACACAGGGTCTTTGCTAGCCATGCTTACACTGTATTTTCTGCAGTAGGCATCGTTACTTTGAGAATTTTTGCCCCTTCTTGCCCCTAGCACCTCACTGAGGTGGCTCCACTCCTTGCCAGGGGGCAATGAGCCCATCTCTGCCACCCCCAGGATATAACAGGTGCCGCATTTCCAGCTAGCCCCCAACCCTCCTGGCCCCTCTGCCTGTGTTTATCTCTAGGTGAGACACCAGGACCGTTTAAAAAGCTGCAGGCTGAGCAGCAGAAGGCTGCAGCTGCTGCCCGGAGCCAGGCTGCGGCTGCTGCTTCGTTGTTTACAGCTGCCTTTGGCCGCTCACGAGCTTCTCCAGCAGCTCTGCTGGACACTGCTCACTGTCTGCTTGTCCCTGCACTGAAAGCCAGGGGTATTTGTGCCCTCAGACGGGTGCCATCTGGCACCCCACCTTTGTACCAGCAGCGTGCCCAGCTCGCCTGCCAGCTCAGGACGGAGCCAGCGCCAGTGGCAGAGCAAAAAACCCCTTTGAGAAGCTCTGCTGATTTTAAACTGCTTCCCAATATTGACAGCAAATCCAAGCTGGAGCGCAGGGGGTGAAGTTGTGGGCCATATGGCAGAGCTGTGTGCAGGCTGCATTCTCCAGGCTGGGTCCATGAAGGACTTCACCCGTGAAGGCCAGGGTTATTCTGCTGCCTTCAGTGTTGTTCTCAGGCAGGCTGGCACCCCTCAGTCCAGCTCTCCTCGCTTCAGTCAGCTGTCAAACACTGCCAGAGCAGGGGCAGCGTTACCAGGCTGTCAGGCTCCGTGTGACCGAGCAGCTCCTCGGTGCTCTGCAAGTACAGCATCTGTTTGCCCGTGCTGGGGGTGTCTGACACATAAACCTGGGCCAAATGGCATCTTCCAAGGTGACCAGATGCCTGCTGGGTGCAGATGCAGGGCTGATGGAGCAGAGATGCACGTCGTGGTGGATCCCACGCCAGCCAGCTCTGCCTGCTCTGCTTTTGTCCCCGCTGTTGGTCCCCACGTGCCCTGGCAGCCCCACGGCTCCATCTGAGATGGAGACTGGGGCATGAGGCTGGAGCTGCCATATGTTCCCCATAAAAACACTTCTTGGCCCGTTCCCCGGCGTTTCCTGCCGCTGCCACACGTGCTCAGGATCCCACATGCCTCGCAAGCCGTTCACCAACTGCAGCCTGGCAGATGGAGGAGCCGGGCATGGTTTTGCAGTAGGAGAGGCAGGAATCCACAGGCTCTGTTTGTTCTTGGGTTGTTCACGGCAGCAGAGGAAGGGGGAGGAGAGCTGGCACCCACCCCTGCAAACTGCCCCTCTGCAGAAGGGGCAAGACCTTCCCATAGCCACTCCCCATCCTGGATCTGAGCTGTGAGCCCTTCTTCGGCTGCACAAAGTGTTTTCACCTGGTGCCATCCTGTTTAAAGGCAGCTGGAAATGGTGTGAGTGCCCTGGGTAGATGGAGATCATCATTCCTCCCGGGCAGGTGGTACTGGCTTGTTTTGGTGGCAGATAGCCAGTCAGCATTAAGAGCAGAGGCAGAAAATCAGTCCTCAGAGGGAGCAGAGATTTATTGCAGTAGGAAATTAAAAATGTATGCGTCAGCTTTTGGAGTAACTCCTGTTCTGCCTTTATCTGTCTGGGGGGGATGAGGGCTCTGCGTTCAGACCTGCTCCATGGCAGGGAGGTCTCAAGGTGCTCAGGAAGCTGAAGGAACATCCCTTGGTGGTGCATCATGATGGGCAGTGAGTGGATGGAGCTGATGTCTCTCTTACCTTGGGTGGCAGAGTGTGACCAGATCAGTGGCAGCTCTGAGCACAGCAGATGAGTGTCCAAGCCTCAGCAGTGGGGTATCTTCATGCCATGTCAGTCGAGATGCCGTGAAGAGCCAGGTGCTCCCACAGGGGCAGGCCTGTGGTGGGCTCCTGCCGCTGCTGGGCACAGAGGGGTTTCTCCTGATGAGTCCTGTTACTTTGTGCTGAGCTGTTTGCCAGTGGCTTTGTGCCTCTGTGGCGTTGTGCTGTGGTGGTCTCCAGGGACACGAGGGGATGCAGAGAAGGCTCTTGGGCTAAGGGTGGGCAGCAGGCAGGTAAGGACACTGGCAGGGTGGGGACATGGACATAAGCAGCTCCCTGCAGTGGGATGGGGTCAGTGCTGCTCTGTGCCCTCCAAGGGTCTGGCCGGTGTTCCCCGAGCACTGTGGCCCCAGGGTGAGGCTGGGTTTGGGTGCTGCTGATGCCACAGAGCCACTGAGCTCCAGGGATGGTTTCACAGCCTCAGCTCCCTGCTGCGAGCGCGAGGCCAAGAGCTTTGCGGCCCAGCGCACCTCTCTGCCCAGAAATTAAAGGAAGAAACACAAAAAAATCAGGCTCCAGGGAAGCAATGGCTCCTGGGGTGCAGCCAATCACCAGTGATAGGGAGAGAGTTACCTTGCCCACCGCTGCTGCTGGTTTTCTCTGACCTCTCGCTCTGGTCCAGGCTGAGCACACGTCGTTCCCCAAGCCCGGCGTGGCAGAGCTGCGGCAGGAAGGATGTTCAGAGGCTCAGCCTGGAGCAGGCATGTTGTACCTGCTGCTGAGCATATTACTGCTTCTCCACGAGTGGATAAGTCCTGCTTACGAGGACACTCGTCCTCTTTTATTTAATTTCCTGGTAATGCTTCTGCAGCGTCAAAGTCTTATCAGGAGAGGAGCAGCTTAAGAGGCCGGTAAAGGAGTTTTTATTGTCAGTGTCCATCGCTTTATTCCCCTCTTCCCTTTGACGCTGGATGGCAGGCTGGTCGTGGCTGAAGTGAGGTGTGCTTTCTTTTCCTTTTGTGTGTTAAAGCGGCAGAGATTTCCCGGCCAGCCGGTTCCGATGGTGGTTCGGCTGCGGGAGACGCCGCTGTCCCCGCTCCCGGGGCGGGCACCGGCCGGGGCTCAGCCGCGGCCTCCGTGGGGAGGAGTGAGGGTGACCCCGACCCCCAGATCGCACACAGCAGGGCACATCTGGGCACACATCAGCTCTGACCGGGCAGCTCCGGTCTGGGGCTCGCCACTCACCGCTTTGCTGTGACTTGGGGAGCAAAGCCCTGCCTCTGTTCCCCCCAGAGCCATCGCGCTGAGCTCAGCCGCGTCTCGGAGGCATCCCCGTGTTCATCTGCTGCGGGGGCTCGTGGGTGGGGGGCTGGAATTGCTGTGGGCAGCAGGGGTGGGATGAAAGGAGGAGTGTCCCGCGGGAAGCCAGCAGCTCGGTGAGTGCTGTCTCGTGGCAGCCGGCTCTGGCTGCTTCTTCCCTGGCCATGCCAGGCGTGTGGAGACGCAGTGCCGCATTCAGCCGCCTTTTCAGCTGCACACAATGGTCTTGGATAACGTTTCTTTGAGAAAATTGCTTGAATCGTGTGATTCCTTTTGTTGTGGTTGTTACTGTTGTTCTTCTGAATGCTCATGGGAGTAGCAGAGCAGCTAATGAGGCGGCGCAGAGACAGTCGCTGGGGAGATGGTCTCGCCTCTGCTTCCCTGCAGCTGCACTCTCCTGGTGATGGAGCTGGCTGTGCTCCTGCTGGGAGCGCTGGTGGGTGCGGCATTGCCGTGCTCAGAGGGGTGCCCGGACCCTTCTGCTCCTCACCAGTTCCCTTCCCCAGGCCTCACTGTTTTCTTCTCCAGCCGTGTGCCGCTGCGTGAGGGAGGGGAAAGCCACGGGCACCCCTCCGGCTGGGCACTGGGAATGGGTCACCGGGCTGTGGTGACATCCCATGGCCTCAGAGCGCAGCTCGCCCACGGCCAGCGCTGTATCCCTGACCCTGGGCGGACTCACCTGCTCCGAGCCCTCCTGGCTCCCATGGCAGACATGGCATCCTCCCTCAGAGGATTTTGGGTGGTTACCTGGGGATCAGGCTCGGCACAGGGCTGTCTTGGCTGGCAGTGATTCCTCAAGCCCCAGGCTGTGTGTGCTGGTGTGGAGCTGCCAGGAGCTCCTGTCCCCTTCCAGCCCCACGTGCTGCCCCTCTTGGCTCGGCTGCAGGTGCCAAATGTGGTGGTGGAGGTGTCAGAAATGCAGACAGATAGCATTAGATGGATGATGCATCAAATCCTAAACTGATAAGAGATGGAACAATTGGTGTGTTGTCAAAAGGCCGGGAAGGATCTCTTTTAAATAGACTAAATAGTCTGGACGGGAACAAGCAATGAGCAGCACAGAAACAACAGCACGTTCACCACTTTGTTTTTCTGGCTGGGCTGTGTGTGCTGCCATCTGTGCTGTGCTCCGTGGCCATCCCGTGGTGCTGGGGTTGCTCCCCCATAGCAGGCTCACTGCCCTGCCCAGCAGCCTGGAGCCACAGCTGGCATTGCTCCGGAATGCCAAGGGCAGCTTTGACACGATCTTGCCCTGTGCAGGATCTCCCCATTTTCTGGTTGTCTCCACTCCAAGGAGTCCCTGGGCTGGTGGTGGAGATTTGGTTGTAGTAGCACAGCTGAGCCTGCTTTAATCCCAGTTTTTAGACTGGCTGAACTTGTTTTCACTTATCTCTGATGTTGTTCAGCTGTGTTACACAGCATGAATAAGCCAGCCCTTGAGTTTGCTGCTAAAGCCCTGCAGAATGGCCGAGAGAGCTCTCTGGCTGTGCCAGGGCCGCTGCCTCCCCTGACCCTCCTGGCGGTGCCATCCCTCAGGGAATGGCCAGAGCCACACCACCAGTAGTTTACTCCACACAGATCTCCCATCTGATGAAGTGCAGTGCTGGGGCAGGGGTGGGACAGCGAGGTGCTGGGAGAGGATGGTGTGATTTACCCTCGTGTGGCACCTCCGTGAATGTCCTGCTTCGTGAGCTGCCGGCGCTGTGGCAGGGACAGGCACTGAGCAGCACCGCTCTGAACGGGAGCACGGGGCTGTGGCCATCCCAGGAGGGGCCTGGGAGTGCTGCAGGTGGAGTGGGGCTGCCCTGCAGGTCCCAGAGGGCTCGGTGTGACGGGCAGGGCTGCGTGGTGGGGTGCGTTACAGCCTGTCCCTGTGATTGCAGCGCAGCCATGTGATGCCGGAGGAGCGCGGTGGCGATGATATGGAATGTGGGCAGCTGCCTTCGGACACGCTCCGACAGGTGACGGTCCAGCGCCACCCCCTCTACGGATTCGGCTTTGTGGCTGGCAGCGAGAGGCCAGTGGTGGTGCGGTCGGTGGCAGCAGGTAGGGTGTGGGGGTGCTCCTGGACACGGCTGCAGCGTGCCGGGAAACACAGCGGCACTTCCCCCTGGTGGGACCCCTCCCTGGGCTCCTGTCCTCTCCTGTCCCCTCTGGTGGGCCTGCAGGGTGTCCTCCACCGCCACATAAGTGGGCAAATGCTTTGGGGGTGCTTGGGACCCTCCTGCTTCCCCCTCCACCCCGCAGATCTGGGATGCCTGGGTTGGCCTTGACCCTCTCTCCTGGCAGGCGGCCCCTCTGAGGATAAACTCCTGCCAGGAGACCAGATCTTGGCCATCAACGATGAGGATGTGAGTGAAGCCCCCAGAGAGAGATTCATCGAGCTTGTCAGGTGAGGACAACACTTGTCCCTCATCGCCTCAGGGGAGGGGCTCATGCCAGGCTGCTGTGCCCGTACCAAAGCCTTGGGGTGTCAGTGCACCCCCGTGTCACCAGTGGTCACTGCTGGGGTGGGGAATTCTCAGCCTGAGCAGGGGGAGCGCCTTGGAGCGAGTGCCATAGCCGTTCCCAGCTGGCCAAGAAGTGGGAAAGTATCCACAGCCGTGTTGTCAAGCACCCCAAGGAGCCCACAAAGGTCCTGGCCACCACTGGGCTGGGAAGGGTGGGATGTGCTCTCAGTAGCCAGTTGCACGTGTTGAGGTCCATCACCATAAGGTTCCATCCATCTTCATCTCTCCTTTCTGTCACAGGAAGGCCAAGGACTTCATCATCCTCACGGTCCTGCACACCCACCAGGTGAGACTGGCAGGGCCATGGCCAGCTCCAGGGGAGCCAGGACAGGGGTGAAAAGCCCTTTTGGAGACCGAGGCGGGGTCCCTGGCGACCCCAGGAGACCACTCAGGCAGCTCAACTGATTTGTGACCCGTGTCCCACCACCCCAAGGCTCTTCCCAGCTGTCAGCCCTGAGAGCTGCTGCAGCCCCTTGGGGTCAGTGGGCGTGCAGCCATCTCCTGTCCTTGTCACCAGGAGGGAGGGAGGAAAACTATCCCCAAAGCCATACCTTTTGCTGAGGACATCCCATGTGCCTGATGGAGTAACCCATCGTGCCAGAGGCAGCAGGGAGGGGCCGCTGCTGGCTCGGGAGTCCCTGGGGAGCTGGGAGGGCCAGGCTGCAGGAGGGCTGGAGGTGCTGCGGGTGCACTGGGGCTCGGTGCCCGTGGCACTGGGGCAGAGTGAACTGTCACGCCAGAGGCACCGTTTGTGCTTCACTGAGGCCTTTGATGTTGGGGAAGGAGAGAAGTGTGAGAGCTCCCCTGTGCTCCCCTCCTCTCCGGGAAGGAGATGCCCCCACCCAGCACTGCTCCATCAGGAGCGGGGCCGTGTGCCACGCTCCAAAAAAGCTTTTTTCCTCCTGGCCTGGGACAGCTGCCAGCCAGGACAGGCAGCTCAGCTGGTGCTGGCACCCTCAGACACACACAGCCCTGTGGCACGACTGTCTCCTTGCTGGAGAATGCGCAGGCACTGCCACCAGAACACCCTGCAGGGATGCCCGGGGTCCTGCCATCTCCCTGTGGCTGCAGACCCACATCCAAGGGGTTCATCTCTCCCATCCAACCGGTGCCAGTGCCTCCAAGCAAGACCTGGCTGACATCTGCTGCAGCTCAGCCTGCACGAGGGGTGCCAGGCACCGGTGCTCACTGGGGTGCAGCCTCCCTGCCACACTGATGCTGCTGGTGTGACTTCAGGGGCTGCTGCTCATCGTTCTGGCCCTGCCTGCAGCGCTGTGTAACCACAGCCAAGGGGATGTGCTTTCCACCCTCCCCATTCCATGGTTTGCTGCCCACTCCCCATCATCACGCTGGCTCCAGAGGGGTTTCCTCTGGGCCCCGTGGAAGCCTGGCTTTCCCCACACCACAGCTCCGAGGGCAGGCAGGTGATTTACCCAGTGCTCTCTTTCCAGTCTCCCAAATCTGCTTTCATCAGCGCAGCCAAGAAGGCGAAGCTAAGGTCCAACCCGGCCAAAGTCCGATTTTCAGAGCAGGTGACAGTCGGCGAGACAGACCCAGTAAGTCCTGCCCTGCCTTCCTCCGTGCTTCTTCACCCCCCTGAGGTGTCCCCAGGGCCGTGGGGTGGGAGGTGGCTGGGGGCCACAGGGCTCCTCCTCCCTGATTTGCGCTCTGCAGGTGAGAGCAGCTGTCCAGCCTGGGGAGCCCCAAACTTGGGCACAGTCAATGTGTTGGGTCACTGCTGGGGGGACTTTCTGTGATCGTCCCCTGTCCCTCTGATGGAGCCCCAAAAACTGGCCTTAGAAACCTGGTCTCAACTGAGTCCCCCTGGGCACGCAGGGGAGGCATCCAGGCAATGCCAGTGCCTGCCCCAAGGAAGGTCTGTGGCTTCCAGCCCAATCCAAAAGGCTTTGGAGTGCCTGTATGTGGGGCAGGGTGACCAAGGCACTGCTGCATGGCTATGGAAGCTGAAGAGTTCCAGCCCAGTGCTTTTATCTCTTAATTGCAGAAAGGTTTTATTAACAACAAAACAAAACTGAGAAAAAAACCCTGTAAAGCGCTTCTAGCACGTTCTATTTTTAAGCAAAATCAATTAGGTAATTATCTGATTGAAATGCTTCTCACTAAATAAAATCAGCCTTCCCCCACCTTCCTGCAGAGGGGATGTGCAGGGTTGAGGGGGGGATAGGCTTGGGGTGAGGGTCAGGAAAGGGGGATCAGCTCTGAGCCCCCCCAGCCATACCTCCCCTCTGGGACACCAGCTGGGGAGCGGGACAGGCTGCCAGGCATGGGCACTGGGAGGTGCTGGGCAGAGCAGGATGCTCTGTTCCCACTGCAGCTGCTGGGAGCTGAGGAGGTGAATCTGTCAGGCAGCTCTGAATTGCCTCAGCTCTGCGCTTGATGGCTCAACAGAATGCTGGGTTTTCGGGGGAAATGTGCCTCTTAGCACAGAAGCCCAGAGCAGCAGAGGATGCCACGAGCACTCCATCACTGACACTCGTTCTCTCTGCCCACCCTCCCTCCGCCTCTCCGTGCCCCCCACCCTCCTCGCCTCCCCTTTTGCCGGCCCCACATGCCAGGACATGTTGAAGAAAGAAGCTCTCCTCCTCATC